>CM067322.1:8987139-9586645 GCA_034231615.1 Meghimatium bilineatum | reverse complement strand
CCTGTGTTCCCATTTCTGGCTTCGGCAAAACGTAAGCATTTTAAAATATGTTGTTAAATAGGGAATCATGTTATAAGTATATGTGCTATAAAGGGAATGTACTCTATCAATCAATACATAATATCTTACCGTACATTGAACCTGTTCAGTCATATTTGACAATGTAACCATTACATCACTGATTTAATATATCTTATAATTTTCTGGAAAAAAGTCTTTCCTGGAAACATGAAGAATATACGGTGAAATCTCATTATAACAACGTTATCTGGACCGACAAAAAAAAGTATGTAATAACAGATATTCGCTTTATACAGTAGAAAAACAATATAGAATAAATATAATTTGAGATTCCTAAAAGTGTTGTTATATAGGGAAATTTGCTATAAAAGAATGCGCTATAGAGGGATTCCAATGTATTCTAATGCAGGTTCTACATATAATTTTGTAATAAGGATAAAATACCTTATGATCTTAATGTTTTTATATGCTAAAACCACTACTTAAACAGATCTGCCATACTGTTAAACCTTCATTATTTTAATAGGTATTAGGTTGATTATAATTTTGCAGATAATCAATGCAAAACTGTTGTTGTTTATCATCTTCGCACACCGGGACTTGCAATATACCGTACAAATATATATATATATATATATATATATATATATATATATATATATATATATATATATATATATATATATATATATATATATATATATATATATATATATATATATATATATATATATATATATATATATATATATATATATATATATATATAATTGGGGATTTTTTAAATGGCTTTGGATACAGCAGCTTTTAAAAACATGTGATCCTGCTAGGAGTTTAGGAACACGTTAAGACAATGTGAGAACAGATTCAGCTGAACGAACCTGGTTCAAATCGCAGATGTTATATTCTGATATTAATGTATATCCATTGTAGGAGCTATTACATACTTGATGCAACATCTGCTGCGAAACAGATTGTGTATATGTATATTTCTGTGTGCTGTTGTAGTTATCAGAATGTATATATATATATATATATATACCAGGTCATGGTATTACTTGTCATGATATTATTTATAGCTGCTTAGTTTCATTCTCATCGTGTGTTCTTTAATGGCAAGATCAAGTACCTGCTAGTTAAGTCCTCACTGAAGTCAATATTCCCAGCAAACATACAATTCTGAAGAAGGCTCGACTGGGACAGGCTGAACATGTGTGCATGTCTGACAAACGCATCCCAGCTAATGTGTGGTGAGCTCCTTTCAGGAGAATAACCCGCCGGTCGGCAGAAGAAACAGTCCAAAGACTCTCTCCGCGTGTCCCTAATGAGCTTGAACGTTTCAAAAAATTATGAAGCAATAGTTAGCTAACTGATTAGTTAGCCATAGTCGTAGATAATTTGCGTTCTTAATATCTGAAGAAAATATCTACAGTGAAAACATAATACATGCAATAGTTGATATCCTTGGAATATCAGATATAACATAAATAATTTGAGGTATGCGGATGTCACTGTTGTGATTGCAAAAAGTGAGGAAGATCTTCAAGATTTAATTATTGTAGTAGTCACAGAAAGTACAGAGGAAAGCCTCTTCCTAAATATCAAGAAAACAGAAGTATTGGTTATTTATAAGAAACAAAATACCACACCTTACAAGATCAAAGTGAATAATATAGTATTAAAACCGGTCTGCGAATCCACATATTTAGGCACAACGATTACAGCAGATGGAAGAAGTTCTACAGAAATAGGAAGCAGAATAGGGCAAAAACAACATTCAGAAAAATGAAAAAATATATTGTGTAATATGACCCTCTAATAGGAGGTGAGAAAGAGAGTTCTGCAGTGATATATAACTCCTATACCAACATAGGATGCGAATCTTCGACAATAAACAAACAGGAAATTGGGAAATTAGAGGCAACTGAGATGTGGTTCTATAGAAGAATGCTGAGAATACCATGGACTGCCAGAAAAACCAATGTGGAGGTGTTGAAAGAGTCAAATGCGAAACAGAATCAATAATATAAGAAAAAGACTCCATCGAGACCAGCACCGTGCAGAGGTGATGGGGCTTAGTTCAGCCATCAGGGGCTGGAAACTAAGACTGGTCGGGCAGTCCCACTCGAGCAGGACCATAGTCCTGCCCTAGTAAGCAGAGTGCTGAAGACGGAGGCATCCAGCCAAAAGGCGCACAGATAATCAGGATGCCACGCACAAAACACAATGGAAACATGTCTACATCTATAAATAGTTATGGTGCCTGCCCTGTGGCGGACGTTCAGGCAGGGACGGTGCCGGGCCCTATACCTCGAAAGGGCCCAACTTCAGTTACTGGAAGTCCTTCTCAATTGCCCCGAGGAGCCAGGAGGCAAGGGAATAGAGCTACTGGTCAAACAAACAAACGACCAATAAAAATAATGCACTGGAATGCTGAGGGTGTCAACAGTAAAAGAGATGGATACAGCAAAAAATTGGAACTTGAAAATGTCCTCAGTGAAGAACAAGTTAACATATGCTGTATCCAAGAAACACACCTCAGCAGCGACATAGCCTTCAAAATCAGAGGCTACCAGTGCTACCGAACTGACCGAAAGGACAGGCGAAAGGGTGGAATTCTGACACTTGTTAAAAACAATATCAGCGCATGTCAGCTGGAAGTATATATGGAAGGGGCAGAATACCAGATGCTCCACCTAAAAACAGACAGTGCAGAATTCCATCTCCTGAACTACTACTGCCCAAATGATAAACCATTGGCACTAGACACAATTCCAGACAAAGAGAGACTTATGGTGTGTGGTGACTTCAACAGCCACTCTCAGAGCTGGGGCTACGATCATATCGACAAGAGAGGTGAGGAACTTGAGAGCTGGCAGGATGAAAATAATCTCATCCTTATTAACCAGCCAGCAGACTCGCCAACCTTCTACTCGAGAGCATGGCACACCACCTCTACACCAGACCTGGCATTCCACTCACCAGGCCTGGAATGGAACATCACACGTGTTGTTGGAAAGCAGCTTGGAGGTAGTGACCACAGACCAGTATTTCTGGAAATCCACAATGAATTTACCAAGGACAGCAGCACGCTCACTAGGTGGAACTATAAGAGGGCAGACTGGAAAATGTACCAGCATTTAACCAGTGTTCTAGCTAAGGACATGAACTTGGACAAAGACATCAATAGAGCAGTGAGTGAATTTAATAGATGTATACTACATGCTGCTAGTAAAACCATACCCAGGGGGGCACGCAAAAACTACAAACCCTGCTGGAATGATGAACTGGAAAAGCTGCAAAATGAGATGGAAAAATATAGACAGCAGGCTGAGAACAGACCTAGCCAAGAACATCACAACAAATATCAGCAAACAAAGGCTAAATTTCAAAGAGCCAAGTTACAAGCCAGACGGAGCAGCTGGAAAGAAAAAACAGAGTCGCTGAACCTAGAAAGAGATACTAGGAAATTATGGAAACTTGTAAAACAACTAAATGATGAAGGTACAGGGAGAAATACCAGGATCACACTTTATAAAGATAGAAACATTTTAACAGGTAAACATGCAGCTGATTACTTTGCAGATTCCTTTGCAGAAGACAATAACGTCAAAGTCAGCCCAGACAAACAACAGGAGGTTCGAGAGAACCAGCAAAACATTGGACAAGGCGAACCTATACCTGAAGTCATGGAGGCACCAATCACAATGAGAGAACTGGAGCATGCAATATCCAAATTGAAAATGAAAAAGTCCCCTGGAGCTGATGGAGTGTCCAATGAAATGATTAGAAACCTGGGAATTGCAGCAAGAGCAAAGCTACTGCAGATCTTTAACACAAGCTGGTCCACAGGTAATGTACCACAGGCGTGGAGAGAAGCAATAATGATACCACTCCTCAAATCAGGAAAAGATGGCAACACAGTCTCCAACTACAGGCCCATCAGCCTCACAAGCTGTCTATGTAAAACAATGGAACGCATTATCAATCTTAGGATGCAGTGGTACCTTGAAAGTAAAAACCTTCTGGTATCACAGCAAGCAGGTTTCAGACAGTGCTACTCTACTGAAGATCAGGCAACCTACCTCTCCCAAGAGATTGAGGATGCCTTCCAAGAAAAGAAACTCGTACTAGCAGCATGGATAGACATCAGGAAAGCATTTGATAAGGTCTGGAAAGAAGGGCTCCTAAAGAAATTGCGAAATTGCAGGGTTAGCTCACGAATGTACAAATGGGTAAAAGCATACCTGCATAATAGAAGAGCCAGGGTACAATTAGATGGTCGCAAGAGCAAGAAAGTTCTACTGCGTCATGGAGTCCCCCAGGGAGGAGTCCTGTCACCCACACTTTTCTTGGTTTACATCAATGACCTAGTTGCTGAACTACCACACGGGATCAAAGTGGCAATGTATGCTGATGACCTGGTGATCTGGTGCACGGAAGAACATGCAACAGTGGCCACTAAACAAATACAAAGAGCTATCGATGCCCTAACCTTATGGGCAAATAGATGGTGCATCAGCATTAACACAGAAAAGTGCAGCACTACACTCTTTACCCTCTCACCAAAACAAAAAGCTGGTCATATCAAGATAGATGGAGAGCTCTTGAAAGAAGACAAACAACCCACATACCTCGGAGTTACTTTTGATGATAAGCTGACATGGAAGCAGCACATAAACAAAGCTACAACAAAAGCCAGGAGGAAGCTAGCTATCCTGAGAAAACTAAGTGGAACCACATGGGGAGCCAGTGGAAATATACTCAGTAAAGTTTACCAGCAAGGCATAAGACCACACCTGGAATATGGTTCAGCTGCGTGGTGTCCTGCATCAAATACCACATTACAAGATCTAGATAAAGTGCAAAACCAGGCACTTAGAATAATGTTGGGAGCAATGAAATCAACACCAATAGCAGAGATGCAGAAAATGGGAAGAATGCAAACACTTGGCGAACGCAGAGACACAAAAGTACTAACTCAAGCAGAAAAGTTTCAGTGTATGCCAAGTCATCCAATGAAGGAAAGATTCCAAAATCTAGCAATGGGGCGACTGAAAAGGAGCAGCTTTATCCACCAAGCTAAACGACTCCGTAGACAACTTACAGACCTACCTGAAGTTGACAGCCCCTTAACGTCTGTACCAGAACAAACCCCTTGGAGTGAAAGACATGGAATGCCAATATACATTCAGACCCATGTGAAAGGAATACTAAGCGAGGACGAACAGAACAGTGTGCAGCGAATGACAGTCACCCTCAGTTTCCTGGATGAGGAATATCCACAAGATATATGGGTCAGAGTGTACACAGATGGGTCAGCACAGAATGCTGTGAGGAATGGAGGTGCAGGTGTATATATAGAATATCCACACAAGCCTAGAGATACAATCAGAACACCGACAGGAAAATTCTGCACTAATTATGATGCAGAAATCCAGGCAATTAGTGTGGCAGCTAAAAAACTGCTGAACTCCAACTCTGGCCTACAGCCTGTGGTATTCCTGACAGATGCAAGGTCAGTGCTTCAAGCTCTCCAGTCTGGAAAACTAACAGACTTAAAAAAACTACTTAGCGAATTGTCTTACCAGTATAGGGTAACCATGCAGTGGATACCCTCTCACTGTGGAATACCAGGAAATGAAAAAGCAGACCAACTGGCTAAGGAAGGTGCTGCCGAAGACCAACCAGATATACCAATCACCTACCATCAGAAAAAACAGATGATAAAGTCAATAAGAAAGCCACAAACACCAACACAAGATGACTATCACATTATGAACAGATCAGAACAAGTTATAATTCTACGTCTCAGAACAGGACACAACCGACTCCGCAGTCACATGTATACAAAGTTCAAGATTGGCAACACGGCCATGTGTACATGTGGACAGGCAGCACAGAGTGCCAAACATATACTTCAAGAGTGTTCTGAGCATGAAACGCTGAGGCAGACATATTGGCCAGAGGAAACAACACTGGAATCAAAGCTCTATGGGACACTGTATGAACTACAAAAGACAGTGAGTTTTATTAAGGAGACAGAATTACAGATATAGACATGTTTCAAGTGAACGAAAGAAGAAGAAGAAGAAGAAATAAGAAAAAGAGAATCTTCATTCTTTGGCCACTTCATGAGACAGGCAGGTTTGGAGAACATAGTCACAACAGGCAAGATTGAAGGCAACAGAGACAGAGGGTGACAACGTGAGAAAATATTAGACAGTTTGACAACCTGACACCACAGGGAAATAACAGCGAGCTTGATACATAATACTGATGAGAGAGAGCTGTGCAGAGCCATGATGGCCAACTTCAGCCGGTATGGCACCTGATGATGAATATCTGAAGTAATTTTTTTAAATAATAAAATTGTCCCAGATTTAAATATCCATCATGTGGAATTCTCAGTTTCCGTGGGATTCTCAGTTTCCGTGGAATTTTCAGTTTCAATGGGGTTCTCAGTTTCTTTGGAATTCTTGGTTTCATGGAATTCTCAGTATCCATGAGATTCTCCGTTTCCATGAGATTCTCCGTTTCCATTGAATTCTCAGTTTCCATGGGATTCTCATTTTCAATGGAATTCTCAGTTTCCATGGAATTCTCATTTTACATGGAAAAGTGTAGGCCTGGGCCCTATACATAAATGATATTATTACCTACTAGTAGCCTACTAAACTATGGGGTAGGCATGCAATGAATTCGTGTGTGTATCTGGCAGTCACTCGATGAATTCTAGTGTGTATCCGGCAGTCACTCAATGAATTATAGTGTGTATCCGGCAGTCACTCAATGAATTCTCGTGTGTATCCGGCAGTCACTCAATGAATTCTAGTGTGTATCCGGCAGTCACTCAATGAATTCTATTGTGTATCCGGCAGTCACTCAATGAATTCAAGTGTACATGGAGTTAGCCATATAGACCTACTATACTAAATCATATTTTCTTGATTTCTTGATCTACTAATGAAAGACAGTAAAGTTACTTATTAATTTTTTGCCTAATTTCTTGAATTCAACTGTAGCAGCTTTCCCATTGATCGTCATATTTTGACGTTCCACAAAGGGATAGATTTTTTTGAAAAGTTCACAAGGTTTGTATTCGTATTCATAAAATGGAATTAACGGTCTGTCACGTAAATGATCAAAGTCTCGACTTACACAAATAGTTGGGTTGTACATAATAGTACAAAGCTCTTCAAAAGTCCGTGGTAAAGGTACCATTTGGTCCTCGAAAGGTCTGTAAGTTAAAGGGAAGATGTCTGTTTTCTTGAATAAAATTCTGTGTTTTTTTATTCTAGAGAGTGCCCACATATATTCTTCATTTTCAGTAAAGAAAAATATATCGATGTATGGGACATGAAGGAAAACATCATTCTCCATTAAATCTGAGTTTCTCCAGAAGAACTTGTACATCATGTAGCTTCTAGTGTCTACGTCAAAGCCTGGGATACAATGAAGAATCTGAAAATGAAATATCATCTTTATATTAATATGTCTTATTTATTTTTGTGTGCTAATAATACATATATAAATTATCTAAGCACTAACAGCAATACTGAAACTTATAACCTGTTAAAGTTATAAAGGTGTTACACTGGAACCATAAGCACAAAACGCACGTCTAGCAACTCTTTCCTCTGCCGTACATGGTGGAGGTACACCAGAGACATGGTAGTGTTTATTTTAAAAATCACGAAAAATGTAATTTAGACTTATGTGACTTGTCCTTTGCAGAAATATGTACTTTCTGCCACTATGTAAGCCTCTTCTGTGCAAGCTGTCCAGTTTCTTCTAATGTCATGCTCAGAAGGTCTTCAATGTCATGTATCCATCGTTTTCTTCGTCTGCCTCTTGTTATCTTTCCTGTAACACACAATGTTGTGTCTTTTTTAGTCCAAAATATGTTAGCTTGCGGGTTTGTGTTTTTTAATAGTCCTGAGACGCTAGTCATCTTCTATATTCTGGTCTTTCCTGACGTCTGCGTTGGTCCTTCTTTAAATCTATGATGTTCTCAGATATTAGAAGGCTGAACATCGATTAGATGGCTGAACATCGATTAGATGGCTGAACATCGATTAGATGGCTGAACATCGATTAGATGGCTGAACATCGATTAGATGGTTGAACACAGATTAAATGAATGAAAATCAATTAGATGGCTGAACATCGATTTAAACGAAAAAATCGATTAGAATGATGAAGATCGACTAGAATGATGAACATCGATTAGAATGATGAACATTGATTAGAAAGATGAACATCGATTAGAATTCTGAACATCCATTACAAGACTGAACATCCATTACAAGACTGAACATCGTTTACAAGACTGAACATCGATTAGAAGAATTAATACCGTTTACTGTCTTCTAATTGTATCCTCTCTGTTACTATATATCATTTTCACATTTGGAGTTTTCCTAGTGCATCCAAGAGCTATACGCATTCCCTCATATATTCCAGATATACGCATTCCCTCATATATTCCAGATATACGCATTCCCTCATATATTCCAGAAGTTCACGCTTTGAATATGAAAACATGAGAATTCCTAATCCATAGTCAACAACGTAGAGAGTCAATTGATGAAAACGGACAAGCAGTCGCTGCTCAAGTCACGTCGCCATCATAGATTTAATTTCTGCAAGGCCTCACTTGCAGCGTTGTATTGTTTGCTCAACATGTTATTTGTAGGACAAGCTGCGATAAAAATTTATCCCACGATAACGCAGTGTGTCACAGCGTTCCATATTTTATCCATCTAAATTGTCTCTGGGTAGGTCATCCTTCACTATATAATTATTCAAGAAACACCACAAGATGCATACTTTTAGCTCTTGATTTGAGCTCAAGACGTTACTTGAGCTCTTGATTCCTTACACCAGCCTGATACAGTATTGAATGTCGAGGATCATTTCTTGCATGTCCGATCATGCCCTGTAAATTAGTATATCGTCTACAAAAATTACTGTACGACCTAATCGAGAAGTTTGAATTTGGGCAACCTTCATAGTGTATATGTTAAACAACACATGTGATAGAGGGATACCTTGTAGTTATCACGGACATTTACGTGTTGGTTCCGAAGTCCATGTGCCTAAGCATAGCCCATCCTCTAGCACGTCTTGTTGACATTCTTTGTTATACATACAACTACAATTAAGGGATCATTTATAGATACAACTACAATTAAGGGATCATTTATAGATACAATTACAGTTAATGGATCATTTATAGATAGAACTACAGTTAATGGATCATTTATAGATACAACTACAGTTAATGGATCATTTATAGATACAACTACAGTTAATGGATCATTTATAGATACAACTACAGTTAATGGATCATTTATAGATACAACTACAGTTAATGGATCATTTATAGATACAACTACAGTTAATATATAATTTATAGATAGAACTACAGTTAATGGATCATTTATAGATACAACTACAGTTAATGGATCATTTATAGATACAACTACAGTTAATGGATCATTTATAGATACAACTACAGTTAATGGATCATTTATAGATACAACTACAGTTAATGGATCATTTAATATAAATAGACTACGAGTAAAATAGTAAATGTTACTAAACATATTTGTGTAAATGTTACTAAACATATTTGTGTAAATGTTCCTAAACATATTTGTGTAAATGTTACTAAACATATTTGTGTAAATGTTACTAAAGATATTTGTGTATGGTAAAATTGCCTCTTGTCTGGAGATTTTTAAACTTGCCACAACTGGGAATAGATCACTATCTGTGAGACTTTATTTCTCATGTACTTATTAACCAAATAAGAAAGTGTAAACTAATATATGTAAGGCAATAGCTGAACTTTTATTAAATGTCTGAACATCGATTAGATTACTGAATATCGATTAGATTGCGGAAAATCGATTCGATGGCTGAACATTGATTAGATGGCTGAAAATGTTGAACATCGATTAGAAGGTTGAACATCGATTAGAAGGTTGAACATCGATTAGAAGGTTGAACATCGATTAGATGGTTGAACATCGATTAGATGGCTAGACATCGATTAGATGTTTCGACATAGAGTAAACGGCTGAATATTCATTAGATTTCTGAACACAGATTAGATTACAGAACATCGATTATAAGGCTGACTACATATTAGATGAATAAAAATCGATTAGATGGCTGAACGTGGATTAGAACAAAGAACATCGATTAGAAAGATGAATATCGATTAGAAGGTTGAACTTCGACTAGAATGGTGAACATCGATTAAAAATCTCAACATTGATTAGAAGAAATAACGCTGCTGTCTGCTAACTGTATCACCTCTATTACTAATTACCTGGTAGATATAGCACCTCACAGACATATGCATCTCACTAATCGTCTGTCAGATGTAAAACAATGCCGACATGTAAATGTTGCTAATTATGTAACTTAACACCTCACTGACAGGTTACTCATTGTCGGCTATACTTAAATCTTCACTAACAGGTAAATGTTGCTCATTACCTGCTATACCTAACACCTCACTGACAGGTAAATGCATCACTAAATACCTCATTAATAGGTAACTGTTACTTAACACCTCACTGACATATACATTATTAGCTACATATTCATATAAGAATATTTTCTTGACAGGTAAATTCAATGAATTACCTGTTTGACTTTCAGCCAGTCAGTTCCATTCATAACGAGATCCATGTCGTCATCCCACGGTATAAATCCATGATGCCTGTAGGCACCCAGCATACTTCCCTCTGATAGGAAATAGGTCACATTGAATAGATTCATAGCTAGGTGAAACACCTTGAAAGTCAATCGTAACCTCTTCTGCCAAAGTGATGACATTGGTGGCCTGAATTGTTGAAAGCTGGCATGTGGTGGAAAAAACCTCAATTCTACAGAATGTTTACTGAATCAATTATGAACAAGTCACATAGAGTTAATAATGGAGTTTTAGAAAGTAACGTGTTTATAAATCATTTATCAACGATCGCTAATGTCTCTCACATTCAGGTGAACCATGTTCTCACCTATTGAAGTCTCAGCTGAGATAGAGATCTTTGAAATAGACCCTTGTGTGATCATATTTCAAAGTTGTTTGAATTCAAATTGTCACTGTTATTTTTCTTTTGGCTCTATTTTTGGCTCGGCCGTGCCCTGGTTTAATATCCAGTATTCCTAAACAGTTATTGACCTGAAACACGCTGTTTTAGCGCGTACCACTAACTTTGCCGTCAAACATTTATAATTATCTGAGTAACCGTCTAACTTGTTCATGTTATTTTTTGCATACGCTGATAATTTTTTATTAGACCCAACAAATGCATACTTTATATTTGTGCATCATGTCCAGTTTGTGTGCACGAATTAAATCCTTTGATCTTTGTCGGCATACTAATTATTGTGTCTCGAGAAAAGAAGTTTTACCAATTCAGACATTGCACCGGATACAATCTTAAACCTCGTCTGTCTTGTATTCGAGAGTACACAATAGTCACACCTCGCGCTTACATAATGTCATATGTATTATGAATGTGTGTGCGTGCGTGCGTGCGTGCGTATGTATGTATGTATGTATGTATGTATGTATGTATGTATGTATGTATGTATGTATGTATGTATGTATGGCATTTTATGTCTTGCATACGGTCATTTAGCAATAAGAAGAAGCAATCATTTTAATATTTTCCCAGGAAATGTGACTTTTCAAGCGATCATATCACAGCAACGAACGATTTTTGTTTTCGTCTTTCTCTGTTTTCTTCCATATCTTTAAACGTTTTATTTCTGTACAATGCTGTCCCGTCAGCAGGTTCTGCCTCTAGACATTCCTATTTTCGGCCGTGTTTTCCCAGTTTTTGAATTCTCTGTGGAAGCCTTTCATTTGGGATTTGCAGATGTCTTTATACCTCAGCATTGTTTTACCTCGGGGTCGATAGCCTTCAGCCAGTTCCCCAAATAGTATTTGTTTTGGGCTGCAGCAGTTTGACATTCTGCGGACTTGACCCAGCCAACGCAATCTATTTATATTGAGTATCCATGGCAGATGGTATCTGAGTGCGGTGCAACACTTCCATGTTGAGTGTCTCCATGGCAGATGGTATCTGAGTGCGGTGCAACACTTCCATGTTGAGTGTCTCCATGACAGATGGTATCTGAGTGCGGTGCAACACTTCCATGTTGAGTGTCTCCATGACAGATGGTATCTGAGTGCGGTGCAACACTTCCATGTTGAGTGTCTCCATGACAGATGGTATCTGAGTGAGGCGCAACACTTCCATGTTGAGTGTCTTCATGGCAGATGGTATCCGAGTGCGGTGCAAAACTTCCATGTTGAGTGTCTCCATGACAGATGGTATCTGAGTGAGGCGCAACACTTCCATGTTGAGTGTCTCCATGGCAGATGGTATCTGAGTGCGGTGTAACACTTCCATGTTGAGTGTCTCCATGGCAGATGGTATCTGAGTAAGGTGCAACACTTCCATGTTGATGATTTTTTTTCCGTGCCATTTAATGCCTAAGATCTTGCTGATTCATCCTAAGATGAAAGATGTTAAGTCTACTATCGTGGTAAATCAAATATGATAAACACATTACGTGTAAATAACGACATATAATTGATTGTAAAAACCCTACTTTTTGTAGTGAGATGTGTTAGCAAGTAGACTTTTCTTCTTCTCCTCCTGCGTTCAGCATCTGTGGTCATGCTATACCGTCAGGCCTGTCGTCAAGACGAAGTCCACTGTCTTCTCCAGGTCAGAGCGGCTGCCCCAAAGCTTTTGCCTCAAGTCTGTATCCTCTGGCCATGTCTGCTGTCTCTGCTCTTTGTATGTTGGGTAGTCCTGAAGTATGTGTTCCGGGGTCTGGGTTCCGGATCCACATGGACATTCATCTGTGTATGAGATCCTTAATCGGTAACGGTGACCCAACAATCTGCAGTGGCCTGTTCTAAGGCGAAATATTGTGGTCTGTTGATATCTTTGGAGGAGATGTATTGCATCATGTTCGTATTCCCCTTCCATTTGTTTCTTCCACTTTTCTGTGTATGTGTTGCGGATTATTGTTTTTGCTTCTCCGTAAGACAGTGGGTGTCTGTGTTGCTCCATTTCGCTTCCTGCCTTTGACAGAACATCCGCTTTCTCATTTCCTATGATTCCACAGTGTGATGGTACCCACTGAAAGGGTAATACCTGTTGATTTTTGGATCTGTCTTAGCTCATGTCTGATGTTGTGCAGAAGACTTTCATTTCTGTTGCTCTGGATTGATTCCAGTCAGACCTGTAGTAGAATATGGAATGAAAGCCGGGGCATCAGCATCAAAAACAAATACTGATCGCCTATCTAAAGTACAAAATGCAGGACTTCGACTTATCTCTGGAGGGATGAAAACCACTCCAATCCATGCAATGGAAAAACATGTAAACATCCGCCCATTGGAAGACAGAAGAGAAGAAAGAGTGCTTGTTCAGAGGGGAAAAAATTAAGCGCATACCAAACCATCCGATGTATGCGCAAATTTCTAGATCAACTACAAGCAGGTTGAAGAGAACCAGCTTCGGTCACATCTCCAAAGATCTCCATGAACAACATAAAGTAGACTTTTAATACTGAAGACCGATTTCATTATTTTCGTGGATTTCGTTGGTCGGCATTGGCTAATTTTGACAGACAATTTCACTTATATAAATAGTGACCAACAAAAATCATGACATCAAAACGTAACGAATGAAGTCCTAATTAATTATGTACAGAGGTCTTCAAATGACAGAAGGCATTCTGAAACAACACATGTACAGGAGTTTAGAGTTGGTGATACCGATATATACAGGACACTGCGGTAGATTTTCTCAGTAAGATCCAATTCTTCGAAATATCGCGGCCCTTACAAGGTTTTTCTTCGAAATGCCGCCTTCTAAATATATTTTGATTGGTCCACCTTATTCAGACACCTCTCTGCATCACAGCACGGCAAGGACCTGCCGATATGTGTCCCTGTGGAAAATCTCCAGATTAATTCAAAAGTATTTTACAGAGCTGTCCCCTGTACAACTCCACAAGAAGAAAATATGGTCATTTGAATTAGCTCTGAATGGACATGCTCTATGGCCCTTTCTTGGGACTGGTGACCACAGTACAGTTCATTTATGAAATCCATGTCAGTGTCTGACTTCGATTGGTGAACGAGAAAGAAGTATACAACTTATGTTACTGAATAAAATCAAATGTGCTACTACTAGATTCACTAAAATCAAATGTGCTACTACTAGACTCACTAAAATCAAATGTGCTGCTACTAACTCACTTTTGAATGAGTATCTCCACATGTTCTGGAGAAGTTCCGTAAATGTCTGGGTTTGAAGCCACGCTCGTATAATACTTGTCATCGTAGGCAGGAAAGTTCGGTAGTTCAGACACAATATTTTGCCAGTTGACCTTCTTTAGAATGCCCTGAATAATATGACATTTATGTTAGTCGAATATTTATAAAGATATATTAACACCTAAGCTAGTGACAAGAGCTAAGCTAGTGACAAGAGCTAAGCTACTGACAAGAGCTGAAAATCTGCAGATAGGGTGGGAGTTTTACAGAGGTTCAAACTTCCTCTTAGTAATCAGAACATTTTGGGGATTCAAACACCCTTTTAGTAATTCGAACACTGTGAGGGCTCAAACTCCTTATTAGTAATCAAAATAGTGTGGGGGTTCAAACTCCCTCTAGTAATCAGAACATGATATTTGGAACTAGGTACCCAAAACAGTAAGGAAAAACATTTCTAAGTATAATGATTTTCCCCAAAAAACAGTGACAAAACTCCACAAAAATCAAAAAATTGACCAAAGAAAAGAAACAAATAACCTGTGTTTAAAAGCCTACTTAAAAACTCGTATCTATGGTCTTCATTGAGCTAGTTTGTAGAACAGAACTCGTATATAATGTCCTGATTGAACTAGTTTGTAGAACAAAGTGTTACAGAATTGAATTATGCAGCAGCATCTGTGAAATAAATTAGTGGTAACGCTGTTACACAATCAGAATTATGTAGCATCACGTGTGAGCAATATATAGTTAAGGTTTCGTATTTGTGTTGTAAATAATTGTTCCAGCATACGGTTCTTCCATAAGCAGTTAACTTACTAGTCAAGAGATATAGCTTCAGTGTCGAGTAGCAACCCGAAACTAGAAGTAAGATGGCTGAGCCATGACCATCTGTTGTATAAAACCTTTGCACAGTATTTATTCAGTTCTTCATTTGTTACGTTTTTATTATTGTAGTGATTTGCGTTGGTCATTATTTATATACTTGGAGTCGCCGTGGCTATTTTTGACATGTGGCTCCAAGTATACAAAGAGTGACTTGTGAAAAGAAAAGAAATGCAAAAAGTTGGATGATGAAATTGGATGATGAAGTAATTGGATGGTGAAGAACTTGAGTGGTGAAGAACTTGAGTGGTGAAGAACTTTGGTAGTGAAGAAGTTGGGTGGTGAAGCACTTGGGTGGTGAAGTTGGATGGTGAAGTTGGTTGATGCGGTTGGATGGTGAAGTTGGATGAAGAAGTTGAATGGTGAAGCTGGATGGTGAAGAAGTTGGAAGGTGAAGATGTTGGGTGGTGAATTTTTTGAATGGTGAAGAAGTTGGTTGGTGAAGATGTTGAATGGTGAAGAAGTTGGTTGGTGAAGATGTTGAATGGTGAAGATGTTGGGTGGTGAATTTTTTGAATGGTGAAGAAGTTGGTTGGTGAAGATGTTGAATGGTGAAGAAGTTGGTTGGTGAAGATGTTGAATGGTGAAGATGTTGGGTGGTGAATTTTTTGAATGGTGAAGAAGTTGGGTGGTGAAGATGTTGAATGGTGAAGAAGTTGGTTGGTGAAGATGTTGAATGGTGAAGAAGTTGGTTGGTGAAGAAGTTGGAAGGTGAAGATGTTGAATGGTGAAGAAGTTGGTTGGTGAAGATGTTGAATGGTGAAGAAGTTGGGTGGTGAAGATGTTGAATGGTGAAGATGTTGGGTGGTGAATTGTTTGAATGGTGAAGAAGTTGGTTGGTGAAGATGTTGAATGGTGAAGAAGTTGGGTGGTGAAGATGTTGAATGGTGAAGAAGTTGGGTGGTGAAGATGTTGAATGGTGAAGAAGTTGGTTGGTGAAGATGTTGAATGGTGAAGAAGTTGGGTGGTGAAGATGTTGAATGGTGAAGAAGTTGGTTGGTGAAGAAGTTGGAAGGTGAAGATGTTGGGTGGTGAATTTTTTGAATGGTGAAGAAGTTGGGTGGTGAAGATGTTGAATGGTGAAGAAGTTGGGTGGTGAAGATGTTGAATGGTGAAGAAGTTGGTTGGTGAAGATGTTGAATGGTGAAGATGTTGGGTGGTGAAGATATTGAATGGTGAAGAAGTTGGTTGGTGAAGATGTTGAATGGTGAAGAAGTTGGTTGATGAAGATGTTGAATGGTGAAGAAGTTGGTTGGTGAAGATGTTGAATGGTGAAGAAGTTGGGTGGTGAAGATGTTGAATGGTGAAGAAGTTGGTTGGTGAAGATGTTGAATGGTGAAGAAGTTGGTTGATGAAGATGTTGAATGGTGAAGAAGTTGGTTGGTGAAGATGTTGAATGGTGAAGAAGTTGGGTGGTGAAGATGTTGAATGGTGAAGAAGTTGGTTGGTGAAGATGTTGAATGGTGAAGAAGTTGGGTGGTGAAGATGTTGAATGGTGAAGAAGTTGGGTGGTGAAGATGTTGAATGGTGAAGACGTTGGGTGGTGAAGATGTTGAATGGTGAAGAAGTTGGGTGGTGAAGATGTTGAATGGTGAAGATGTTGGGTGGTGAATTTTTTGAATGGTGAAGAAGTTGGGTGGTGAAGATGTTGAATGGTGAAGAAGTTGGGTGGTGAAGATGTTGAATGGTGAAGAAGTTGGTTGGTGAAGATGTTGAATGGTGAAGAAGTTGGGTGGTGAAGATGTTGAATGGTGAAGAAGTTGGTTGGTGAAGAAGTTGGAAGGTGAAGATGTTGGGTGGTGAATTTTTTGAATGGTGAAGAAGTTGGGTGGTGAAGATGTTGAATGGTGAAGAAGTTGGGTGGTGAAGATGTTGAATGGTGAAGAAGTTGGTTGGTGAAGATGTTGAATGGTGAAGAAGTTGGGTGGTGAAGATGTTGAATGGTGAAGAAGTTGGTTGGTGAAGATGTTGAATGGTGAAGAAGTTGGTTGGTGAAGATGTTGAATGGTGAAGAAGTTGGTTGGTGAAGATGTTGAATGGTGAAGAAGTTGGGTGGTGAAGATGTTGAATGGTGAAGAAGTTGGTTGGTGAAGATGTTGAATGGTGAAGAAGTTGGTTGGTGAAGATGTTGAATGGTGAAGAAGTTGGTTGGTGAAGATGTTGAATGGTGAAGAAGTTGGTTGGTGAAGATGTTGAATGGTGAAGAAGTTGGGTGGTGAAGATGTTGAATGGTGAAGAAGTTGGGTGGTGAAGATGTTGAATGGTGAAGAAGTTGGTTGGTGAAGATGTTGAATGGTGAAGAAGTTGGGTGGTGAAGATGTTGAATGGTGAAGAAGTTGGTTGGTGAAGATGTTGAATGGTGAAGAAGTTGGTTGGTGAAGATGTTGAATGGTGAAGAAGTTGGTTGGTGAAGATGTTGAATGGTGAAGAAGTTGGGTGGTGAAGATGTTGAATGGTGAAGAAGTTGGTTGGTGAAGATGTTGAATGGTGAAGAAGTTGGTTGGTGAAGATGTTGAATGGTGAAGAAGTTGGTTGGTGAAGATGTTGAATGGTGAAGAAGTTGGTTGGTGAAGATGTTGAATAGTGAAGAAGTTGGGTGGTGAAGATGTTGAATGGTGAAGAAGTTGGTTGGTGAAGATGTTGAATGGTGAAGAAGTTGGGTGGTGAAGATGTTGAATGGTGAAGAAGTTGGGTGGTGAAGATGTTGAATGGTGAAGAAGTTGGTTGGTGAAGAAGTTGGAAGGTGAAGATGTTGGGTGGTGAATTTTTTGAATGGTGAAGAAGTTGGGTGGTGAAGATGTTGAATGGTGAAGAAGTTGGGTGGTGAAGATGTTGAATGGTGAAGAAGTTGGTTGGTGAAGATGTTGAATGGTGAAGATGTTGGGTGGTGAAGATATTGAATGGTGAAGAAGTTGGTTGGTGAAGATGTTGAATGGTGAAGAAGTTGGTTGATGAAGATGTTGAATGGTGAAGAAGTTGGTTGGTGAAGATGTTGAATGGTGAAGAAGTTGGGTGGTGAAGATGTTGAATGGTGAAGAAGTTGGTTGGTGAAGATGTTGAATGGTGAAGAAGTTGGTTGATGAAGATGTTGAATGGTGAAGAAGTTGGTTGGTGAAGATGTTGAATGGTGAAGAAGTTGGGTGGTGAAGATGTTGAATGGTGAAGAAGTTGGTTGGTGAAGATGTTGAATGGTGAAGAAGTTGGGTGGTGAAGATGTTGAATGGTGAAGAAGTTGGGTGGTGAAGATGTTGAATGGTGAAGACGTTGGGTGGTGAAGATGTTGAATGGTGAAGAAGTTGGGTGGTGAAGATGTTGAATGGTGAAGATGTTGGGTGGTGAATTTTTTGAATGGTGAAGAAGTTGGGTGGTGAAGATGTTGAATGGTGAAGAAGTTGGGTGGTGAAGATGTTGAATGGTGAAGAAGTTGGTTGGTGAAGATGTTGAATGGTGAAGAAGTTGGGTGGTGAAGATGTTGAATGGTGAAGAAGTTGGTTGGTGAAGAAGTTGGAAGGTGAAGATGTTGGGTGGTGAATTTTTTGAATGGTGAAGAAGTTGGGTGGTGAAGATGTTGAATGGTGAAGAAGTTGGGTGGTGAAGATGTTGAATGGTGAAGAAGTTGGTTGGTGAAGATGTTGAATGGTGAAGAAGTTGGGTGGTGAAGATGTTGAATGGTGAAGAAGTTGGTTGGTGAAGATGTTGAATGGTGAAGAAGTTGGTTGGTGAAGATGTTGAATGGTGAAGAAGTTGGTTGGTGAAGATGTTGAATGGTGAAGAAGTTGGGTGGTGAAGATGTTGAATGGTGAAGAAGTTGGTTGGTGAAGATGTTGAATGGTGAAGAAGTTGGTTGGTGAAGATGTTGAATGGTGAAGAAGTTGGTTGGTGAAGATGTTGAATGGTGAAGAAGTTGGTTGGTGAAGATGTTGAATGGTGAAGAAGTTGGGTGGTGAAGATGTTGAATGGTGAAGAAGTTGGGTGGTGAAGATGTTGAATGGTGAAGAAGTTGGTTGGTGAAGATGTTGAATGGTGAAGAAGTTGGGTGGTGAAGATGTTGAATGGTGAAGAAGTTGGTTGGTGAAGATGTTGAATGGTGAAGAAGTTGGTTGGTGAAGATGTTGAATGGTGAAGAAGTTGGTTGGTGAAGATGTTGAATGGTGAAGAAGTTGGGTGGTGAAGATGTTGAATGGTGAAGAAGTTGGTTGGTGAAGATGTTGAATGGTGAAGAAGTTGGTTGGTGAAGATGTTGAATGGTGAAGAAGTTGGTTGGTGAAGATGTTGAATGGTGAAGAAGTTGGTTGGTGAAGATGTTGAATAGTGAAGAAGTTGGGTGGTGAAGATGTTGAATGGTGAAGAAGTTGGTTGGTGAAGATGTTGAATGGTGAAGAAGTTGGGTGGTGAAGATGTTGAATGGTGAAGAAGTTGGGTGGTGAAGATGTTGAATGGTGAAGAAGTTGGTTGGTGAAAGAGTTATCACCTTATCTCCCTGACCCCAATAAACTCTACGATCTTGTTTCATAGTACCCAGTTTTGTGGTGGGTCAACAACAAATTATTATGTTCCCCATCTTAGTAAATATATTGCAATTCTGTTCTCTATCTGTTTTATTGTATGGAAATTCTAACATCCATGAGTAGGTGAAATATTTCATAGATTTAATTCTAACATCCATGAGTAGGTGAATTATTTCATAGATTTAATTCTAACATTCATGAAAAGGTGAAATATTTCAGAGACTTCATTGTTTAGATTTTTCCTTAGAAAATACAGAAGCGTATATTGTGCTGGAGTAGTTGATCTCAACCTTTCTTAACCTGTTGCCCCCTGTCTGTTGTGGTCATCCTGTAACCTAAAGTTGAAGCTTGAAAACTTTCATGTTTTTTGTTATATATCTTATAAAATATCACTCAAATAGTTTCATTTATGACTATCAATGTTCCTTCAGCACCGAATACGGCGCATAGGGCTGAAAACGGAACTCTCCAGTTCGAGCTATCTGATGCTGCTGTGTCTAATTCCTACATGTTGTTGAAACCCATAGTCAACTCTGTGATGGTTCCTGTACCTAGTCTCTCTTTGATGGTTCCTGTACCTAGTCTCTCTGTGATGGTTCCTGTACGTAATCTCTCTGTGATGGTTCCTGTACCTAGTCTCTCTGTGATGGTTCCTGTACCTAGTCTCTCTATGATGGTTCCTGTACGTAGTCTCTCTGTGATGGTTCCTGTACCTAGTCTCGCTGTGATGGTTCCTGTACCTAGTCTCTCTTTGATGGTTCCTGTACGTAGTCTCTCTGTGATGATTCCTGTACCTAGTCTCTCTTTGATGGTTCCTGTACGTAGTCTCTCTGTGATGGTTCCTGTACCTAGTCACTCTGTGATGGTTCCTGTACGTAGTCTCTCTTTGATGGTTCCTGTACCTAGTCTCTCTGTGATGGTTCCTGTACCTAGTCTCTCTGTGATGGTTCCTTTACGTAGTCTCTCTGTGATGGTTCCTGTACGTGGTCTCTCTGTGATGGTTCCTGTACCTAGTCTCTCTGTCATGGTTCCTGTACCTAGTCTCTCGGTGATGGTTGCTCTACGTAGTCTCTCTTTGATGGTTCCTGTACCTAGTCTCGCTGTGATGGTTCCTGTACCTAGTCTCTCTGTGATGGTTCCTGTACGTAGTCTCTCTGTGATGGTTCCTGTACGTATTCTCTCTTTGATGGTTGCTCTACGTAGTCTCTCTTGGTCTTCCTATTTTTATTTTGACATTCACATTTTATTGTACTACCCATTGTTTTGCTTGTAGCGACGTTTGTTTTCATTCATTCTAAGTTAAAGTAAAGGTAGGTATCATGGCAGCAACCTACTGTCAGAGATCAAATAAATCTTCATGCACGAAGCCGCAGCTACTATTCGTTGGATGGCAAGTTCTCCTGGCTGTGTTTACCTTTCCCAACCAATGCGTCAGTTACCCATTTACAGCTGGGTCAACTGAAGGAACGACCGTGTTAGGAGGTAAAACACTGATATATTTTTTTTCGGGCGTGGTTTAGAACCTGGCAAGATGCGCCCCGATGATGGTAAGCAAGCTGACTATCATTCTAAGCAAATGTCCGACACAAGTACTTCGTTTCCTTCTTATTGTGCTTGAAAGAAAACCAGTTATGTATCGTCCTCTCCTTCTAATTGTGTTCATTCGTATTACTCCAACAAAACCATTTATAGCATTGTTTCCAATGTTGAGAACCCCTGCTTTAGAGAATATAAAATATGAAATTATGTTGTCATTAAAAACATAATCCTTTTATCTTGCTCTCATGGAACTAGACGAGAAAATTGTGAAATTGTCCTTTGATTCAGCACTACAACTTTTTAATGGGCAAATCTCATATCTTTGATATTGTCTTGGTATATTGCAAAACTTTTATCATGGCTCAACGAAACAAATTTTTTTTAAATATGAAATTGTGAAATATGCGGAGTAAAATAAAATAAATAATACATTCGCGGAATAATATGACCTTAGTTGTCTTGGCAGACCGTCTGAAGCAAGCCTGTACTATATGGAGTTAATCGGGCATTAACCAAACATGTTTTTGATGGATAAATTTGTCGACTCATGAACAATCTAGTTTGTTGCAGAATACGCGTGGGGACAATGACATTACTGAACTATTGCACTACGACCGGGCTGCCAACACTCTTGTTTGCATCTGAATTCGTAACCTTCATTATTCTGTTCTTTTTTTAATTATTACAGCGTCTGTCCATAATTTATGTCAACAATTTGGGGGAAATGGAGTCTTAAAAAGCTTGACACGTGTTGAAAAGGGGCAGGGGGGACTGGCTAAATTTTACAACAAAACTGAATTTTATAGACCAATGTGTTTCCCAAAGTGGGGCCCACGTCTCACAGTGGGGGGGGGGGATATTTGATTGTTCAAAGGGGAGGGGGATATTTGATTGTTCAAAGGGGAGGGGGATTATCCCCTAAAATTTAAATTTATTTTCACTGAAAAAAATATTTATTTACGGTTTATAACTCTGTTAAATCAGTAATTACGGTTTATAACTCTGTTAAATCATTATTTACGGTTTATAACTCTTTTAAATCATCATTTACGGTTTATAACTCTGTTAAATCATTATTTACGGTTTATAACTCTTTTAAATCATCATTTACGGTTTATAACTCTGTTAAATCAGTATTTACGGTTTATAACTCTGTTAAATCAGTATAAATATAAAGAGACAGATAATATCTACAATTTTCGTACCAACACTTTTCAGACATGGTCTGTGGCAAACTCGCAGCAAAGAGAAATCATCACATGTGAGATGAAGTGTTTAAGAAAGGCAGCTATGGTCACCAAACTGGACAGAGTAAGAAACTAGTATATCAGAAAAATGAATAACGCCTTGTATCGAATATATATATAACATCAGCAGATAAAGTGATTTGGTCACCTTATGAGAAAGGACCCAAGCCAATTACCACTGAGAGCTTATAACAAACGATCAGCTGGTTAAAGAGCAAAGGGATGATCGAGAAACAGACGGATCGATAACATCACGACCACCCTCCACAAACACGAACTCAGACGACTCAGGCATCATATCTGGCCTTGAACATTTATTTACATCTCCCACCCCTACGCTTAACAGCAAGTGTGGATGCTATCAACCAGCTTCCACTAGGGAAAAGACAATATAATTCTATGTTTTCTCTATCGTTGAATAACATCGTTTCTCTTCAGTCTTACCCACTGGCTCGGTCACCGAATCACGTTTTCATTTGGGTTTGCTGGCATACCATCCAGTATGAATCCTGGTCATATCCCGCCTGTATGGTAAGGGTGGTAAAATGAATGAAGACAGAATACCACGTCACGTCTTTACATGGTCACCGAGTGGTAAGAGAAGAAGGGGAAGACTAAAAACAAAACAGAAAATAACTATCGAAAAAGAAATCACAACAGCTAATGTGAAAATGAACGATCTGTAACAACTGGCTGTTGAAAGACAAGTATGGGGAACCCTGACATCTGCCCTATGTGCCAAGCTTGACACAAGAGGAACATGATGATGATGGTAAGGGTGTGATGCCTGTAATTGATTTTCCTATAGCATTTATGGGATATGTTTTTGTGGCATCTGTAAGAAGACGTCCACAGCTTGTAGATAAGAATTGGCTGCTGAAGTTCATGCTGTCGTACCTTGTCCACAGCTTGTAGATAAGAATTGGCTGCTGAAGTTTATGATGTCGTACCATGTCCACAGCTTGTAGATAAGAATTGGCTGCTGAAGTTCATGCTGTCGTACCATGTCCACAGCTTGTAGATAAGAATTGGCTGCTGAAGTTCATGCTGTCGTACCTTGTCCACAGCTTGTAGATAAGAATTGGCTGCTGAAGTTCATGATGTCGTACCATGTCCACAGCTTGAAGATAAGAATTGGCTGCTGAAGTTCATGATGTCGTACCATGTCCACAGCTTGAAGATAAGAATTGGCTGCTGACGTTCATGATGTCGTACCATGTCCACAGCTTGAAGATAAAAATTGGCTGCTGACGTTCATGCCATTGATCCGTATATTACTACTGACCAAATCCCCCCTCCCGCCAGCTTTTCCCTGCCAATTTCCCCAGGATGGCAAGTTTCTATCATGTTTTACCTCTATTTTCTCCATTTGAGACCTCCATGTCAATGTCTTATCTAGTGTGGTGCCCAAGTGTACCGGCTATCCTCCTCTTGGATACGTGCATTTCTAAATTTTTTTCTTTCCTGCTTTGTCCTTTTTCCAGTGCGTGAAGAGTGTTGTGAAGGATATTTCAGCATTGATCTTTACCATCCATGTTTCTGCTCATGCTGCAATGGTGTCTACTACCTTTCGTATTTTCTTGCTGGAAATCCTTATATGTTCTTCTCACACCTCACCATCTGCGTATGTAGCAGCTCTTACAATTTGTGGTAGATAGCAGATTAGACCATTTATTAACACAAGATGAAGAGTTGAAGACGGTACGGAGAATCGAGGGACTCCATGATTTAGGAGAATTGTTATTGTTATGACATTCCATGGTGACTTTTGCTTTCCGATTATGTAGGAAGGATCGTATCCACTTATTCATGTTACCCCTTTTTTCGTTCCTTTTCAGCTTTATTATTAATCCATCTTTCCAAAATGTGCTGAAAGCTTTTTTGGCGATCTCTCCATAGACTGAAAACTTTCTTCGTTTCTTGAAATGCATCTTCTATGATCTGGGACAGGAATGTTATTTGATCTTCTGTACTATTGCACTCTCTAAGTCATGCTTGTTCTGGCACCAATTGTTTCTATGATTCTATATACCATTTCAATCTTCTGTTGTCCATAATTTTCATTATCTTGCAGATACAACTATTTAGGATTACTGGGCAATAACTGGCAGGCATCTGTGTGTCTTTGCCTTTCTTAATGATAGGACACGAGCACTTCTCTTCATGATTGTAGCACATTACCTGAATATCCTGTAGTTGTATATCTGTAGTAATTTATATATTGCTGCATGGAGGTTCTTAAACATTTCATTGATGATGCCGTCTTGTTCTGATGATTTTACATCTTTTAGGGGGTGCAAAGGGAACGCATTGCTCTAGGCGGACCCAGGGTTAGCAGATAACCAAGATCCCAAATGTACCTCCACGCGGTGCACCCTGGAAACAGAAATACAGCAGCTCGAGCTGATTCTGGCCAAATTATATGGGGATCGTGTCCGAAAATGTGGAGGTAGCAGATGGAAAGAGATTTGCCTACACACGGACAGAACTCCTCTGTTGAGTTCTTCCCCTTAAGGAACCAGGCTCACGGATGAGAAACGGTTCAGTACCCAATGGGCACAGGCAAAGCACGTCCAATTACACGAGGCAAGTTCATAGACAGTGGAACACCTCGTTTGAGTCAGACTAAGAGCAAGAAGATCGTCTGGGTGAAGAGTCTCCACTACGCGTGCCTGGAGACAGATATAGAGGCTGTCACAGGCTAAGGGTAGCCCACCCGAATTGTCAAGGCATGCCGAAATCGGATGTGCTAGGCCTACAAGGCACATAACGGTGGCACAACGTAATCACGCTCCCGTCGGAAATCGCACGGATATCCGTGATGGTTACAATGGAGCGAACGAAAAACAAACAAACAAACAAACATCTTTTAGAAGTATAACTATTGATCTGACAGATGTATAACTGGACGCAAAATGAAATTTAGTGTTATGTTGTTAGGAGTGGTAGCAGTTTGATTGGATGCAAAAATGGAATTCAGTGTCACGTATGACAGCATTAGGGATGGATGTTATGAGGCAGCAGTACTGAAACATCAAATGTTTAGCCAGCGAGCCACAGGAACAATCAATAAGCATATATTCGACATTTGCTAAGTGAGACTACACACCTATGGGATTGTCCAACTTGTAACGACATTATTTCCTAATCAATAATCAATCACAACACTAGTTTGTTTTGTTGTAACCTGATGAAGGAATATCGATCAATAAGTTAGTTATGTCGATTTGCAATGTATCCTTTGTATAACCTCTATTGTACCTATTTCCGTTCGCATACCCTAACGCGGATACTGTTTCTATGACGTTGTGCACAAGAAAATATCGACTACTTTATGTTTGGTGCGATATTTGAAGTATGATTCCGTTGCTGTGGCAGATTTTCAGTATATTAGAATAGTGTGTGTGTACGTGAAACTTGGCTGTTGTTTGTGTAATGTTAGGTTGTGGCCCGTTATGTTCACTGTGGTGTGTGGTGCGTGTGCGTGCGTGACTGCGTGTGTATGTGTATGTGTGTATGTGCGTGAAACTTGGCTGTTGTTTATGTAATGTTAGGCTGTGTCTCGTTCTGTTTACTGTGATATGCATGTGTGAGTGAATGTATTTTTCGAGTGGTGTTGTACTGAACAGTCTTATGTTTATATTGGCATGTTCTGTTTACTGTGAAATGTTTTGTGTTTATTATGGCGTGTTAAGTTTGTAGTGATATTTTTTCTGTTTATAGTGACATGTGCCTATTGGCAGCAATTTATTTGGTGTAGTGGCTTTTTCTAATTGTTGTAATTTATTATATATGTTTGATTGTTAAGTTTGTTACTGTGTGTGGTGTGTAGTTGTGATGAGAACATGCGTGGCAGGATATGTGTGATAGGATATGTGCTAGATTGCCTGTGTGTTAAGATGTGTGATGTACAACGTGTTTAATATGTATTTTAGATGTGTGTGTATGTGGTAGCATGTGTCTGGCGTATAGCGCTGACGGCTGTGTGTGTGTGTATGGTAGGATGTGTAGCATATATTTTTAATGTTTATGTAAAGTATTTCGTGTGCTTTCTGATAAGAATATGTCGTGCTTGCTTGCGTGTTTGTGCATGTGTGTGTGTGTGGTTGGATGTGCAAAGCATATATTGGTCTGATGCGTTTGTGACTTCCTGTTATCCAGAGGACGCATGTGGTTGCGTCTGTGAGTCTCACCAATGGCCCACTAGACAAACCAGCCATGCAACAGAAAACCTTAGTAGATGACATGCTGTTATATTGAGGTTATCGTCTTATAGAAGCTTCATTGCATGTCATTTATACAATTATGCTCCTTGTGCTGTTATTTTGTTGTTGAATTGTGTTTCATGTTTACTTGAATATATGTATGCACCCTCTGTGGTTGGAAGGGAGCCACAGATGTACTGTGCACCACTGGGGAGGAGGAAACTGA
Source organism: Meghimatium bilineatum (assembly GCA_034231615.1). Classification (NCBI taxonomy): domain Eukaryota; kingdom Metazoa; phylum Mollusca; class Gastropoda; order Stylommatophora; family Philomycidae; genus Meghimatium; species Meghimatium bilineatum. The sequence goes on along the minus strand of CM067322.1, from coordinate 9,559,688 downwards.
CATCACTGTATTTTCCTTGACTTAGACCAATCATAGAGGCACAGTGACTCAGGACGTGACAATCCTTTTGACTTGAACATGTGGTTGCATGCGCCTAGGGCAATAGAGAAGTTCGGCATAACCAGTAGTCATTTAGTGGCGGGGAATGAACACAGTGAATCCTATCTTGGCTACAGTGGCTAGGACCAGTGCATATGTTGAAACCTACCTTCCTGGAGGCGTGATAGTTATTCTCTGGCTCTGTCCCGGGGTGGGACGAAAATCCTCAGACTTCCCAGCAATATAATGCCATTTAGTGGCATTGGGTCAAAGGGCATGAGCCCATAGACCGCTGGATCAGCAACCAACCAACCTGAGGATCCCGTAGTCTAACCTTCGATAACAGTTACCATGTTGTTCCGGCAGGCTGACATTGTGCTGGGATCAGAGGAAACGAGAGAGCCGACTTATTGGCAGCAATGCGGCGAGAGACGGCACATTGCTGAGAAGAGATAAAGCAGACTTGATCAAGGCAGTAATAAATTCATTTCAAGATGAATATGATGTCAATGAGGCTGAGAATGTACACATACAGAGAATGTTAGAAATGGGAGTATCTAGAGGTGAGGCAAGGAAAAAATACATTTTTGGAAAGTCCCGAAGATCACGCAATCAACACCTGACCGGGACTATGAGTCTACATACACTGGGATGCTTGCTGGAGCGGAGGGCGGATCACTTATGGGAATATCCTGTGTGCTGTGAAGTCAGTTTCTAATCAAGATAATCAAGCATATATGTGTAATATGTATGTAATAGCATGTGTGCGACTTATATGGGAGACGTTTGCGTGTGGTAGGTTATGTGTAGGATATGTGTGTGAGGTGTGTGTAACAGCGTGTCATATTAGTGAAGTTTATGTGGTACGTTATGTGTAGGATATATGTGTGACATGTGCGTGTCTGTGTGGAAGCATGTGTGTAATATATATTTGAGACGTTTGTGGCTAACAGCATATGTGTAGCATATATGTGTCGTTTATATGTAGTAGCATGTGTAGCAAACATGTTTGTGTGTGGTGTGTGCTGTGATGTGATGTTTGTGGAATATTTTCTATGACTTTTTTTTTACGTGTATGTTACGTCTATTTCTAATTCTTTATAGCCATAAATTTCGTGTTACACATTGTTTTCCTGTGTGAGTTTTTGTTTTATGAATCATTTGAGTTAAGGTCATGGCCGTGTGCCATAGATTCTATTATAGACAAACATGACTCTTGAAAAATGTCTATCCTTGCAATGACTTTCGATGTTAGTATCTTTGTGTTTCATAAAATATGTGTCATAAACAATGATAAATATATAACTCATTGATATATCAAATTAGTTCTTAAACTGTGATCATCTCAGGGGGTCCACAAAGACTTTTAGAAATGTTATGAGCATTTAATCTCTAGTCAATTTTTAGGCGCACTTGAAAGAAGATTTTCTGGAACTCTAGAAAACATGCTTTGAAATTATTTATGTCTTTGGTAACAACATAGTTATGAAAATTTATTATCTGCTTTAGTTTATCTTAAAAATAAGTATAGAAACCGTTTGTAAAAAGTGGGCTTAGAACTCTGAATATAGGTTTCGGCTAATAAACTTGATAATATTGCGTGTAAATGAAATGGTGCATAGCGCATCTCATTACATAAAGTCAACAGTTCAAGTGTGTTTACTGACAATGTTGACACTGATATTATTCAGTCTTCTAAGCCACATAAAGAACGTTCTAAAAATGATACGGCCTGACAACTCATTCAGTAATGGATTTTAATGAAAATAACCACGTATAGATTGCTGAGTACCAGTAAAACGTATTCAGAAGAATATATATTAGATAGAATGTATAGTTAGTCGTCGGATCATCACTGCAAACAGGACACGTCCAAAGTTGCTCCGATCTCTCCTTGAGTGTATCCGCCATTACACTTCTCCTGACAGTATCAGAGTACCGGTTCTATGCTGGTTTACCATGATTCTTCTGCGCCCTCCAAAATTTTCACATCTAGCAATACCGCATTTCAATCCCTGATCTTTAATCCTAGCCATTGAAAAGGAATCATCATCCACATTAGTCTCACTCTCGCGTGTTATATCTCTTAAGGAGTGCAAAACGTCAGCGCGATTCATTGCCCCATCGCTCTGTGCCACGATCGGGCATGACGCCAGTTGATCCGCTCTATGATTGCCACGAACACCCACATGTCCCGGCACGAAAATAAATGTAACCACTTTCAGCTTCGTCTTTCTCAAGGCCTCCATCCACTGTTCGCGAACGAGACCCACTTGTACCTTCCTAATCATATTCATAGAGTCACTCAAAATGCAGACCTGCGTTACCTTCTGTGTGCGTAGCCACTCAAATTCCCAGTTCACCGCCATAGTCTCCATGGTCATACTACTCGTAGTGACCGTAAAGGCACCACTCTCCTCCCTGATAGTTGTACCTGAGCACTGAGCTGTGAAGACCCAAGCACTGCGAACATGTCTAATCACAGTTCTTTGGTATTCTCACTGACCAAAGCCTGCACTTCTTTCTCCACAACTGTGGGACACCATTCTCTGCATTCCCTGCTAAGTGATATTACTACTCTCAAACAAGTTTCGAAATCTGTGGGTAGACTTATCCATTCCGCACCTACTGCCACACTCTGCAATCTGCACACGCTTTGTATGACATCCTCAGCACGTCCCATCCACGACCTCCTTCTCTTGTGTCTGCTGCGTTATTAATATGTATACATTCTATTGATGCAGCAGCAGCAGACTCAATAGAATGTATACATATTAATAACGATCCTGAAACGTTACAAACTCCGATGATACGGGCACATGATGAGACAGTCCTCGATGGCACATGATGAGACAGTCCTCGCTGGCACATGATGAGACAGTCCTCGCTGGCAAAATACTTTCTTAAAGAAACGGTGGAGGGTTCAAGAATATGAGGTGGACAGAAGAAGACGTAGCCGAATAATATCAAGGATAGAGTCTGAAGTTTCTATACTCATCATGAGGTTAGAGGATAGAGATGCGTGGAGATTTTCCTCCCCCAAATATTTCCATGTGACATCCCTACGACCCTGACGGAGTATGTGTTTTATTATTATTACACATATTCACTTTTATTTAAAGTGAACATTAGTGGACATCACCAGACCATCACTTTGTACATAGTGTACACTTTTATTGTACTATTATTTGTTCTTCACAACTGATAACTCTAGGCTAGTTGGTGTACATGTGGAATCATAATGAAAATAAATTGTGGACAGCAGACGTGGAGAACTCATTCCGGCTGTACGATGAGAGGACATTTTTTATATATTTGTTGCGCTGTTTATCAAGTTATTTGCAACACGTTATAAATTTGTTGTGTTGTTTATCAAGTTATTTGCAACACGTTATAAATTTGTTGTGCTGTTTATCAAGTTATTTGCAACACGTTATAAATGTGTTGTGCTGTTTATCAAGTTATTTGCAACACGTTATATTTTCAACGGCAGACATCACTTAATAATATTGTTAACACAATAATAATTCGAATTCTTTTCTGAACATTTTCAAAAATGGAATATGTTGGGAGTTTAAGACAGAAAAACATTGAAGTTGGGAGGGTGTGAGAGGGTCCATGACGACAAAATGTTTAAGAACCGCTGATTTAGTACACAATTATTATTTTTTTAATTTTTAAAAAAATGCAAATTGAACTAGATTAATGTTTATGTATGTTTTCGAAGAATTTTAGATGATAACTTTTGCTGGTGTCACTAACGGCTTCGTCCATTTTCTACGTTATGTTATCATAATCCATATTTTCTGACCGATGGCTGACATAACATTGATTAACTCGTCTCCTCATGTTTTAGCCGCTCCGCTGGGCTATTATCTACCCCTAATGATTTATTTCCTTATTAGCATACGAAACTGATCGCAGAAGAAGAAGAAGAACTAATTAGTCCATAATGTTTCAACCAGAGAAATTTTTACTAACTTATATATATATATATATATATATATATATATATATATATATATATATATATATATATATATATATATATATATATATATATATATATATATATATATATATATATATATATATATATTCTACTATTAGGCAATACTGTATTTGAATCTATGCAGACTTGAACGATTTACCAAAAATAAACAGAAAGTAACACTTTCTGTTAGGTCTAGCCCATTAAATAAATTTCTGCAATATCTTGTCCACCTTTTTATTATATCTTCTTTTGAGTATCATTCCTGTTTTATTTTCTGTGACAGTTATTCTTAGTCGGTATGATTGTGTTAACTTTTCCATAGCACATGTTTTTAAACAATCATCTTGCACTTTTTCGGTCATACCTTGTCCCTCAGGTTCCGTTCTTTATTATAATACAATTTAGGCCTATAGTACTTATTTTCTAACTCTTTACCAGATGTTTCCCGGTATTCCCATTTTCTTCCTTCCTTGCTGGCTCAGAATAATGACGCTCTGCTACGCTTTCTTTCTTTTTGTATTTTCTAAATTCAACGCCACATCTTAAGCGCTTTTTCCATTTATTTCTTTCTCTTTCTTTTACGTTCTTTCATTTTTGCGATCAATTACTTTATATCTAGTCCGATATTTATCATGTATAGGGCGGTTTCTTTTAATTAAACTTATACAGAGATGCTTCTGTTGGCCAGATTGTCGTTATGTGAACAACGAAACTGGTACAGCTGATGTTTGTGTTCTGAAGCATGTGTTGTTGATTCATATTCGCAGGCCGCAGAATTGTTGACCCCGATTAGATGAACGTGTGCTTGTACACGGCAGTTCCCTTTTCTCCTTCGAAATATCGTGACTGTTGTTTCTGTTCAATTTGTTGTTGTCTTGCTCAAATTTCCGCTTAGGTTTTTGCAGTGAAGTTTCATAGATTGTATTAGTAGATATTTTGATTGCCTGAAACGTCAAGAAGTGTGACAATGGGTTGCCTCTTGCCTCTGCCTATTTGTCTGCTGTTTCTTTTTCGGGAATTCACAAATTAGCTAGTAACCATTATAATATTTATGTAGTTTTCCTAGAAAATAGGAGTGTGACGTCATGCAGCGTGAAGTTATGCCATGTGACGTAATGCCGTATGGCGCCGTGTGAAGTTAAATCGTGTGACGTCATGGCATGTGGCATTGGTTATTATGTCTTACCATAGCCCTCTATTTCATGTGTTGTCAATCATTTATACCGATGTTTCTCCATGCCACAATGCTAGGTTGTCAAGCATCTTCTCTATTGATCTTCCCCTACCCTCTTGCTCTTCAGCTTGCCTGTGGTTACAATGTGTTCTGATGTCGACGTCTGTTTCGGCGGCATTGGACTCGAAACACCGAGTCGAATGGCTACTGGAACAGAGGGCGAAGCACTTATGGGAATGCCCCATGTGCTGTGAGGCCAGTTTCTAATCAAGAATCTTGATTACAATATGTTCTATCGTTCATCTTCTCATGATGACATATTTCTGATGTAGTTAAGCAGCTCTCTTTTTGAATCAACTTATTTCAAAATATCCTCAGGACGTTTTTTTATCTGTCAATCGTGTTTTTTAACATTCTTCTATAAAACCACATCTCTGCTGCCTCAGTATAATTGTTCACTATTCTGCTGAGTGTCCAAGATTCACTTCCATACATTAGAATTGATTGTATATAACTTTTGAGAACTATCCTTCTCAATTCGATTGACAAAGGTATATTATATATGATAGTCTTCATCTCTTCTACAGCTAATGTAGTTTATATATTTTAATGTATAGAAATAAAACCATACAAATACAAAGGCGGTAGGCGTGATGATGACCTCACCTGTCTCAAGAATGTAATTTTTAACAAGAAATATGGGACAACCGTGGGTTTTTCCTACACAAATAATATTGTACAAGTGGCTTACCTTTTTTTCTACACAAATAATATTGTACAAGGGGCTTACTTTTTTCTACACAAATAATATTGTACAAGGGGCTTACGTTTTTTAGCTTTACTGTTTATAAGTAACCGAAATTATATTCCCAACGACGTTACTATAAATTGCAGTTGTTATTTGACCCCGGCTGTTGTGATGACAATAGTTGTTAATCTAATAATTCGCAGGCAGGTCGGTCTATTGATCCACTTCTATCTGCATCCGATTATTGATGTGACCGATCGTCCCCGAGATATTTCCTTATCTTAATGACAAGCAGAGGCTGACAATCGAGAAATAAAATTACATCATGGAACATGTTCTTATTAGAGAATTGACAAAATTGTACTAGCGTTTCCCCATATACATTCTGTCATTCTCAAAGGAGTAGCAAATTGTCTTGTCAAGGGTATAGTCAGAAGTATTAGAAAGCAATCATATAAGCTCGTGAAGCGCTGTACAACAATTGCAATCACTGCTATTCTCATAAATAGCGACAATACAGAATTCTTCAAGAGGGTTAATGAGTGCATCAAGGCTGTACAATTTCCAGCACAACTTTTAAAATGTATCTAAAACATCAATTGCTGGCTGGATGCACTACAGGACCACTAAATATCAATAACTATTGATGATAGACCACTTTGTAAGTTGCTTTATGTCAATAATATCGATCTCTTGGCTGATTCCGAGTCGGAACTCCAGAAAATCCATGTTTACGCATGGAATTTCAGCTATGACGATAATCTGCAGGATTTCATCTGTGACGTTAATCTGCAGGATTTCAGCTGACACTAATCTGCAGGATTTCAGCTGTGACATTAACCTGCAGGATTTCAGCTGTGACATTAACCTGCAGGATTTCAGCTGTGACATTAACCTGCAGAATTTCAGCTGTGACATTAACCTGCAGGATTTCAGCTGTGACATTAACCTGCAGAATTTCAGCTGTGACATTAACCTGCAGGATTTCAGCTGTGACACTAATGTGCAGAGTTGTATTTTTTTATTTCTCTATTTTCACTATTAGCGATATGTAATTGATCAGGGTTTTGGGTGGAAATATAAAATCTGTTATTATATTTTTTAGGATGATTCCACAAACTTCATAGACCAATGTTGCCACTTTTGTTGATCGGAAGAACTTGTCAAATCTCATGTTTTAGAATAACTTGTCAAATCTCATGTTTCAGAAGAACTTGTCAAATATCATATTTTAGAAGAACGAGTCAAATCTCATGTTTCAGAAGAACGTATCAAATCTCATGTTTTAGAAAAACATGTCAAATCTCATGTTTTAGAATAACTTGTCAAATCTCATGTTTCAGAAGAACTTGTCAAATATCATATTTTAGAAGAACGAGTCAAATCTCATGTTTCAGAAGAACGTATCAAATCTCATGTTTTAGAAAAACATGTCAAATCTCATGTTTTAGAATAACTTGTCAAATATCATGTTTTAGAAGAACATGTCTTCTTCTCTTCTTCTTCAGCGTTCATTCTCAAACTCCCGCCAGATCTCTCTTGTAGCAGGACAATTGTCCTACTAGATTTCCAGCAGGATTTAGTCCAGCTAATGGAAATGCGTTGTGTCGCCGTTTTATTTGCGCCAATGGCCCGACACATCCGTCTTCGGCGGGGAAGAACATGTCAAATCTCATGTTTTAGAAGAACGTGTCGTCAAATTTTATGTTTTAGAAGAATGTGTCAAATCTCATGTTTTAGAAGAACGTGTCAAATCTCATGTTTTAGAATAACATGTCAAATCTCATGTTTAAGAAGAAGATGTCAAATCTCATGTTTTAGAAGAACGTGTCAAATATCATGTTCTAGAAGAACATGTCAAATCTCATTGTTGATCCGATGTGTGTTTAGTGTACAACATTACCAGCTGCGTTTGCAATCTTTAACTACATGGGATGTGGCGAGAGAGAATTACCTTTTTACACAACCTTCAATGCATACCGTATTTGTAAGGACTGAATCTCTTTAAGCAATCCATATTCAGGTATTCAGTGTTTTCATATTCGTCACAGCAGAACATGTCGGTTCATGTTGTGTTACTTTGACAAGTTCCTTTGCTATCTCTAGCTGGGTGGTCCATCAAACTATTATCCAGTGCGTGCTAGAGACCTGATGTGCAATCTTTGCCCTACATTTTAACTAGAGTAAGAAATATTATATCTGTTTGTTCGTCTCCATTTCTCTTTTTAGTATATATTAACATTTAATTATATAAAGTCCCCGCCGAAGACGAATGTGTCGGACCATTAGTGCAAATAAAACGGTGACACAACGCATTCCTATTATCTGAACTATATCCTGCTGGAAATAAAGTAGGGCAATTGTTCTGCCACAAGAGAAACAGTGGGAGTTTGAGAATGAACGATTATGAAGAAGAAGAATTATATACAATAAAGTTTGTAGATAAGGGGGTGGAGGTTTGTAACGTTAATTCCCCCACCCCCAGCATTAAGAAAACAGAACATACCATTTAGTTTTTAAAACATATAACACTTTCCACCCTTCTTTTACAAATCGGGCTTCTCTTACAAATAAATATCTTCGCCACATTCTCTTACATAACATTTTTCCCAAAATAAATATTATCGTCCCTTCTTTTACAAATCGGGCTTCTCTTACAAATAAATATATTCGCCACATTCTCTTACATAACGGTTTTCTCAAAATAACTATCATCGCCTCCCCGCTCCTCCCTTTTCTCCTACATGCTGTTTGTCCCAAAGTAAATATTATTACCCTATTCTCTAACAAAACGGTTTTCTTTAAATAAATATCATCACTCCCTCCCTCTCCCCTCCTTCTAACTTCTCTTGAAAATAGATATCATCACCCAACTTCTCTTACAAATAAATATCACCACACCCCCCCCCCCCCTCCCCTCCTTCTCTGATAAGTGAAATTAATATTATTTTTATTAAGGAATCAAGCTTCATAAACAATGTCCCATGCACGGCAATCTATACAGCAAGCCCCTACAATGTGACCACAGAATGTCATATGCACGGCAATCTATACTGCAAGCCCCTACAATGTGACCACAGAATGTCATATACACGGCCATCTATACAGCTAGCCCCTACAATGTGACCACAGAATGTCATATGCACGGCCATCTATACAGTTAGCCCCTACAATGAGACCATACAGTGGAGAGTAGTAACGAATGTACTCCACATATAATGAGAGGCATTATGTACTTATAATTTGTTTTGATGAGTCGTCTTATCTACAAAATCGTTCTTCTCGTTTTCAGTTTGACATGTCTACACAGCAAGTCCCGTTTTCTTAATGAAAGCTGCTGCTGTATTTGAGAGCTCCTCAGTGGCTCGTCATACAGTTTTCTGTGGATATCTGTCTCATGTGCCAATTTTCCTCCATTAAATGGTTTAGTGTAGTGCAGTCTTGCTGGATATGTTCCTTTGTCTATTCTATCTTCCCACGAGGGTACAAAGGTGATGGGACCAAGCTTAGTCTATTTAAGTGGATGTAGTGGCTGTAGTCTTTTGTGTCCTGTCATCGTGCAGAAGATGATAACCTGATCAGCTCTGTCAAGATAGTTCTTTGCATGGTCCACTTTCTTCATAGTTTTGATGAGGGTCTTCTTTTACCAGTAGGTAACTACTTGGTCTTTTTGCCCCTGTGTTGCTCCATCCTTTGCGAGCATATTTGCCTCCTCATTTCCTGATAAGCCACAGTGGAATGGTATCAACTGTAGTACTACCCTTCTATGGATGCTCATTTTTCGTATGACGTCCGTCAGGTGTGGCAGTTTATCGCTGTCAATGACTTGTAGGATAGACATTGCATCAGTAGGAAACACCACCTTAGAAGATAGTTAGTATAAGGTGGTCAACTTTAGAAGTTCTGCTGTATGTATTTGGAGGCTTTGTTGTTGGATGATTCAAGTTCAACTTTCAAACTCAACTACACATTTTCTAGACCACCAACGGATCTTAGATCAACCACGCCAAGGAAATGGTCACCAGAACATCAGAGTACAGCAAATGTGATGGAATAGATGCCGACCACATCATCAGTAAGTCTGCCACTGGTGGTGAAACATATGGGCCTAAGTCCATATATATTATGTTCAATCAATCAATCAAAGTTTATATATCATATGGGAATCAATCAATAAAATTCCATATACCTTATGTGACTCAATCAATAAATCAATCAATCAGTCTATATATATATTATGTGAATCAATCAATCAACGTCCATATATCTTATGTGAAACAATCAATCAATCAATCTAATTCTATATATCTTATGTGACTCAATCAATCAAGTGCCATGTCAACTGGCGTATGCGATCATGTATATCCACAACTCTCTGTCTCTTGTGTAAATAAGTTCAGTTAGTGACATTCTCTTACGCCACAATCACAACCCAACCACCAACTTCTCTCCTTAATCTACCTCTATCTCTTCTCTACTTGATCTTTTCGGTGATTACTAAATCTTTAAATCGTGCACTTCTCTTCATATGCCCTAAACTCTTGACTGTTTGATTCTAGTTTTTGCTATAAATTGTCTTTTACTTCAACATTTTCGGAGGACTTGTATGTGAGTTGTGTTGGCTGTTCGTGCAGTTTTCCTCATTCTTCTGAAAAACCCTGTCTTCGGCTCATTCTGCATTTTTTTTAATGACGTATTTCATATATTACTTTTCGTTACTGCATGTTTTCCCGTGAAGGAGTGCAGGGGGCTTTCTATGGGCTATGGAAATAAAGGCTGTTGTGCCACAGCAGACACCGTGACATGCACAGGAAGGATTCTGAGTTATGATTCAATGGTATAAAATCAATTTTTATGATATATTTAAAAACTATATTTGTTTTATATGACTCAATGGTATAAAATATATATTTGTGTTATGTGACTCAATGGTATAAAAAGATATTTGTGTTATGTGACTGGTATAAAATCAATGTTTATTTTGTTATGTAACTTTATATAAATTATTTGCTTTATATGTGTCATTGGAATAAAAACTATTTTATTTATAATATATCTCAATAATATAGGAAAACGTTCTTTATTACTGTGTATATATATATATATATATATATATATATATATATTATGTTTTGGATAGGACATATATCATACCTCTACCGCATCACAGGTGACTCCTTCTCCAGACTCCACAGGGAACCTCTGTTCATCAATGTAAAACATACGGATAATTTTGCCAGAGCTCAACTGAAGCCATGACGATGGAATAAAGTAGTATCCAACTACGTTTCTAGCAGGCGTCACGAAGGCGATAACAAAGAGGAAGAGCATAGTAATGCCAAGTAGACGGAACAATGACAGAAACTGTCGTCTTAATCTTGGTCTCATGAAGATGTGACATGTCAGTCTGGGTGCCTGACGTCGTATGCTCCAAGGCAACATGCTTTCTGTCAATAAATAAAAATATAACATTTAACAACTAGTTGAGTATGCGTGTTATTAATGTATGACGTGACATTTTATAACAATTAGTTGAGTATGCGTGTTATTAATGTATGACGTGACATTTTATAACAATTAGTTGAGTATGCGTGTTATTAATGTATGACGTGACATTTTATAACAATTAGTTGAGTATGCGTGTTATTAATGTATGACGTGACATTTTATAACAATTAGTTGAGTATGCGTGTTATTGTTGCTTGGCGTGACATTTTATAACAATTAGTTGAGTAAAAATTTTCGTTAAAATATGACTAAGGAATGAGTTGTGAAACATAATTATAACCGGCAAGATTAAAAGAAGGAAAGGCTGGCGTACAGTGGAATGGCAGATAGTTAAAAGCGATCCTTTTACAAGGTATAGGAGATAGATAGGGTCGAGAGTTGTGGGGTCGTCTGTACCAGTCGGCACGGAACTTGATAATGATACTATTATACAACAGATACAAACGCCAAGCAAAACATGTCACGTGCCGACAGAAATACAAACGGACGCAGACACATGAGCACTGACAGGCAGGCGGCAGACAAACAAACGGACACAGACACATGAGCACGGACAGGCAGACAGACAAACAAACGGACACATGAGAACTGACAGGCATGCAGACAAACAAATGGACACAGACACATGAGCACTGACAGGCAGGCAGACAAACAAACGGACACATGAGCACTGACAGGCAGGCAGACAAACAGACACATAAGCACTGACAGGCAGACAGACAAACAAACGGACACAGACACATGAGCACTGACAGGAAGGCAGACAAACAAACAGACACATGAGCACTGACAGACAGACAGACAAACAAACGGACACAGACAGATGAGCACTGACAGGCAGGCAGACAAACAAACGGACACAGACAGATGATCACACAAAAACTGACATGCCGACAAACAGGTAGACGGATAGGTAGGTAATTAGGTACATAGGTAGATATCATCATACATACACGAGTGTCAATATCCAGCAGATATTTTATTGTAGAAATACATTCCACTGTTCCACTAACAGCAAAGTACACAGTGAAGAACGTGTGTCACCATGAAGATAACTCGACCACTGATTTCAATGTCCCAACTCGGTAGTAAAACACACAAACTTATTTTCAACCTGTCAAGTTTCTTATCTGTAATGCGTTCATTGTAATTTGAATGACACTACAACCAGATAACGTTCTCTTTTGTTCCGTGGATATGCAAGATTTCTGCGGCGATGTCTGTACTTCCACCTCTACTCTATCTCGTACAGACAGCTGGTTGGGAAGGGATTTTAGCATGTTTCTAGGCCACGTTACTATGCAATGAAAAATTCTTCTTTTATTGTGAGGGCTCTACCCCCACTCCCCGCCCCTCACCTGGCTTAGCGGTGAAATACACTGCTGAGATTACATAATCTACATTCAGGGATACTCGATGAATACATAGTCAGCGGTGCACACAGCTCATGACCTCAAAATCAATCACGTAAGGAAATTCCAATACTCTTTATGTTGCATGCTCCACAGATCAACAAAGGAAGAGTAATGGAATGCATTACAGGTCGATGTTGTTAAATAAGGAAACAGCTTCATTACAAGGACAGAATGTTGTATATTATATCTTATTCAGCAGGACAAGTGGAAAGATGGGAGTTGAGCACCATTACACCATTTACGGTTTTCCATAATAATAGTGTGTTTGTTGAATAGTGTGTTTGCTGAATAGTGTGTTTGTTGAATAGTGTGTTTGCTGAATAGTGTGTTTGTTGAATAGTGTGTTTGCTGAATAGTGTGTTTGCTGAATATTTGAACTGTATTAGGTTTAAGTTCAAGTATGTATAAATATTTTTTAATTAGAAATAGTTCTATATAGTAATGTTTCTATGTCGTGGTACCCTTTTCTCTATAATGTGTAAATTCATTCACAATATCATACATATTGATGTATCGCAGGGTTTCCCAGCGTGGGGCCTACGTCCCACAGGTGGGGAGGGATAATTTGATTGTTCAGGGGGAAGGGCAAATCGAACAAGTTGTAATTAGGCTTCATTTTGGGAACAATTCTATTTATGAATATAAAAATAAATTATTGATATGTTCCAAGAGGGACATTATAAAATTAGACAGACTTTGGGTGTGATATGGTTGGGAAACACTCATGTCTCATCTTGGAAGTTTCTGTGAACTTTTGAAAAACATCTAACTAAAGGAAAACAACATATAAATTGTGAATTAAATAAATGACCAAGATATAATAATTCAATCTGTTGTTTGTAGGAAAGACAAAATACACCAAGTAATATACGGTTAACAGATATAGTAACTCAAACAAGGTTATAGAGATAACAGATACAGTAACTCAAACAAGGTTATAGAGATAACAGATACAGTAACTCAAACAAGGTTATAGAGATAACAGATACAGTAACTCAAAGTTATAGAGATAACAGATACAGTACCTCACACAAGATTATAGAGATAACAGATACAGTAACTCAAAGTTATAGAGATAACAGATACAGTAACTCAAACACGGCTATAGAGATAACAGATACAGTAACTCAAACACGGCTAGAGATAACAGATACAGCAACTCATACACGGCTATAGAGATAACAGATACAGTAACTCAAACAAGGTTATAGAGATAACAGATACAGTAACTCCAAACACGGCTATAGAGATAACAGATGCAGTAACTCAAACACGGCTATAGAGATAACAGATACAGTAACTCAGACACGGCTATAGAGATAACAGATACAGTAACTCACACAAGGTTATAGAGATAGCAGATACAGTAACTCCAAACACGGCTATAGAGATAACAGATACAGTAACTCAGACACGGCTATAGAGATAACAGATACAGTAACTCAGACACGGCTATAGAGATAACAGATACAGTAACTCAAACAAAGCTATAGTGATAACAGATACAGTAACTCAAACAAAGCTATAGAGATAACAGTTACAGTAACTCAAACAAGGCTATAGAGATAACAGATATAATAACTCAAACAAGGCTATAGAGATAACAAATACAGTAACTCAAACACGGCTATAGAGATAACAGATACAGTAACTCAAACAAGGCTATAGAAATAACAGACACAGTAACTCAAACAAGGCTATAGAGGTTATTTTGCTGAAAAATTCCCACCCCATCTATTAATTAAACAACGTGATATCTAATGTTCAATCATTTCAAACATGTAATATACACAGACATATTGACAAATAGATGAAGCACATAAATACGGGCATCAAGCATTCATATAGCAAACTTGTTATAGGAAGAATATACTATTATTAGACCTGGAATGATTGAGAGACAAATGAAGAGAAGACACATAAGATGGGTACCTGAATTTCAGGATAGATGCCTAAAAGTTAGAGAATCGCAAAGGGTGTGGAATCTAAATCTTTAAATCTTATTTAAATCTTTTTGTACTCCACTACACCCATTTAGGAAATTAAAACATTACAATTAGTAGTAGGAAACAAGACAGAAAGATGGTCAACATCTCTCTCGTTCATGGTGGTAGACATTTCTATGGGGAAGTGGGGTAAAAAAATGTCATTTCTTTATTTTCGTGGTCAATGTCTTTCGTGAGATATATTTACCATATTTTAAAATAGCATTGGGAGGGGGGGGGGAGTTTCCTGATTTTCTTGCCAACCCCCCTATAACTTCATGTCATATTCGGATTTCCTAAAGAGGGGGTATAACCTCCGCCCCTCTATCCCCCCCCCCCAACCACCACATATATAGTACTTACCCTCTTTACTGACTTTCCCAAATATAGCACCAAAAATCTCACAGAAATTTATTAGTCTTTCTTTAGGTAAATAAAAAACACCTCATCACCGAAGATATATTTAGGGCCTTAAAATAAAGTTTAACCACTGGTAGGTCCATGATCTGACCATCTGACCACTGGTAGGTAGCGTGATCTGACCACTGTACGCAGTGTGACCTCGCCACTGGTAGATGGTGTAACCTGACCGCAGGTACTCAGTGTGACCTGACCGCTGATACTCAGTGTGACTTGACCGCAGGTACTCAGTGTGACTTGACCGCTGGTACTCAGTGTGACTTGACCGCAGGTACTCATTGTGATCTGACCGCTGGTACTCAGTGTGACTTGACCGCATGTACTCAGTGTGACTTGACCGCTGGTACTCAGTGTGACTTGACCACAGGTACTCAGTGTGATCTGACCGCTGGTACTCAGTGTGACTTGACCGCAGGTAATCAGTGTGACTTGACCGCTGTTAAGTAGTGTGATCTGACCACTGGTAGGTAGTGTGATTTGATCACTGGTAGGTAGTGTGATCTGACCACTGCCACTGGTCTTCAGTGTGATCTGTCCACAGGTAGGTAGTGTAATCTGACCACTGGTAGTTAGTGCTATCTGACAACTGGTAAGTAGTGTAATCTGATCACTGGTAGGTAGTGTGATCTGATCACTGGTAGGTAGTGTGATCTGATCACTGGTAGGTAGTGTGATCTGATCACTGGTAGGTAGTGCGATCTGATCACTGCCACTAGTCTTCAGTGTGATCTGACCACTGATAGGTAGTGTGATCTGACCACTGGTAGGTAGTGTGATCTGATCACTGGTAGGTAGTGCGATCTGATCACTGGTAGGTAGTGCGATCTGATCACTGCCACTAGTCTTCAGTGTGATCTGATCACTGGTAGGTAGTGCGATCTGATCACTGGTAGGTAGTGTGATCTGATCACTGGTAGGTAGTGTGATCTGATCACTGGTAGGTAGTGCGATCTGATCACTGGTAGGTAGTGCGATCTGATCACTGCCACTAGTCTTCAGTGTGATCTGATCACTGGTAGGTAGTGTGATCTGATCACTGGTAGGTAGTGTGATCTGATCACTGGTAGGTAGTGCGATCTGATCACTGCCACTAGTCTTCAGTGTGATCTGACCACTGATAGGTAGTGTGATCTGACCACTGGTAGGTAGTGTGATCTGACCACTGGTTGGTAGTGTGATATGACCACTGCCACTGGTCTTCAGTGTGATCTAACCACTAGTAGGTAGTGTGATCTGACCACTGGTAGGTAGTGTGATCTGACCACTGCCACTGTTCTTCAGTGTGATCTGACCACTGCCACTGTTCTTCAGTGTGATCTGACCGCTGGTACTCAGTGTGATCTGACCACTGGTATGTATTCTGATCTGACCACTGTCACTGGTATTCAGTGTGATCTGACCACTGCCACTGGTCTTCAGTGTGATCTGACCTCTGGTAGGTAGTGTGATCTGACCTCTGGTAGGTAGTGTGATCTGACCACTGGTAGGTAGTGTGATCTGACCTCTGGTAGGTAGTGTGATTTGACCTCTGGTAGGTAGTGTGATCTGACCTCTGGTAGGTAGTGTGATCTGACCACTGGTAGGTAGTGTGATCTGACCACTGCCACTGGTCTTCAGTGTGATCTGACCGCTGGTACTTAGTGTGATTTGATCACTGGTAGGTAGTGTGATCTGACCACTGGTAAGTAGTGTGATCTGACCACTGGTAGGTAGTGTGTTCTGACCACTGGTAGGTAGTGTAATTTGACCACTGGTAGGTAGTGTGATCTGACCACTGCCACTGGTCTTCAGTGTGATCTGACCACTGCCACTGGTCTTCAGTGTGATCTGACCACTGCCAACGGTCTTCAGTGTGATCTGACCACTGCCACTGGTCTTCAGTGTGATCTGACCGCTGGTAGGTTGTATGATCTGACCACTAGTAGGTTGTATGATCTGACCACTAGTAGGTTGTATGATCTGACCACTAGTAGATAGTGTAACTTGCCATTGTTAGGTTACTCACCAACGTGATGCTATTAAATTAACCACTAACGTGATACTCTTAAAGTAATCACAAACGTGATTCTATTAAGTTAATCACTAACGTGCAGCTGTTCAAAGTTCATGAATACTGTTACGCTGGTATGTTAATCACTGACGTAGCACTATTACGTTAATCACTGGCGTGATGCTGGTAGCTTATACACTGACGTGGCACTATTACGTTAATCACTGGCGTGATGCTGGTAGCTTATACACTGACGTGGCACTATTAAATTAAGCAGTAAAGTTATGCTAAATAGTAAAGTGATAGAAATGTGATTGACGTGGCCCACTTACTAGCGTTACGCTGTTAAGTTAGTAACTGACTGGTTTCTCGTACTGAATGGTTTATGTGTGATTCATATTATAATTCGATTATTGTGTTGAACTAGTGATAACATATGATGTCAACAGGATAGGTTGCATCATATTCCATGTGGAAATACGAGATGGGCGTGGCCCTAATATCATGTTACAACATGAAATGTAATTACATTTGCTGCAGCACAAAAACACGCGGTATTTAAACAAAATATAATCTTCTTTTTTTAAAATAAACTTTCATGAAGCGTAAACAGATTAGTAATATTTTTTTCTACGCGCTGTCACTTTACTCCGGGCAGAACCATTTGTGAAAGTCTTTTGGCGATGTCGTTTAGTCGTGAATGGCACACGTGAGTTATGTAGTTAAAAAACACTTCAAACTCTAAATGTCTAATCCTAGACACACCACGATCAATAGTGTACATAGGTATATCATAGGTGTGATTGCATTCAAAATTATGTCACTAACCGAATTTATAATTATTTTTTATTCATCACAAACTCTTTAACTATATAATTTTTTTGGAACAAAGATTTACGGTTCTCTCATTACATTTTACGGACAAAACATCCGGGTCGTTATTTCTCGCCTAATATGACCGGTCCTCCAGTCGACCCAGCTGTAAATTGGTACCTGATGCATGAGTTAGGAAAGGTAAACACAGCACACACACACACACAAATAAACTAGCAACCCAACCTAATAATTGTTGCGGGTTAGTATATGAAAAGTTATCTTCATCCCCGACGTCAGATTTCTGCCATATGACATACGTTTACCACACATTACGTCACTAAACCTCAGTACCATTGATTATTCATCATCATCAGGTGATCAGCCCTATGAAAATGAAACTTGTTTGAGGCGCTACTCACGCATGTCGACCTTTCTTTTCTTTGCTTGTGTTTTCATTATCAATATCAAGGGATTAAAAATCAGGATTTGAAATGCGGTGGTGCTAGAAGTTAACATTGTGGAGGAGGCAGAAGAATGATGGTCAACTGGCATATGACCGGTACTGTCAGCAGAAGTGTAATCGCGGATACACTTATGGAGAGATCGTAGCAACTATGGACTTATCCAATTTGCAGTGATGATGATCCGACGACTAACTATCAAGTGCCGTCGACAAACGTTGGCTTACAACAGACCTGCAACATCGTCTTCTCTTGCCAATTGTAGTGCACTCTGACAGATTATATCCACTCCCTCTTGTGATATTTCCTTTCCAACTTGTATTTCTGTCTACGTCTTCCCATCTATCACCAACTTTCATCTTCAGATTTCATGTTCGCTATGTGTTCCCATCCATAACCACCTTTCATCTTCAGGTTCGTTATGTGTTTGTTATTTTATGTTTACATAAACCGTTTGAAGAACAGATATACTACTGTCCATATCCATCATAATCATCATGTACCGTCTCCGCAACGAATGATGGCTGTAATAGCCCAACAGACCTCCATCATACTTTATATTCTACATTGTGTAACATTTCCCAAGAATTCACTGATTTTTTAAGCTTGATCTCATCAAATACCAGAATTAATTAGAACGAACATACGAAAGGATGCAACAGAGAAAATCAAGTCATTGACTAAATACCACCAATGATAAAATGTATACACTTGCCTCTAGATACAAAACTAGAACTGTATCTTTCTTTTCTCTGTATACCTTTTTGTGCCTTGTAGCGTCAGGGGTAGAAGAGCTCTCTTGTTCCGGTATCTTTCTTTTCGCTGTATACCTTTTTGTGCCTTGTAGCGTTAGCAGTAGAAGAGCTTTCTTGTTTCGTTTATGGCGGGTTAACTGTTTGTTATCCCTGCTTGCCCAAATGAAAGTAAAGTTCGGTG
The DNA here is from genome assembly GCA_034231615.1 of Meghimatium bilineatum. Taxonomy (NCBI): domain Eukaryota; kingdom Metazoa; phylum Mollusca; class Gastropoda; order Stylommatophora; family Philomycidae; genus Meghimatium; species Meghimatium bilineatum. Next base: position 9,540,202 of record CM067322.1, on the reverse strand, counting down.
TATCGGTGTGTTCTAATTGGAATGTAATTTACTTTCTGAATGTGATAGATTAGAACACGGTTTAACCAATCGGAGACGATGAAACAACACTGTGACTAGTCTAATAAACCAAATGTGTAGATCTAAAACGCTCGTATGAAATAATGGTGAGTTCTCAGAAAACGATTATCAATATCAAATGAGAACTTTATTAAAAAATGTAATCGCAACAATAAATATCAATACAATCACTACAATAAATATCAATACAATCACATCAATAAATGTCAATACAATCACCACAATAAAAATCAATACAATCACTACAATAAAATTACAACAGATAAGGAGAGATCAAATAAAATAAGTGCCCAGCCAGAATATTTTGATCAGAAAAGATACACTCAGAAACAAAGTTATATTATAATTCTTTTGAGATCGTTCTCAATTTTTTGCAGATTAGCAGGATGTATTTCGGAGCACGGAGTAAGTTGTCGTAGTTTATAGCTAAGCTGCGAAATCTGCACCTTTCGGCCAGACAAATCCTACTTCGGCATGTCTTTTGGATAACTAGTGTACGGGATAACCAACTCCACCCCAAACCCCATTATTCGCCTCTGACAACATTCACGGCAGATCACAGTTTTGCTATTCCTTGCTCTCGTTTCGGACCCTGGCAACACTAGAAGTATAATATATGTATCGGGACAAACATGTCATAATACTAGAAGTATAGTATAGGTAAGCTGAGATATGAATCTTCGTGATATCACACTGTTCCCCGTTAGTGTTCAGCTCTCTAGTCGGTTGTTGTGTTCAGCTCCCTATTCGGTTGTTGTGTTCAGTTCCCTAGTCGGTTGTTGTGTTCAGCTCCCTAGTCGGTTGTTGTGTTCATCTCCCTAGTCGGTTGTTGTGTTCGGCTCCCTAGTCGGTTGTTGTGTTCAGCTCCCTAGTCGGTTGTTGTGTTCAGCTCCCTAGTCGGTTGTTGTGTTCAGCTCCCTAGTCGGTTGTTGTATTCAGCTCCCTAGTCGGTTGTTGTGTTCAGTTCCCTAGTCGGTTGTTGTGTTCAGCTCCCTAGTCGGTTGTTGTGTTCAGCTCCCTAGTCGGTTGTTGTGGAGCTGGTAGCCCAGTTTGATATTGAGTTTGCTTACTGTCATCTGGTTACCGCGTGCCAAGTTTGAAACCACGTTCGCACACAAAATCTGACTCGTGATTTCTCACCTGAAATGACAGTTCCTCCAACCGACCCAGCTGTAAATGGGTATCTGACGAATTAGTTTGATACGTTTGATGCCATTCCGGCATCTCACTTCCATATTTCGGTTGGACATGTTTGTGTGTTGCAATCACTTCTATTCGTCGTCTTTTGATGTTTTATGCCTATCTTGATGAAGGTATTTTGGTCAAAACGTTGAATATGTTTAGTGCATTGTACTGTGTATGTTTTCTTGTTTGCATATCATAACCCCCTAGTTTTAGTGATAGTCTGTCGTGTCTAAGTGAGACGTTCTAAAACCTGTTTTACGTAAGTACAATTGTTAGTTTGATAAGGTAAATACAGCAAGGAAGGTAACGTTGCTGTGGTTTAGTACATTAAGAGTTATTTCATCTTCGACGCCATGTTGCTCCCACAGGACCTATCTTTACTTTTATTCAATGGTTGACAAGAAACCGTCCTATTAGAGTCACCTACCGCACTTGCTCAATAGCAAGGACGCAATTCAACGGCCTTTCCATAGCATGAGTTCTTGTACCCTACTTCTGGCAACTGGGTGAACCAGAGGATTAACTTTTTTTAAATATTCAAACCATGAAAAAAAAGTTGACTCAGAAACAGTATTTGTCGGTCGGTGGGTACAGGACGCACTACTTCAGCTCCATGTCTTAACACTGAGCATTTGAATACATGTCGCAGGGTTATACTGTGTTATTCGCAGTTTAATCAGAACATACATGTCTCAAACAATGTGTCTATTGTATGCTCACGTGGCAAATGTACACATTCAAAGTCCGTGATAAGAATGAAAGTAATTACACAACATGTGTATATGATTATTAACACGACTCTAGACTTGGTTCGAAATCGAACCGCGATAATTCCTTCTTGTTTTATTCGTTTTGTGTGTGTAACATCGTGGTTGATGTTGTTGTGCGCCTATTAGCTGATTGTCTCCAATGTCAGGACCAGTATTGACTAGGGTAGACTGTAATCAATCATGGATTAAGATCACATTTCATCGATAGCCTTCAATAGAAGATCGTCTGAAAAGAGACACAGTGGAAGACCCAGACGACGATGGATAGATAACATCAGAGAAATACTAAAACACCAAGGCTACGCTACACTATGTCAGCTTCAACACAGTTAGCATAAGAAAAAATACTTCGGCTCTCCATGATAGGACACAGCAAGACTGTGATTTAGCTGGATTATAAGAGAGCTTGACCAGTCTTAGTTTTCAGTTTCTGTTGTCTGAGCACAGCCCCAATCTTAGCGACAAGAAGTTGAAATAGATGGATACCGCGATAATAATTGCATTTATCCTAACATATGTTCTGAAGTCGGGTGTGTATCAAGTCCCACCCCCTTAAAGTTAAACAAAAATCATTTTTAATAGTAAAGACCTCCCCTACCCTTCCTCCAATTTTTTTTCAGTTGGTTATTTTGAGGAGTATCGGACGAGCATCGGAATTACGTGCAAGAAGTAGCACTCGGCAGACAGTTTCATGTTCTGATAAGAGTGACAGACAACATTTTAAGATAACCATATTTTAAAGATTTTTTAAGAGACCCAAATTCGAGTGATGAGATGTTATATCGATCCAATTATTTTTTATGGATGTGAAGCATGGACTGTAAACAAAAAAATCAAAATGAACTGGAGGCTACCGAGATGTGGTTCCTGAGAAGAATGATGAAAATACCATGGACAGTTAAGAAAACTAATGCATCTGTTCTCATTGATGATAGCGTAAATAGATCAATCATATCTAACATTAGGGGCAGACAGTCAAGGTTTCTAAGGCATGTGCTGAGAAGAACACAGCTTGAACACTTAATAACCACTGGAAAGATTAAGGGGAGAAGAGACACGGGACGTCAAAATAGAGAAGTTGCTGGATGGGGTAGTTATATTCCATGGGAGAAGCTCACCAACCGAGCTTATTGATACCACAAGAGACAGAGAGTCGCAGAGAAACATGATCACCTACGTCATTTGGCATGGCACTTGATTGATTGATATTTTTAAGATATCCTTATTTTTAATGTGGACATTGATTGTTGACACCTTTCATTAAGACTACAGATTGTTGAGACCTTTAATACTACAGATTGTTGAGACCTTTAATACTACAGATTGTTGAGACCTTTAATACTACAGATTGTTGAGACCTTTAATACTACAGATTGTTGAGACTTTTAATACTACAGATTGTTGAGACCTTTAATACTACAGATTGTTGAGACCTTTAATACTACAGATTGTTGAGACCTTTAATACTACAGATTGTTGAGACCTTTAATACTACAGATTGTTGAGACTTTTAATACTACAGATTGTTGAGACCTTTAATACTACAGATTGTTGAGACCTTTAATACCACAGATTGTTGAGACCTTTAATACTACAGATTGTTGAGACATTTAATACTACAGATTGTTGAGACCTTTAATACTACAGATTGTTGAGACCTTTAATACTACAGATTGTTGAGACCTTTAATACTACAGATTGTTGAGACCTTTAATACTACAGATTGTTGAGACCTTTAATACTACAGATTGTTGAGACCTTTAATACTACAGATTGTTGAGACTTTTAATACTACAGATTGTTGAGACCTTTAATACTACAGATTGTTGAGACCTTTAATACCACAGATTGTTGAGACTTTTAATACTACAGATTGTTGAGACATTTAATACTACAGATTGTTGAGACCTTTAATACTACAGATTGTTAAGACCTTTAATACTACAGATTGTTAAGACCTTTAATAAAGACTACAGATTGTTGAGACCTTTAATACTACAGATTGTTAAGACCTTTAATACTACAGATTGTTGAGACCTTTAATACTACAGATTGTTAAGACCTTTAATACTACAGATTGTTAAGACCTTTAATACTACAGATTGTTAAGACCTTTAATACTACAGATTGCTGAGACCTTTAATAAAGACTACAGATAAGACGTTGCTGAGGAGGGAGTAGGGAGGGGATGATACCAGAGAAAAGGGTGTTCACTTGTCTTTAGGGGAGAGATGGAGGGGGAATTGATGCAAGCCCTACTCCAGAATATCTTCTTCTTCTTCTGCGTTCATCCTCAAACTCCCACTGGATCTATCAAGACCATGGTACTGCTAGATTTCCAGCAGGATGCAGTCCAGAAAATGGACATGCGTTGTGTCGCCGTTTTATTTGCGCCAATGGTCCGACACATCCGAATACGGCGGGACTCCAGAATATAGGATCTGTGTACTGATCTCACAAATCTTTACTCATGTCTGTTGCAAAAATGTATGTCTTTTCACTGGTTGGTGACTGAAAGTATACGGAAACTGATCCATGACCAGTCACCATCGAGGCCACCTCTTTGAAGTGGAGATAGGGACTTAGTCCAGCCAATAGAGGCTGGAAACTAAGATTGGTTGAGTCCTCCCTGACATCGAGTAGGACCAAGTCGGAGACCTCAGACCGAGAGGCGCACAGAGAAACGCACGGCATCACACAACACGACTAGTTCACATATCTTCACAACAAAAAGCCAATTATTCGTCGCATTTGCTGAAATAAGTCACGCTATTTAGGATCGGCACGCATGACGTTATTCTGAAGAAGGGCTTGACTGATGATCCTTCTTGTTAGAATACCGCTAAATGGTAGGGGGCGATGCTTTTCTTTTTATGTCCTGTTCTATTTGTGTGAAAGGGTTTTTATCTAATCATTATTTATCCGTTATATTTCATGGTCACGGGTCTGATATAACCAATTGGAACTAACGATCTCGGTTGAAAGGAGCGCTCCTCACTATCAGAAGTACATTTCATCTTCTTCTTCTGTGTTGGTTTTCAAACCCCTGCATATTAGCTTGGTGCAGTCAGGAGAACTGAATGTGTTGTGTCATGATGTACAACATTGCTACGATATCTGCGCACTTCGGTCTGACACGTCTGACTTCAACATGGCTTCTTGGACACTTGACCTTATATGAAATGAATCAGTCAACTCCACGCCATTACCTCCTTAGTCGTCTCTTGCAACATGCATAGATGGTAAATATTGTTGCTATTCTTTGCTCCTTTTTCTTGCATCAACAACATACGGTCGAAGTACATTTGTTATTTTCACATCACTTCATAAGGGGCAGGGCAGTTTGAGCCCTACAAACCTACCTATCCACGGGGTTATCTTTGTCCCCAGTATAAATGTGTATATGTTTTTAGGGCACAAATGTACACACGGTTGCCTTTGACCCCAGCAGAAATGTGTATATCTGTGCATACAGCAAAAATGTAAATACATAAAAAGGGTACATCTACAGTTTTAACACAAATAAACACAAATTCTTTGAACCGATGTTCTGACCGAATATAACTTTTTATCAATGTATGTGCAGACATGCGCATACAAAATGGGAACAGCTAAACTGTATCAGGAACGTCATTGAAAAGGTCACTGATTTTTTTTTTATTGAGGTCAATGATAAGAAAAGGTGTGTAAACTCTGAATATTGATTTCTAAAGTTGTTTACTGTGTATTAAAAACATAATGTACTGTAAAGGAAATAAAATCAAACACATAAAATGATTTGAGGGTTTCGTTGTCCATTTATAATTTGTAACTCCTCGCGATATTATCGTCAAACTCCAATAAAGACTTTCCAACAGAATTAATTAGGACATTTGTTACGTTTTGGATTATTGTTAAGATTTCGGTTGGTCACTATTTACATACTTGGAATCGCATGCCAGAAATAGTCAAGGCAACTTATAGTATATAAATAGTCTATCGCATATCCCCAGGTGGTGAAGTTGTAGATTCCAGACTTGTCGTTGAGTGTATGGATTTGTGAAGTAGATGTAGTCTGCGTTCCAGGGCCAGGTGTGTTCCTCTGGTTGATGTGTAGTCGTGGTAATTCAGGATGGTCTTGATGTTGTCTATCTACCTTTTCCTAGGTTTGCCCTTGAATCTGTATCCTGATTCCATCTTGTTATAATCTCTCATGACAAGTTGATCGTTCATCCTCATAAGATGTCCAACCCACTTTACCTGCTGTTTCTCTATATATTCGATGCTTGATTTTATATCTATTATCTTTCTGATGTTCTCACTGCGTATTTTGTCGAGTTTGGTGACTCCAATAGCCTTCCTTAGACATTTCATTTCGCAAGTCTCGATCTTTCCCTTATGTGTAGATGTCAGTTGCCAAGTCTGGTATTGGTAGAATAGTATTGGTATAAAGATGCACTTAATCATTTCATTCTTTAATTCCTTGTTGATTTTTGGGTGCAATAGCAGAGATGACAGCTGGTATATCACATTATTTGCCTTTTTACATGTTGTTTTTATCTCTCTATCGGTCGCCCGTCCTCTGTGAAGATACTTCCTAGGTACTTAAATTCTTTGAATAATTTTTTTTTTTTGTTCTGTATTTGAATGTTTATTTGATTTGTTGATCTCGTTATTTGCATAGTTTCTGTCTTATTTGTGTTAACCGAAAGCTCAACAATAATCAAAAACGTAACGAATTGGTGTTCTAATTAATTATTTTGGAAGGTCTTCTATAACCATAAATGTTAAACTCCCTCAAACCATATTTGCGTGTTTATATGAAGTCTGCCTGTTGTCTTTCGTTCTGGTGCAGACTTTTCAGTCGAAATGACATTTGTTGATGTGTGTCGTTGCAATAGTACCTTTCAAAATACATGCCCCTGTTTACAAATGTGTAACTCCGAAACTATTTTACAGATATGCATGAAATTTTCGGAAGTGCTTTATAAACGTATCGACATAATGTAGAAATATTTGCAGCACACTTGAACCAAACATGTGTAATTTGTCTATATAATGTACGTACACACAGACACACTGAAGATATGTGTGTTATAAATAATGTTTAACTACCGTACATGACCACTTGGTGGGAAATTTGGAATACAGGCAAAATTGTTTGTTTCTCGATTTGAACGCTGCGCACAATTTGAACGTAAATTTGAGTCAAATGCGTCGATCTAGGTCATTGGGAGACTTGTGTCTTTACATATACGTCTCATAATCTATTTTAGGAAATTACTGTAAAATTAATTTCTTCTGTCTCTATAGAAGTCAAACATTCACAAGCATCAAAGGAATATGTCGCAATGTGCAAATAGCAACACCTGGTGAAATAAAATATAAATAACCAAATGGTCAGAGGGTGTCCGACAAAGTGGATGGTGCCGCAGTAACCTAATGAACAAATAGTAACGCAAAATGAGGTAAAAAGGTTACTAAAACACTTACCTAGCCTATTAATAAAAATATATTTTTAAGAAAAAAAACAAAAAACATACAATAAAACCAAACAGGACAATTCTCAACGTATCGGCTCAAATTGAACCTTTTTCAAGAGACAAACAACAGAAAACGACAAAACAAAAAACAAAATAGATGTCTATATTTCATCAAGCCCTCGTCTCCATAATAGCGCAGGGATGGCAACGCATCTAGTATTTTCACTCATTTTCACTTTTACTAGATGCGTTGCCATTCCTGCGCTATTATGGAGACGAGGGCTTGATGAAATATAGACATCTATTTTGTTTTTTGTTTTGTCGTTTTCTGTTGTTTGTCTCTTGAAAAAGGTTCAATTTGAGCCGATACGTTGAGAATTGTCCTGTTTGGTTTTATTGTATGTTTTTTGTTTTTTTTCTTAAAAATATATTTTTATTAATAGGCTAGGTAAGTGTTTTAGTAACCTTTTTACCTCATTTTGCGTTACTATTTGAAATAAAATATATACATTCCTTGTGTCGCTAAATATTTAAACTGTTATTCAAAATCTAACAACTGACGAGAATTGAACCAGGTCTGTTCTAGCAGCACCGAATCGCTTTGCAACACGTGGTTGGTCTAGTACGGAAAACGTGTTTACTTGTGTTGCAAAGCGATTCCGTGCAGTTAGAACAGACCTGCTTCAATTCCCATCAGTTGTAAGAATTATTTTCATTTATCCTCATGCTTCCTACTTGAATTTACTTGTATTCAAAATCTAACTAAATTCTGTTTACTGGTTAAGGAGATATTAAAGGGAAAGTGAGAGCAACTATTTTGAAATGCACTATAGTATGTTTTGTAGATAAATATGGGTAACATATATGCCCTGTATTGTCTCAACCACGAGCCTCAGAATATACGTCCTATTAGCTAATGGAGAATCCAGCCTTCTAAGATGTCTGATTTTACTATTCCTTAGTTTTCATTGGTTGCCACACAAAATACAATAAAAATCACGGGAATACGCAAATGTATCGTTAAGAAGACCAGATTTCCTATAAGCCAGTAGTTCTTATATTGTAGACCATAGGTTCCCAAAGTGGTCTATATAGACCACCAAGGGTTGATTTCAACATGAAGGGGTCAATGTCAACGAGAAAAATCTGGGGTTTACGAGATGTACTCGCTTCAATAAAAGTAAGAAAATCTGGGGTTTACGAGATGTACTCGCTTCAAAAAAAGTAAGAAAATCTGGGGTTTACGAGATGTACTCGCTTCAATAAAAGTAAGAAAATATGGGGTTTACGAGATGTACTCGCTTCAATAAAAGTAAGACAAAAATTGTATATGTTCTTATTTTTTTTTTACAATTGTACATACTACCAAAAAAAGACATATAAAAGTGACCTGCAATGTGGCAACTGTCGAACACATTTTAAGTTCATATGTTGAAGAAAATTCATTTTAGGCAGGCAGGAAAAAGTCTTTGGGGAATTATCGGCACATGGTCTACGGGGCAAATAATTTTGGGATTAACTGCTGTAGATAATGTCCCATGTCTACATGTCCCAGTCATCGCATTTCCAGTATCGGGTTGTCTCCCAACACTGGCTGCTTTATCTCTATAATTTCCAGTATCGGGTTGTCTCCCAACACTGGCTGCTTTATCTCTATAATTTTACATTGGCCTGCTTTCTGAATGAATATCGCTAAAGACACGAAAGTTCATTATCATAAAAAGGTATGACACCTTCTTAGTGTCATCTTTCTTCATACTTAAAGGTATAACACCTCGCTGATGACTTTACTTCGAGGTATGACACCTCGCTGATGACTTTACTTCGAGGTATGACACCAGGATAATGACGTTACTAAGAGGAAAAGTTGAAGTGCGACGAGAAAGAGGTAGGCGGAGATACAAATGGATTCGGCAGGTATTATAAGATAAATAAGATACAGTCCATCAGAGTGTAACACAACGTACAGACAGCGGATGATGACAATATACGAGACAGCAGATATCTGTCGCTCGTTTCAAACCAAATTTCGATGAAGAAACGATGAGCTAAAATATTTGAGCGGGAACCAGAAACGAATAATGACACTCGATAATAAAATAATATGAATACATTTGCGAACAGATGTTGCAGAAACGTATTTATGTTGTTTGGGAAGATTGCAGGACAAATGACACTACACAAGAATGTAATTATACCAACGCTGTTATTATAAAAATACATTCAAACACTAAACAAATGTCTGGAAACAAAACTATATTTTAATATCCTAAACTAAGACTGTTTAACTATATTTTTTTTAATTTTTAACTATAATTTTTAATATATATATATATATATATATATATATAGTTGTTAATGTTTAAACCAACACTGTGCTATAAATGTCAAACATGTTCTTTAACAGCTTCGCAGCAAAGAAAAATTGTCATATGTGAAATGAAGTATCTGAGGAAAGTTGCAATGGTTACCAAACTAGATAAAATAAGAAATTAAGAAATTAGGAAGAGTTGGTATAATATCATGTATCGAAGATATTGAGAGACAGCAAGTAAAATGGTTCAGTCACCTTATGAGAATGAAGCCAAACCAAATACCAATAAAAGCATGTAATACAAGAATATCCTGGCGTAAAGCCAAAGGTGGACCACGAAAACGGTGGATAGAAAACATTAAGATAGCCTTGAACAAACATGGACTAAATGCAACCTCGGCGACACATCCGGCCTTGGAAAGACAGCTTAAGCTCCCACCCCTACGCTTAACGGCAAGTGTGAATGCGATCAACAATCATTCACCTGGGATTAGAGATTAGACAATATATAGTTGTTGCAATCACCTATTAAGACTTCTTTCGTAGACGGGTATGTTTCATTTCAAGACTGCATATTTTAGCGTATATAAGGCAAATCGATATCTCATCGATCTTACCGTGAGCACTATATTACCATAAACACGGTATTAAAACAGAAGAAATCTATACATTAAATTATATATACCATCATCAAGTGCCGTGCGGAATGGCTTTGGCGATTATATATATTTATCTGTTGTGTCAATCGAAGCCATTTAGTCAAATTGTCGAATATATTTGCTCTAGGTCTTCCCCTTGATCTTTTCCCTTCTATATTTTCTGTTGTCACTATATTCTCAATGCCTCCTCTTCTCGTTATCTGCCCAAGAAATGTTGACTGTCTTTTTCTTATATTATCAATAATGCATCTTTTCACATCCATCCTTCTAAGACATTTTTCATTAGTAATCTTTATTGTCCAAGGAATACGTAACATTCTTCGAATAAACCACATATCCGCTGCCTCCAATTATTTTTGTGATGTCTTATGTAATATCCATGCTTCACTTCCATATAGTAGCACTGGTTCAATGTAGCATTTGAGGACACGTTTTCTAGTATCCATCGACTTGTTGCATAGGATATTTTTCATTTTATGGAATGCTGCTTTTGCTTGACCTATTCTGCTTATAATTTCGGTCTTGCAGTTACCATCTGAGGTTATTAATGTTCCTATATATATATATATATATATATATATAATACATGTATACATGCGATTGATTAAAATGAACAATAACATCAAGCAAGTGTCATGCCGATTGGCGTAGGTGATCGTATTTCTCCACAACTCTCTTTTGTGTTAACAGATTCAGTTGATGACATTCTCTCATTAATCTAGTGAAATGGTAGCGATGCGCTCAGCGCGAAGTTCAAATGTGATGTAGTGTCAACATCAGAAAAGTGCAATGGAGATGGAGAGAGAAAACACATCCATATAACCACATCAGAAGGACAGCTGGAGAGGAGATGGGCACCACTAGCTAAACCTTTTGCCCATTGAAATACTACAATGGATGCAACATCAGTGTTGGAGTGAAAATCAAACTATATAGGTCGCTGGTGCTTTCCGTTGTGTTGTATGGTTGTGAGAGTTGGACACTCACTGCGGACATGGAGAGAAGATTACAGGCTTTCGAGTATAAATGCTACAGAAGAATTCTACGAATTTCCTATAGGGAACATAAGACCAATGTGTACGTAAGAAATAAAGTAGAGATGTGTGCAGGTGTCCAGGAGCCATTGCTTTCAATAGTGAAACGACGAAAGCTAGCATGGTTCGGACATGTATGCAGGCACGATTCCTTGTCAAAAACAATACTGCAGGGAACTGTCGAGGGTGGAAGAAGCAGAGGAGGACAAATAAAGACATGGACAGACAACATCAAGGAATGGACATGGCTAGATATTTCCACACTCATCCGCATCGCTGAGGATAGAATTCGCTGGAGGACTGAGTGCTGAAGCTTCCAATGTGGTACCCCTACGACCCTGAAGGGTTATGGGTTTCATTGATTGATTGATTCTCTCATGCCGAAGTGCCGACATATCCAGCATTTTCTCTCTTTGTCTTCTTCTGCCTCTTCTCCCATTGATCTTTCCGGTGGTAAGGGATGTCCATAAATTATGTCAACAATTAGTGAAGGGGTGGGGGGGTCTAGAAAGGTTTGATAGTTATTGACAAGAGGGGTGGGGATGAGGGTTGGTTGAGAAAAATTGACGGCAGAACAACGGTTTTTATAAAGCAATTACTGTGTATTAATTTTTATACACAAATTATTTTGTGTTAATTTTTATACAGCAATTACTTTGTGTTAATTTGAGAAAGAATTAGTCTAACAAATATGATTAAAAATATTACATTTTCCGCTTTTCTCTGCAAAAGAATAGTCTGGGACGGTTTTTGACATAGTTAAATAGTAGCTGCGTCCCTGAATTCTTGACCACAAATTGTTGACATGGGGGTGAAGAAGGGGTTAAATATTATCACAGCTATGTCCACGTAATTCATGGACATCCTCTTACGAAATGTTCAATTATTATCTTCTCACCACATGCCCTAAACATCTGGACTGTTTGCTTCTAATTCTTGCTGTAATTTGTCTATTTACTCAGCCTCTCTGACGACTTATATATTAGTTTTCTTGGCCGTTCATGGAATCTGTATCACTATAATCATTATTATTTTACTTATCAATCACATTTAAGTTACTTCCAGCTCTTATCTTTGTGGTGTATATTTCTTTGGAAACTACAATTTCTTCTATTTTCTTCTTGTTTAGACTGAGGCCTTTGTTTTCACTTTCTGGTAGTACCATGTTTAACGGGACTTGAAGTTGGTATATGCAAGCCTCAGCCAAGTAGTTAATGGGGCACCAAATTGCAGCACAATAAGGAGAAGATTACAAGAAACTCCCCTACGTAACAATTAATTATCAAAGACAATTGAAAACTACAAAGAATAATATACATCGATCACAATGGAGCACAATAGTGTTTATGTCTTTGTTCTGAACTCTCTCAGACTGTCATTAGATACAAGAAAATGGCAGTAGAAACTTGAGAATTAACTGCTAATTATATATTTATTTATCTGCAGCTTTCTTGTAGCAAAACAATGGTTCTACAACTTTCCAGCAAAATGCAATCCTGAGAGCAGATATCTATTTGTCGTGTTGCCGTTCTATTTGTAATAATGTCTCGATACATCCGACTTCCTCTGAATATATATATATATCAGGGACGTAGATACGCCTTCAATAGGAGGAAGGAGGGTTAAGTAAAAGAGAGTCAGCCACCCGTTCATTTTCTTTGCAATTTCCACATTTGCATTAGATTTCTAATAGCCGTTTGAAGAAAATTCGTCGAGAGAGTGGGTGGTTACGAGTTGCTCCCTTTTTGTATTCGTTCCTAGTACTAAATTTCATGTTCTGATTTTTAGGGGGGAGGTGTTGAACTACAAAACATTCCAACCCCATCTGCAGGATCTATATATATTAATGTATAAATAGGCAGAGAGATTCGTTAAATGTACGAATTAATGGGACGAAATAATTATTTTATTCCTAGATTTAGTCGATAACTTGAATATACGCCCAACACTGCACACATGTATGTACTGTAATACTTATTATTCCACTGTTATTCAAGAATAAATTAACTTTTCGTTGATATTAGTTTCGTAAATTACAATTTATAATGGGATTTTTTAATAGTTCGTAACTTTATCAAGAAAACCTCAAAAACTCACTTTAGGTAGGTTCGCGTGTTTTCTTTAGTTATTCACTTCAGGTAGATGTCACATGTTGTTCTTAGTCACATCAGGTTAAAGTTACACATTGTCCTTAATTTGACACTTCAGGCAGATGTCACTTGTCGTCCTTAATTAGTCACTTCAGATAGATGTCATATGTCGGTATTAATTAGTGACTTTGGGTAGATCTCACACGTTGTACTTAGTTATTCACTTTATATAGATGTCAAATGTTGTACTTAGTTATTCACTTTATATAGATGTCACATGTTGTACTTAGTTATTCACTTTATATAGATGTCATATGTTGTACTTAGTTATTCACTTTATATAGATGTCATATGTTGTACTTAGTTATTCACTTTATATAGATGTCAAATGTTGTACTTAGTTATTCACTTTATATAGATGTCATATGTTGTACTTAGTTATTCACTTTATATAGATGTCACATGTTGTACTTAGTTATTCACTTTATATAGATGTCAAATGTTGTACTTAGTTATTCACTTTATATAGATGTCATATGTTGTACTTAGTTATTCACTTTATATAGATGTCATATGTTGTACTTAGTTATTCACTTTATATAGATGTCACATGTTGTACTTAGTTATTCACTTTATATAGATGACACATGTTGTACTTAGTTATTCACTTTATATAGATGTCACATGTTGTACTTAGTTATTCACTTTATATAGATGTCATATGTTGTACTTAGTTATTCACTTTATATAGATGTCATATGTTGTACTTAGTTATACACTTTATATAGATGTCATATGTTGTACTTAGTTATTCACTTTATATAGATGTCATATGTTGTACTTAGTTATTCACTTTATATAGATGTCACATGTTGTACTTAGTTATTCACTTTATATAGATGTCAAATGTTGTACTTAGTTATTCACTTTATATAGATGTCATATGTTGTACTTAGTTATTCACTTTATATAGATGTCATATGTTGTACTTAGTTATTCACTTTATATAGATGTCACATGTTGTACTTAGTTATTCACTTTATATAGATGTCACATGTTGTACTTAGTTATTCACTTTATATAGATGTCACATGTTGTACTTCGTTATTCACTTTATATAGATGTCATATGTTGTACTTAGTTATTCACTTTATATAGATGTCATATGTTGTACTTAGTTATTCACTTATATAGATGTCACATGTTGTCCTTAATTAATCACTCCATGTAGATGGCACAAGAATGGACCCCACTTATTTGCAATGTACCAAAAACTTCCAATCATTTCTCTGATAGCACAATCCAGAGCAGTTATGGACTAAATGATAACAGTATTTTTGTGTCCAATAAATCTAATATTGCATGCTAGCAATCTAACAGACAGTTTCTGAGATATTCACTTGAAAGTGTGATTACGAATTTATAAACAAACTATAACAGTTGACAACATAAGGATTTCCATGTCTAGCTGACACTAATAACATTTTAATGACATAAAATATTCAGATAAGCATGTGATTCAACCGAAAACGCATTTGTCGTATGAGCTTCGGTATCAGGTTGATATAATAATCAGAAGATTAAACTCAAGACTTGAACCTGATACTTCTATTTGAAACTAATTGCCAGCAGTGTGACACAAAAATAACTTTTTCTAAAACAGCCAGTGATATTCCTACCGATACTCCTATTTGTCACCAGTTACCAGCATTGTGACACAAAAGTCTTTTTTATTAACACAGCCAGTAATATTCATAGAGAAGAAATTCACTTATGCCAAGTATTCGTTAAAACATTATATAAAGCAACAGGCGGGTTTTGAATCAGGTCCGTTAACTGGAAACGTGAGAAAACACGTTTTACGAATTCGACCAACCCTCATCCCAAGTGACATTGGATCGACTGGTTCAAATCCCTTCTGAATTTTTTTTCCTTAAGTCTTCAATGCCTTGTAGAAGTCTACTAAACAAATATGTCTCCAAATAACCCACTTATATGACATATACAGTGGAATCCCTCTGTTGCGCATTCCTTTATAACAAATTTCCCTATATAAAAAAACTTTTCAAAATCCCCTAATTATATTTATTCTATATTGTTTGTACTGTATAAAAGAAGTTTCTGTTATTACGTATATATTTTGTCTGTCTAAACTAAGTTGTATTAACGGGATTTGATTATACAATATTGAACACGTCGTCCTGCTTATTAATCATATTGTATTACAGCACAAATTGTGAGAGTTAGAAAATACGCATAGACAAAATTTGGACTCGATAGAGTCATAACATCGCGCACGTGTGTTACATATAGAGTTTCCACCGCTGTATCATATCGCTAATGCATATGTTACCATTCTCAAACGCTAGTAAATTGATAGTGTTTTTACGGTAGATTGTGATGGAGAGTGGACATGGTAAAGCAAATGTAGGAAGTGTAGACATTTATACATCAAAGATACAAATATGTCAATAACATGTTAACAATACAAGTGTGCGACAGTTTGACAGCCTGACACGGCAGGGAAACAACAACGATCTTGATACATGATGCTGGAGATGGTACCTGGTGGCACGCAGCTTCCGTGGTACCTGGTAGCACGCAACGTTAGTGGTACCTGGTGGCAGCTGATAATCATATTCAAGGCAGTGGATACGGTTTCTTTATGAGAGGTTTACCTAAATGTGGGAGGGGGAGAGAGGGTATTAATGCGTTTTAGTGTGTACATTTCTGATTCATGAAATATTTAATGACCGCTTTGTGAGAAATCGTTTTAGTGTGTACATTTCTGATTCATGAAATATTTAATGACCGCTTTGTGAGAAATCGTTTTAGTGTGTACATTTCTGATTCAAGAAATATTTAATGACCACTTTGTGAGAAATCGTTTTAGTGTGTACATTTCTGATTCATGAAATATTTAATGACCGCTTTGTGAGAAATCGTTTTAGTGTGTACATTTCTGATTCATGAAATATTTAATGACCACTTTGTGAGAAATCGTTTTAGTGTGTACATTTCTGATTCATGAAATATTTAATGACCACTTTGTGAGAAATCATTTTAGTGTGTACATTTCTGATTCATGAAATATTTAATGACCGCTTTGTGAGAAATCGTTACGTGTGTGTGTGTGGGGGGGGGGTACTTTACCCACTATTTGATTCATGAAATATTTAATTACAGCTTTGTGAGAAATCGTTACGTCTGTGTGTGTGTGGGGGGGGGTACTTTACCCACTATTTGATTCATGAAATATTTAATGGCCGCTTTGTGAGAAATCGCTACGTGTGTGGGGGGGGGGTACCTTACCCACTATTTGATTCATGAAATATTTGATGACCGCTTTGTGAGAAATCGCTAAGTGTGGAGTGGAGGAACTTTACCCACTATTTGGCTAATGACCTGGTAATAAAAATCATTTTCTAATTATGTACGTTCCTAGTACTAAAGTTCATGTTCTGATTTGGTAAAGAAGATGGGTAACACTCCAAACCACATCCCATTATCTAAGGTATTGATAACATGTGGATATGTTAACAATACAAGTATGTGATGTGCGGATATGTTAACAATACAAGTGTGTGATGTGCGGATATATTAGCAATACAGGTGTGTGGTATGCGAATGTATTAACAGTACAAGTGTGTAAAGTGTTCATATGTTAACAATGCAATTGTGTGTGATGTGCGGAAGTGCTAACAATTCAAGTGTGTGAAGTATGGATATGTTAACAATTTAAGTGTGTGAAGTATGGATATGTTAACAATTTAAGTGTGTGAATGTGCTGTATTATTTGGAAAGCCTCACAGAACATGTATACCTTATACCTCTTATTACGTTATACCTCTCCCACTTACCCCCCCCCCCCCACGCTTAGTGGTGTTCGTCTGATAACATTGAAATCCTCTGTGAAATGAAAATTGACCTCTGTGAAATAAAAATCTAAAACCTGGATGAAATGAAAATTGAAAACCTGGATGAAATGAAAATTGAAAACCTGGATGAAATTAAAATATAAAACCTGGATGAAATTAAAATATAAAGCCTGGATGAAATTAAAATATAAAACATGGATGAAATTAAAATATAAAACATGGATGAAATTAAAATATAAAACATGGATGAAATTAAAATCGAAAACCTGGATAAAATGAAAATGTAAAACCTGATGAAATGAAAATATAAAGCCTTCATGAAATGATAATTTAAAACCTGGATGAAATGAAAATTGAAAACCTGGATGAAATGAAAATCTAAACATCTGGTTGTTTTTGTCTTCCAGGACGTGTTATTGTTTTATTATTGGTGGGGTTTTTTTCACGTGTTTTTCTGTGAATATTGGTTGTACATAATTTACACCAACAATAAGGAGGGGTGGGTGGAGGGTGCAATTTTGACAGATGTTGACTTGGGGGAGGCTTGACAAAAATCACAATAACAATTAGGGGGGAGGATGTCTAAAATAAAAGGTGGACTGATGTCGACAAGAGAGAAGGACAGTTTCTGACATTGTTTGACAAAAGTTAACGTCAATAAAACAGTTTTATACACTCATTAAATTGTGCAAATTTGAAGAACAAAAGTCACAATTTGACAAAATTATGTCGGTTTTTTTCTTTCGCACTTTTTGGGCTACCGTTTTTAAGAAGAAGGGAAGAGGATATTGACATACTTACGCAGGGGGTCTCTGAATTCTTGACACGTTGTTACAAAGGAGGGGAGGGAGTCCCAAGTTGTTGCCACGAAGGACATGAAGTCACAAGTTGTTGCCAAGAAGGACATGAAGTCAGAAGTTGTTGGCAAGGAAGGCAGTGAGTCACAAGTTGTTGCCAAGGAACGCAGGGAGTCACATCTTGTTGCCAAGGAAGGCAGAGAGTCACAGGTTGTTGCAAAGGAGGACAGACAGTCACACGTTGTGCTAAGGAAGGCAGGAACGGACAAGTTATTGCCAAAGAGGGTAGTAATCACAAGTTGTTGTTAAGGAAGGCAGGGAGTCACACGTTGTTGCCAAGGCGTCTCAAAAGGTCACACAAATGTGCTGACATAATATATGGACAGCCCCAACCAAGATCGTGGATACGAATGGAGGGGATCTTGTATGTTCAAATCTCCCACCTTATTAAATCCCCCTCCCCTTAGAAAATCAGAACATGACTTATAGTACTTGGAAAATCGGTAAATTTGACGATCCAGCATTGATCCAAATTTGACGATCCAGCATTTATCCAAATTTGACGATCCAGCATTGATCCAAATTTGACGATCCAGCATTGATCCAAATTTGACGATCCAGCATTGATCCAAATTTGACACTGACGATCCAGCATTGATCCAAATTTGACACTGACGATCCAGCATTGATCCAAATTTGACACTGACGTTCCAGCATTGATCCAAATTTGACGATCCAGCATTGATCCAAATTTTACGATCCAGCATTGATCCAAATTTGACACTGACGATCCAGCACATTCGATTGTCGCGGTGCTAAACAGGCTGATTTACTGATTATTTATGTACAGTACAGATCGGCCACACTAGAGGCAGATGCAGCCTGTCATAAATTGAAAATCATTTATTGCTATATACCCGATGATAATCCGTCTTCACAAGCCAGGACGAACATGCTATTGAAGTCAATGACAAATTTGGTTTAGTGTTTGCGAATCATCAAATGGCTGATGAGTTCAATTCGGTGCTGTAAATCTTTTTCCGGTGTGAACATTTATAAAATTAGTGGTTAAGCCTTTTCGATGTCTGTTCAAGAAATCACGTATTGGTTAAGCCGTTTCGCTGTCTGCTCAAGAGATCGCGGGTTGAATCTCGCTCGATTATCGCTTGAAGCTACGGAGTTACGTGCTATGAGTGATACTCTCAGCAAGGAGTGTGCCGCTTCGTTGAATGGGACGGAGGACATATGGGATAATTCGAGTACAATGAAGTCAATCGTGTGCATCTTTTCAACCTTTCAACATAATATAACAATCACAACACAATATAACAATCACAACACAATATAACAATAACAACACAATATAATAATCACAACACAATATAACAATCACAACACAATATAACAATCACAACACAATATAACAATCACAACACAATATAACAATCACAACACAATATAACAATCACAATATAATATAATCATTCTGACTTCTCGTTTCGTTTTATCTCTTTCAAATCGCTTGCAGTTTAAATAAATAAATAAAAAGTGGGGTACAGTACTTTCAACCACGAATGCTAGCCAATTTGGTTATGTCAGAGCTTTTCACCATACCATTAAGGATGCTGTGGCTATGCGAATCGCAATTCGGGGTATTGCTGCTTGCTTAATCCACAACCCTCCAACTTACATGAGTTTTTAGAGTAATAGGAGATCAGATTTCTAATTCGAATCATTTGATTTTTTCCGTGAGTTTCAATGTCTGTAGACACAGCGTATATTCTTAGTGACAAGATAGAAACCGTTCGTTTTGTGCTCAAGAGATCCCGGTAATGTAATTATGCTTGTCTTGATCGTTAAACAATAGAAGGTGGTACTACTAGTAGAACATAATTGAAAATAATACTCACGTGGAAGACAGGTAATGAAGTCGTACTGGATGACGACTAACACACTATCACTGACGGATGTTTACATGAATAAATATGGTACATACAACAAAACAAAACACATAATATAATCATACAAATGACAATACACAGGACAAAGTCGACGTTTCGGACCAATAGGCCTTTTTCAAGATACAGACATAACATACAAACATAAAAATACCACAAGTAGAAATGAATGCGTGTCCGAGTGAAATATGATACCGGAAGGATACGAACAGGAAGTACACAAAGACGATATTACAGGTAGAACGAGAGGAACAAAACGATGACGTAAATGGCAGCACAAAATGAATAAAAACAACACAGACCAATCCGACCGAGAACTAAGCGAAAGAGTGATCGGAATTGAGTCCAGATGGCTTGATGGTACCCAACTCGAAAATGAGACAATTTTCTAGGGCGTACCTAGATCTATCATCGGTGGTACAGGATCTGATGGCAGTGACCTGAATGTCAAGGGCACCACGGTGGCCGTCACCGTTGAAGTCATTGGCCACATGAGTGGGTGTTCGGTGTTTGATAGCATGCAGGTGGTTACAGAAGCAGTCGCTCAGTCTAAAGCCAGTCTCATCGATATATTGCTTACCACAGCGTTTGCATATGATCACGTAAATAACATTACGGAATTCACATGTAAAGGCCTCATCGATGGAGAAACTGGCCTTGGGAAATAAGATGGAGCGCATCTGAACCACATAAGGACATGTGTAGCAACTACCGCGTGAGCATCGAACTGTACCAAAATGGTCAAGTGCAGAGGACCTGAGGTGACTGAGGACCAAGATGTCCTTCAGATTTTTTACGCGCCTATAGGCCACCAGAGGTAATTTGTGGAAAGCTTCACGGGTGTCAGAATCAGACTGGAGAAGGGAAGAATGTTTAAGTAGAATACGACGGACAGTCGAGTTATGGGGATGGAAGGTAAGAACCAGTTTAACCTTATCAGAGGAGGAGGAAGAACCCTGGGAATTATTCAAGGTATCAAGGCGAGATAGCTGGCGTACACGGAGCCAAGCCAATGAAAGAATGCTGTCAGGGAAGGAGCGTCTACGGAAGAACTCAATCATCTCAGAGGATTTGTCGAGAAAATCGTCGTCATCGCTACATAAGCGACGAAGTCGAAGAAGCTGTGAGTAAGGTAGAGAGTTGCGACAGGCGTGAGGATGAGAAGAAGTGTAGAGCAGAAAGCCATGTGCATCAGTGGGTTTGTAGTAGACTGATGTGCTGAGGTAAGGGGGATGAATAGTGACAATGATGTCCAGGAAATGGACGGAGGTGGTGGAAATGGTAGATGTGAATTTAATAGCGGGGTTGAAATTGTTGATGAAGTTGATGAAGCGAGACAGTTCTGCTTCTGTCATGTCAGTAATGCCTATACCATCATTAATGTATCTGTGGAAAAGAGATGGGAATGGGCCATCGTAGGACGACCAAACTAGATGTTCAAGATGTCCCATGAAAAGACAGGCAAAGCTAGGTCCCATCTTAGTGCCCATGGCCACACCACTGATCTGATCGAAAAAATGTCCATCGAATTCAAAAGAGTTGAGTGTGAGCACCAGTTCAGCAAGGCGGATAAGGGTGGGAGTAGATACAGAAGGATGCGGACTTTTGTCCCAAAAAAACTGCGACAGGTGGCGCGCCGTTTTGTTGAGAAAAACGGAATGTATATGGGGTAACCGAAGTACAATGAAATCAATCTTCTACGTCTTCTGAACTCCCTCTTTAAGAGCTACCTGCTCACATCTAAATAGTGGATTACGTAATCATCATCGTCATCATCTTCATATTCATCGTTGTCGTCATATATATTTATAAATGAGACTGAGGACATGACATCACTTCTGTCATGCTACACAAAGTCACTTTTATCCTGCTACATAACGTCACTTCTGTCACGCTAGATAACGTCACATCTGGCATGCTACATAACGTCACGTCTGTCATGCTACATAACATCACTTCTGTCATGCTACACAAAGTCACTTTTATCCTGCTACATAACATCACTTCTGTCATGCTACACTAAGTCACTTTTATCCTGCTACATAACGTCACTTCTGTCATGCTACATAACGTCACTTCTGTCATGCTACATAACGTCACTTCTGTCATGCTACACAAAGTCACTTTTATCCTGCTACATAACGTCACATCTGTCATGCTACACAAAGTCACTTTTATCCTGCTACATAACGTCACATCTGGCATGCTACATAACGTCACGTCTGTCATGCTACATAACGTCACTTCTGTCATGCTACACAAAGTCACTTTTATCCTGCTACATAACGTCACTTCTGTCATGCTACACAAAGTCACTTTTATCCTGCTACATAACGTCACTTCTGTCATGCTACATAACGTCACTTCTGTCATGCTACACAAAGTCACTTTTATCCTGCTACATAACGTCACTTCTGTCATGCTACACAAAGTCACTTTTATCCTGCTACATAACGTCACTTCTGTCATGCTACATAACGTCACTTCTGTCATGCTACATAACGTCACTTCTGTCATGCTACACAAAGTCACTTTTATCCTGCTACATAACGTCACTTCTGTCATGCTACATAACGTCACTTCTGTCATGCTACATAACGTCACGTCTGTCATGCTACATAACGTCACTTCTGTCATGCTACATAACGTCACTTCTGTCATGCTACATAACGTCACTTCTGTCATGCTACATAACGTCACTTCTGTCATGCTACACAAAGTCACTTTTATCCTGCTACATAACGTCACTTCTGTCATGCTACATAACGTCACTTCTGTCATGCTACATAACGTCACTTCTGTCATGCTACACAAAGTCACTTTTATCCTGCTACATAACGTCACTTCTGTCATGCTACATAACGTCACTTCTGTCATGCTACATAACGTCACTTAACCATCCTACATAACGTCACTTCCTCATCCTACATAACGTCACTTCGGTCATGCTACATAACGTCACTTCTGTCATGCTACATAACGTCACCTTTATCATGCTACATAACGTCACCTTTATCATGCTACATAACGTCACGTCTGTCATTCAGAAGGCAATAAAATAAATATATTTTCGTTTGCTGCATGTTTTAATTAACGAGAAATCTATATGTTATTGAACAGTGGGGATTGTTTTGTCGCAGCTGTCGCGATAATGTACACAGTTGGAATGTGAACGGAATGATAGCAATTTAAAAACTGCATATCAAATAACAAGATACAGAAATGCAGTTCTACAGAACAATGCTGCACAGCTAGGAACACAAGAAAAATGGGGATAAACACCGTGGATATGTCTTTTGTAAGATGGTGTTAGCTAAATATAAGCAATCTCCTTGTGCTAGCTAAAAATATGCAATCTCCTAGTGTTAGTTAAAAATAAGCAATCTCCTTGTGTTAGCTAAATATAAGCAATCTCCTTGTGTTAGCTAAAAATAAGCAATCTCATTGTGTTGGCTAAAAATAAGCAATCTCCTTGTGTTAGCTAAAAATAAGCAATCTCATTGTGTTAGCTAAAAATAAGCAATCTCCTAGTGTTAGTTAAAAATTAGCAATCTCCTTGTGTTAGCTAAATATAAGCAATCTCCTTGTGTTAGCTAAAAATAAGCAATCTCCTTGTGTTAGCTAAAAATAAGCAATCTCCTTGTGTTAGCTAAAAATAAGCAATCTCCTTGTGTTAGCTAAAAATAAGCAATCTCATTGTGTTAGCTAAAAATAAGCAATCTCCTTGTGTTAGCTAAATATAAGCAATATCCTTGTGTTAGCTAAAAATAAGCAATCTCCTCGTTTTTTGGGAAATTATCGATGATATTTTTTTTATTTTGGGAACTGCATTAAGTGAGGAGGAAGTGAGAAGTGTGTTACCCCATTTTTTTTGTTTACTTCCTATTCCGAAATCATATGTGCTGGACCGAAAAGTGAAAAATAAAGCAGTTCTGCTGTGAAACTGGCAGCACATCGCACTTAGTGCTCCCGCGAGGACATGACACATACTTTGGTTTTGGTTATGAGAGAGTGAACACAGAAGAAGAGGAGGAAGAATTTGCTGCCTAATACTAAATATCATGTTTGAATGTTTGAAGTGAACTCCCTACGCCAAGTACCTACAGGTTTGATGATGATATGCTGAAGAAGATCAATCTTGTAAGAAATGTATGTACCAACATGAGAATGTTTGTTTGTTTTGCGTTCGCTCCATTGTAACCATCACGGATATCCGTGCGATTTCCGACGGGAGCGTGATTACGTTGTGCCACAGTTATGCGCCTTGTAGGCCTAGCACATCCGATTTCGGCATGCCTTTACAATTCGGGTGGGCTACCCTTAGCCTGTGACAGCCTCTATATCTGTCTCCAGGCATGCGTAGTGGTGACTCTTCGCCCAGACGATTTTTGCTCTCGTCTGACTCGCACGAGGTGTTCCACTGTCTATGAACTTGCCTCGTGTAATTGGACGTGCTGTGCCTGTGCCCATTGGGTACAGAACCGTTTCTCATCCGTGAGCCTGGTTCCTTAAGGGGAAGAACTCAACAGAGGAGTTGGACCCTGGCTCTTTCGCCCTCTTAGCCGAGGTGTCGTTTACCGACATCGTGTACCCCTTGTCCAAGTTCGAGTCTCACACCACGCGTTTGAGAGCAAGGCGTTCTCGAGCTAAGCGTCCTTGTCCCAATAGCGCATGAGCCCATCAGGTACTGAACCCTTTCTCTCTTCAAGTGTATTTCCGGTGTAGGAAAACCTGACAGTAGAGTTGGGCCAGGGCTAAATCGTTGTCCTTTGTGTGCCTGAGCCCATAGGGTACGGAACCCTTTCTCTCTGCAAGTGTACTTCCGGTATAGGAAACCTTGACAGTAGAGTTGGGCCAGGACTACTATCGTTGTCCCTTTCTTGCCTAAGCCCATCGGGTACAGAACCCTTTCTCTTCGCGGGCATATTTCCGGTTTAGGAAGGCTCGACATTAGAGTTGGATTAGGTCTTCTTACTTTACCAAACGCCAATGAATGGGTCTGGGGCTCTGTATGTAAGGAACACAGGTAACTAGAAGCTCGCCTCGAGCTGACGGAGCTTGTAGTTCCCCTTTCCTAGGGACATTTCACTTTCTATTTGCAGTTTGCGCTGCCCTCTAGCGCTGTTCTGCCCTTTCATTGTTTCATTGTACTCGGTATGAAATCTATTTGTCTCTCGCCATGCATCTACCTTTACGTGCATTTTACATTGGCCGCCCCTCCAATGTTCGGACTGGACTGACTATCTTCACTGTATGTAGACAGTGTCGCTATATGTGGTGATGCTGGTGGTGTCGGAGATATTGTCTGTCTCTTGTGCAGTCAAATCTCTTTCCATCTGCTACCTCCACATTCTCGGACACGATCCCCAAATGGTTTGGCCAGAATCAGCTCGAGCTGCTGTATTTCTGATTCCAGGGTGCACCGCGTGGAGGTACATTTGGGATCTTGGTTATCTGATAATCCTGGGTCCGCCTAGAGCAATGCGTTCCCTTTGCACCCCAACATGAGAATAAAATGTACGAACCAAATGAAAATAAAATGTACGAAACAACAAGAGAATAAAATGTATCTCTTCCCATACTCTTCATTTATTCAAAAGAGGTAATGAAAACCACTATCAAAAGTGGTGGAAATTTGATTATCTCTTTGTTTTGAGGGGATACATTCTCTCTCCTTTTATCTTCGCCAAGTTATGTATATGACTCTGCATGTTGGAGACTCATCCGTGTAGCTGATAAAATGGCAATGTTGGAGAGTCAGCCGTGTAGCTGATAACATGGCAATGTTGGAGAGTCATCCGTGTAGCTGATAACATGGCAATGTTGGAGAGTCATCCGTGTAGCTGATAACATCGCAATGTTGGAGAGTCAGCCGTGTAGCTGATAACATGGCAATGTTGGAGAGTCAGCCGTGTAGCTGATAACATGGCAATGTTGGAGAGTCAGCCGTGTAGCTGATAACATGGCAATGTTGGAGAGTCAGCCGTGTAGTTGATAACATGGCAATGTTGATATAATTATGTAATCAATAATCGTCTACGTCAGTCGGCATATATTAATATTATCCTTATATTTTGTAATGTTATTAAAACCAATGCTGTCATCAACACAAGACAACCCTTGGCGATTGTAATGTTATAAAAACCGATGCTTTCATTAACACGAGACAAGTCTTGAAGATTGTAATGATATAACGGTAACTCCACATCGAGGCCAACTCATTGAAGTAGAGATGGGGCTTAGTCCAGCTAACAGAGGCAAGTCACAAGTCAGAATCTCTTAATTATTGAACTAACATCATGAAACAAATCAGAATGTCTTAATTATTGAACTAACATCATGAAACAAACTAGAAGGATGGGAAATACATGCACGCGCAACTTATATCACTTGGATTGTTTCCTAGGAAGTATAAAAGACAATATTATTTACTGAAACAACTTCCTGATTCTTGTTTTTTAATTTTAAAAATAGTGCACCATATAGACAGTGAATTATATTAGACCATATAGTCATTACAAATGATATAGGCGTCTCGGTTTAGGTACTGTTGCTTCAACGACATCCAAAAGTCAACTTCCTGATCGGACTGTCCACAACTTACTTCAATTATTCTCTGCCAATTTGTTTTCCTATTCACATCTCTTGCCTTTCTTCTATAACGTTTTTGTTAAGCAACAACTTCTCTTGCATAAAGCTGTTCAGATCCAAATTTAGTGAGGCGGGGATTTTATGTTATTTCGGGACGGAGGGGGGACTCGCAGTCCTTCAACATAATACACTTCACAAACCATTTAACAAAATCAGATTTAAACCCGGGACGTTGACTGTATATGTACTCTATTCCTGAGGTTATGTTTAGGTGTCATGTCAAACAATAAAATATATGAACCAATACAATTTTACCCCCCCCCCCCTTGTTAACAATTATCAAGAATTCAGTAACCTCCCTGCATAATTATCTCTCCACACTTCCCAACCAATACTAAAACATTTTTCACATGAATAATACGAAAAATAAACTACAGGATTTATGTAGATTATGCCGCCGAAGACGGATGTGTTGGGCCATTGGCGCAAATAAAACGGCACCACACCGCATTTCTATTCTCTAGACTATATTCAACTGGAAACCTTGTAGGATCATTGTCCTGTTACAAGAGAAATCCAGCGGGAGTTTGAGAATGAAAGCTGAAGAAGAATTTAGATTATAAGAAATATGTTTCAAATTCATACAATTCAATTGTCAGTGTATCATAATGATCCTACCATGCTTAATAGAAATGTTCTCTCGTTGCCAGATCTACTGAGCATGTGCTCTTATGGAAACACGTTCAGTGACTTCTTCTTCTTCTGCGTTAGTTCTCAAACACCTGCAGATTAGCATGGCTTTGGTTTAGCATTATTTCAGCATGGCTTTGGGTCACTGACACTATATGGGATGGGACAGTCAACTCCATTCCATAACCTCCTTAGTCGCCTTTTACGACATGCGTGGAAGGTAAACAGTGTTGCTATTCTTTACTCCCCTTTCGGGCCCCGGCAACACACGGGCGGTTCAGTGACTGAAAGAGATCAATCATCAATCAATGATCGGCTATAAACAGTTTTACAACACACTTATCTTGAGAAAATCAAACAAACATACAAAAGTACTCACTGTATTTTCTTCCACGAATGTCTAACAGCCACATAATATGTAGTTTTTAAGATATAAAACCGTCCAAACAACTGAAATATGCGCGTTTATAATACATTGTTTGAAAACAGCGCTCTTTACTAATAGTTCCGTCAAGCGGTTTATTTGCATCAGACACTTTTATAACAATTTTTATACCAACACTGTGCTACCAATGTCAAACATGGTCTTTAACAGCTTCGCAGCAAAGAAAAATCGTCACATGTGAAATGAAGTGTCTGAGGAAAGCTGCAATGGTTACCAAACTAGATAAAATAAGAAATGAAAAAAATTAGGAAAAGAGTTGGTATAATATCATGTATCGAACATATTGAGAGACAGCAAGTAAAATGGTTCGGTCACCTTATGAGAATGAAGCCAAACCAAATACAAATAAGAGCACATAATACAAGAATATCAGGGCGTAAAGCCAAAGGTAGACCAAGAAAACGGTGGATAGAAAACATCAAGATAACCTTGAACAAACATGGACTAAATGCAACCTCGGCGACACATCTGGCCTTGAAACGACAGCTTAAGATACCACCCCTACGCTTAACAGCAAGTGTGAATGCGATCAACAATAATTCACCTGAAGATAGACAATAGACTTTTATAACACATTAAAAACAGTTACGTCGTTTAGAAATATATTTGCTAGAATATGTACATCTAAAGTTCTACTTGACCGTACTTGCACCGGTATACTCCTACTTTACAGAATAAGGACTGTAACTGATAACAGTTCAACACTTTACCACACAAACGCTGAGAAACTGGTACAACAGGTAAATAAATATCTCATACTCGCCTAAGCCTTGCTTTCTGTCTCCACAACGACTTGATTCGGTTTACTCCAAATCAATGAAACGTTCGCGAACCTAGCGATACCTGACATATAAACACACGTATCCGCGCAGACTCTCACGCGCAAATGTCCACGTACCCGCTGTCGCGTTTCCAGTTTCATCTCTTTGTTGCATGTATTTATTTCTGGCGGGAGATTGCTCGAGATTTTATTGCTTGTGTGTAAACAAGTGTTTACCTAAGTCGGGCAATCAGTTTTAATAGCACGATTATAGTTTAATTTTGTAAATAATGAATCATTAAACAGCTAACTACGATTAGTTACGAAATTCTTCACTCCTGACTGAGATATGAGCCTGTCTAAATCACATTTGAAGACCATAGATAAGGAGGGGGTTTGGTGTGTTCACATCCCCCCACCTCCTTTGCAAATCTGAATATGTCTTCAAATTTCGCGTCAAATTGAAATTTGTACACGAAACGGACGAATGACCTATTAGGGGGTAAAAACCTCTCCTTATAGTAATCATATCTACGGCCTTCACCTTAGTTTCGTTACTTGGTCTTTTGTTTCTCCTCCTATCATTTTTAATAATAATTCCTTTCTTGCCATTCCTTTCTTGTCATTCCTTTCTTCTCATTCCTTTCTTCTCATTCCTTTCTTCTCATTCCTTTCTTCTCATTTCACAACTTTTATCTGTGAGATTTCGAGTAAGACATCGCAACCGTTGTGTGACTCGACTCATACACGTACATCGCAACCGTTGTGTGACTCGACTCATACATCGCAACCGTTGTGTGACTCGACTCATACACTTACATCGCAACCGTTGTGTGACTCGACTCATACACGTACATCGCAACCGTTGTGTGACTCGACTCATACATCGCAACCGTTGTGTGACTAGACACATACACGTACATCGCAACCATTGTGTGACTCGACTCATACACATACATCGCAACCATTGTGTGACTCGACTCATACATCGCAACCGTTGTGTGACTCGACTCATACACGTACATCGCAACCGTTGTGTGACTCGACTCATACACGTACATCGCAACCGTTGTGTGACTCGACTCATACATCGCAACCGTTGTGTGACTCGACTCATACACATACATCGCAACCGTTGTGTGACTCGACTCATACATCGCAACCGTTGTGTGACTCGACTCATACACATACATCGCAACCGTTGTGTGACTCGACTCATACACGTACATCGCAACCGTTGTGTGACTCGACTCATACACATACATCGCAACCGTTGTGTGACTCGACTCATACACATACATCGCAACCGTTGTGTGACTCGACTCATACACGTACATCGCAACCGTTGTGTGACTCGACTCATACACATACATCGCAACCGTTGTGTGACTCGACTCATACACGTACATCGCAACCGTTGTGTGACGCGACTCATACACGTACATCGCAACCGTTGTGTGACTCGACTCATACATCGCAACCGTTGTGTGACTCGACTCATACACATACATCGCAACCGTTGTGTGACTCGACTCATACATCGCAACCGTTGTGTGACTCGACTCATACACTTACATCGCAACCATTGTGTGACTCGACTCATACATCGCAACCGTTGTGTGACTCGACTCATACACATACATCGCAACCGTTGTGTGACTCGACTCATACATCGCAACCATTGTGTGACTCGACTCATACATTTACATCGCAACCATTGTGTGACTCGACTCATACACGTACATCGCAACCGTTGTGTGACTCGACTCATACACATACATCGCAACCGTTGTGTGACTCGACTCATACACGTACATCGCAACCGTTGTGTGACTCGACTCATACACGTACATCGCATCCGTTGTGTGACTCGACTCATACATCGCAACCGTTGTGTGACTCGACTCATACACGTACATCGCAACCGTTGTGTGACTCGACTCATACATCGCAGCCGTTGTGTGACTCGACTCATACACGTACATCGCAACCGTTGTGTGACTTGACTCATACACGTACATCGCAACCGTTGTGTGACTCGACACATACATCGCAACCGTTGTGTGACTCGACTCATACACGTACATCGCAACCGTTGTGTGACTCGACTCATACACGTACATCGCAACCGTTGTGTGACTCGACTCATACATCGCAACCGTTGTGTGACTCGACTCATACACATACATCGCAACCGTTGTGTGACTCGACTCATACACATACATCGCAACCATTGTGTGACTCGACTCATACACTTACATCGCAACCATTGTGTGACTCGACTCATACACGTACATCGCAACCATTGTGTGACTCGACTCATACATCGCAACCGTTGTGTGACTCGACTCATACACTTACATCGCAACCATTGTGTGACTCGACTCATACACATACATCGCAACCGTTGTGTGACTCGACTCATACACATACATCGCAACCGTTGTGTGACTCGACTCATACACTTACATCGCAACCATTGTGTGACTCGACTCATACACTTACATCGCAACCATTGTGTGACTCGACTCATACACTTACATCACAACCGTTGTGTGACTCGACTCATACACTTACATCGCAACCGTTGTGTGACTCGACACATATATCGCAACGGTTGTGTGACTCGACTCATACACTTACATCGCAACCATTGTGTGACTCGACTCATACACGTACATCGCAACCATTGTGTGACTCGACTCATACATCGCAACCGTTGTGTGACTCGACTCATACACTTACATCACAACCGTTGTGTGACTCGACACATATATCGCAACCGTTGTGTGACTCGACTCATACACGTACATCGCAACCATTGTGTGACTCGACTCATACACGTACATCGCAACCATTGTGTGACTCGACTCATACATCGCAACCGTTGTGTGACTCGACTCATACACTTACATCACAACCGTTGTGTGACTCGACACATATATCGCAACCGTTGTGTGACTCGACTCATACACGTACATCGCAACCATTGTGTGACTCGACTCATACACTTACATCGCAACCATTGTGTGACTCGACTCATACATCGCAACCATTGTGTGACTCGACTCATACACTTACATCGCAACCGTTGTGTGACTCGACTCATACATCGCAACCGTTGTGTGACTCGACTCATACACGTACATCGCAACCGTTGTGTGACTCGACTCATACACTTACATGGCAGCCGTTGTGTGACTCGACTCATACACGTACATCGCAACCGTTGTGTGACTCGACTCATACATCGCAACCGTTGTGTGACTCGACTCATACACGTACATCACAACCGTTGTGTGACTCGACTCATACATCGCAACCGTTGTGTGACTCGACTCATACATCGCAACCGTTGTGAGACTCGACTCATACACGTACATCGCAACCGTTGTGTGACTCGACTCATACATCGCAACCGTTGTGAGACTCGACTCATACACGTACATCGCAACCATTGTGTGACTCGACTCATACACATACATCGCAACCGTTGTGTGACTCGACTCATACATCGCAACCGTTGTGTGACTCGACTCATACATCGCAACCATTGTGTGACTCGACTCATACATCGCAACCGTTGTGTGACTCGACTCATACATCGCAACCGTTGTGTGACTCGATTCATACATCGCAACCGTTGTGTGAATCGACACATATATCGCAACCGTTGTGTGACTCGACACATATATCGCAACCGTTGTGTGACTCGACTCATACACTTACATCGCAACCGTTGTGTGACTCGACTCATACACTTACATCGCAACCGTTGTGTGACTCGACTCATACATCACAACCGTTGTGTGATTCGACTCATACACATACATCACAACCGTTGTGTGACTCGACTCATACACATACATTGCAACCGTTGTGTGATTCGACACATACATCGCAACCATTGTGTGACTCGACACATACATCACAACCGTTGTGTGACTCGACTCATACACGTACATCGCAACCATTGTGTGACTCGACACATACATCACAACCGTTGTGTGACTCGACTCATACACGTACATCACAACCGTTGTGTGACTCGACTCATACACATACATCACAACCGTTGTGTGACTCGACTCATACACGTACATCACAACCGTTGTGTGACTCGACTCATACATCGCAACCATTGTGTGACTCGACTCATACATCACAACCGTTGTGTGACTCGACTCATACATCACAACCGTTGTGTAACTCGACTCATACACGTACATCACAACCGTTGTGTGACTCGATTCATACATCGCAACCATTGTGTGACTCGACTCATACATCACAACCGTTGTGTGACTCGACTCATACATCACAACCGTTGTGTGACTCGACTCATACACATACATCACAACCGTTGTGTGACTCGACTCATACACGTACATTGCAACCGTTGTGTGACTCGACACATACATCGCAACCATTGTGTGACTCGACACATATATCGCAACCGTTGTGTGACTCGACTCATACACTTACATCGCAACCGTTGTGTGACTCGACTCATACACGTACATTGCAACCGTTGTGTGATCGACTCATACACGTACATCACAACCGTTGTGTGACTCGACACATACATCGCAACCATTGTGTGACTCGACTCATACATCGCAACCATTGTGTGACTCGACTCATACATCGCAACCATTGTGTGACTCGACTCTTACATCGCAGCCGTTGTGTGACTCGACTCATACATCGCAACCATTGTGTGACTCGACTCATACATCGCAACCATTGTGTGACTCGACTCATACATCGCAACCATTGTGTGACTCGACTCATACATCGCAACCATTGTGTGACTCGACTCATACATCACAACCGTTGTGTGACTCGACACATACATCGCAACCATTGTGTGACTCGACACATATATCGCAACCGTTGTGTTACTCGACTCATACACTTACATCGCAACCGTTGTGTGACTCGACACATATATCGCAACCGTTGTGTGACTCGACTCATACACGTACATCGCAACCGTTGTGTGACTCGACTCATACATCGCAACCGTTGTGTGACTCGACTCATACACGTACATCACAACCGTTGTGTGACTCGACTCATACATCGCAACCGTTGTGTGACTCGACTCATACATCGCAACCGTTGTGAGACTCGACTCATACACGTACATCGCAACCGTTGTGTGACTCGACTCATACACGTACATTGCAACCGTTGTGTGACTCGACTCATACACTTACATCGCAACCGTTGTCTGACTCGACTCATACACGTACATTGCAACCGTTGT
Source organism: Meghimatium bilineatum (assembly GCA_034231615.1). Classification (NCBI taxonomy): domain Eukaryota; kingdom Metazoa; phylum Mollusca; class Gastropoda; order Stylommatophora; family Philomycidae; genus Meghimatium; species Meghimatium bilineatum. Next base: position 9,506,237 of record CM067322.1, on the reverse strand, counting down.
GTGACTCGACTCATACACTTACATTGCAACCGTTGTCTGACTCGACTCATACACTTACATCGCAACCGTTGTGTGACTCGACTCATACACGTACATCACAACCGTTGTGTGACTCGACTCATACATCGCAACCATTGTGTGACTCGACTCATACATCACAACCGTTGTGTGACTCGACTCATACATCACAACCGTTGTGTGATCCGACTCATACACATACATCACAACCGTTGTGTGACTCGACTCATACACGTACATTGCAACCGTTGTGTGACTCGACACTTATATCGCAACCGTTGTGTGACTCGACTCATACACTTACATCGCAACCGTTGTGTGACTCGACTTATACACGTACATTGCAACCGTTGTGTGACTCGACTCATACACGTACATCACAACCGTTGTGTGACTCGACACATACATCGCAACCATTGTGTGACTCGATTCATACATCGCAACCGTTGTGTGACTCGACACATATATCGCAACCATTGTGTGACTCGATTCATACATCGCAACCGTTGTGTGACTCGACACATACATCGCAACCGTTGTGTTACTCGACTCATACACGTACATCGCAACCGTTGTGTGACTCGACTCATACATCGCAACCGTTGTGTGACTCGGCACATTCATCGCAACCATTGTGTGACTCGACTCATACACATACATAACTAGTGAGGTTTCTATTTTGTTTATCCTTCTGAAAAATTAAATTTCCCCGATTTGATCCATTGTGAATTGTAAATCGATTTGCATTGTTTGGTTGTTTTCTCAGTCCCTTTGATATTCGAATGTGGCCAGCTGAGTATCCTCTAGACATACACATCATATCTTATCTTTTGAAATGTAAAAAACATTATACGATCAAAAATCCCAAAATATTTTATAAATAATTGTCAATAATTTCTAGTATAACAATTATTTAATACTAACTTAGTGATATTATCTCTCTCTCTCTTTCTTTCTCTCTCTCTCTGTCTCTCTCTCTCTCTCTCACTATTGTTGTCTCACTATTGTTGTCTGTTGAATTTACAAAAGGCAGTCACATTGAATCAATGATTGATAGATTGGAATGTTTAAAAGATATGGTCAAGTGAAAGTAATAGCAACGCATGCAACTCGAAACAGAAATACTTGAATAAACAGCTAGGACTGTGTATTCACATAATCAGCTAGGACAATGTATTCACATAAACAACTAGGACAATGTATTCACATAAACAGCTAGGACAGTCTATTCACATAAATCGCTAGGACAGTGTATTCACATAAATAGCTAGGATAGTGTATTAACATAATCAGCTAGGACAGTGTATTCACATAAATAGCTAGAACAATGTATTCACATAACCAGCTAGGACAGTGTACTCACATAATCAGCTAGGACAGTGTATTCACATAACCAGCTAGGACAGTGTACTCACATAATCAGCTAGGACAGTGTATTCACATAATCAGCTAGGACAGTGTATTCACATAAACAGCTAGGACAGTGTATTTACATAAATAGCTAGGACAATGTATTCACATAAACAGCTAGGACAATTTATTCACATAAACAGCTAGGACAGTGTATTCACATAAATAGCTAGGACAGTATATTCACATAATCAGCTAGGACAGTGTATTAACATAAATAGCTAGGACAATGTATTAACATAAATAGCTAGGACAATGTATTCACATAACTAGCTAGGACAGTGTATTCACATAATCAGCTAGGACAGTGTATTCACATAATCAGCTAGGACAGTGTATTCACATAAATATCTAGGACAGTGTTTTCACGTAAATAGCTAGGACAGTGTATTCATAAAAACAGCTAAGACATAGGACAGTGTACTTACTTTGCTCAAGCCGCCAAGGAATACTTAGAAAACTTTTTCTGGCTTCGCTCTCAATGTATGATTGTATGAGCTATCTTCTTCTTCTTCATCGTTCATTCTCAAACTCCTGCTGGATCTCCCTTGTAGCAAGACCATTGTCCTACTAGATTTCTAGCAGGATGTAGTCCAGGGAATGGAAATGCGTTGTGTCGCCGTTTTATTTGCGCCAATGGTCCGACACATCCGTCTTCGGCAGGGTATGAGCTATCGAATGTTGGTTTATTTGTAGTCTGTTCTTAGAGAAATGTATGAGCTATCAAATGTTGGTTTATTTATGGTCTGTTCTTAGATAGAGGAATGTATGAGCTATTGCATACTCACTGGAATAATATTCAATACAACATATAGATTGTCATTATTAAATATAATGTATAGATTCTTATTACTCCAGAATAACTTGTAGAGTCTCAATATTCCAGAATAACATGTAGACTACACTCTCACTATTCCAGACAATAGGGCTTATGTTGTTTCTCATTATTTCAGAATACCATGTAAATGCTTGTTATTCCAGAATAAATGTAGGTAGATCCTCAATATTTCAGAATAACTTTTAGATTCTCATTATTCCACTGTAAAAATTTAGATTCTCAATATTCAATATAACAGATTATAATTATTCAATATAACATAGATTATAATTATTCAATATAACATAGATTATAATTATTCAATATAACATAGAATATAATTATTCAATACAATTTGTAGTTTCATAATCAGACCCATAATCCACCATCGTCGTAGTGGTGACACTCTGAGAAACATCAACATAAACATTCCGTCATGCCTCTGTTCTCAGTTTCTTGTTTAAGTGTGGAGAATCTTTATCCTGTCCAGTCCTTAATATTATCTATTCTTACCTTCTTTTTCCTACCCCTCTTCTTCGTCCGCAACTGTTTCCAATAGGATAGTTTTGGAAAAAGGAATCATGCCTCATCACGTTGCCAAACCACACAAGTTTGCTACTGCCATGTGATGTTATTGTTGACCTGAAAGAGTATTTATTTGTAGATTTACATTGCGTGTATAACAAGTATATTCTCATTATTCAATATAACATATTTTGTTGTTTCTATGCCCAGGAACTACAGCCGATTAGTTCTTACTTCCAATGTGCAGTGGAGTGGCTGATATAACATGTAGATTCTGAATATGTTTAATCTCCTTAATATTTTTAGCATCTTTGTTCCACTCAACAGTATATGTTTTATGTTGCTCTGTCATATATTACTCTATTTATTTTAAAGGACGCTTCAATATTCGTGATGAGCCAACAGATAATAAAACACACTTCCTTGTGTTGGAGATCAATGATGGTGTTGCACAGGATGCGGGTAATTACAAGGTTACAGCTAAAAAAACACTCGGAGAGAGCAACTCAACAATACGGTTTAACTTTGATAGTAAGCATAATTTTATCTAAACTATCTACAAATTTTTTCTTTGCTTTTAGAAATGCCTTATCTTTGAGTTTGCGCTTGGGTCATGCTTAATTTTAACTTTAATTTTTACATCTTCTCTAAGGTTCATTACGGTATTATATATATCACTGGGATCCTAAATATCACTTTTCAGCGAGTTCTGTGATGAACAAACTATCATTTCACGTGCTCAGAAGGTTCCAGCGAGTTCTGTGATGAACTAACTATCCTTTCATCTATGCGCAGAAGGTTCCATCTAGTTCTGTGATGAACAAACTATCATTTCATGTGCTCAGAAGATTCCAGCAAGTTCTGTGATGAACTAACTATCCTTTCATCTATGCTCAGAAGGTTCCAGCGAATTCTGTGATGAACTAACTATCCTTTTATGTGCTCAGAAGGTTCCAGCGAGTTCTGTAATGAACTAACTATCCTTTCACGTGCTCAGAAGGTTCCAGCGAATTCTGTGATGAACTAACTATCCTTTTATGTGCTCAGAAGGTTCCAGCGAGTTCTGTGATGAACTAACTATCATTTCGTGTGCTCAGAAGGTTCCAGCGAGTTCTGTGATGAACTAACTATCATTTCGTGTGCTCAGAAGGTTCCAGTTGGTTTGGTTTCCTTCTCTATTATTCTTCTCCAGTATATACAACGGTCTTCCAGTGTAGACATATTGAATTATTATCATTGTTATTAATTCAACATATGTATATTTCCCCGTGCAGCTTCTATAGATATGACTGTGCTAGGTTGCGGGGAGGGGGGTGTCCTACGATAAAATTAATTTTTCGCTAATGAAGGGGGAGATGAAATCGAAGATTTTATTTTAAAGAAAGAAAATCTTTGAGAGATTAAACATATTTTTATTTTACAGACAGAAAACCTTTGAGAATTTTACCCTCTTTTTTTTAAAGACAGAAAACCTTTGAGGGATTTACCCTCTTTTAATTTTAAAGACAGAGAAGAAATGTTTGGTCGGTGGGTGCTTGGCTGGCATCATGTCACTTCTACGACTTATCAGTTTGTAGCTAGATGTAAATGAAGCGTCAGTTGACGCCCATGTGTTCAACTGTCTTGATCAGAGACGTGCCTGGTATATATGAAACGTCAGTTGATCACGTGTATTCAACTGGTTTGATCAAAAAATGTAAATGAAGCATCAGTTGACGCCCGTGTGTTCAGCGTCAGTTGACGCCCGTGTGTTCAACTGTCTTGATAAAAGACGTGTCTGAATGTATATGAAGCGTTAGTTGACCCCCGTATGTTCCTGGAAGTGAATACTGTAAAATGTTACGTGTAAGTCAAATGTAGCTTATATTGTGATGTACGATGTGTTCAACCGTGGGCGTTAATCCTGATAATATCAAAGCTTTTAACTATCAAAGAATATCAGAGGTCGCTGTTCTGGTAATCCATGTACCACATCTCCTGATTCGTGACATTTTTATGTTGGTTTAGTGTTGTTTCCCCTCATTTCATAGAGTTTAAAATTGACATTATGTTGGTTTAGTGTTGTTTCCCCTCATTTCATAGAGTTTAAAATTGACATTATGTTGGTTTAGTGTTGTTTCCCCTCATTTCATAGAGTTTAAAATTGACATTATGTTGGTTTAGTGTTGTTTCCCCTCATTTCATAGAGTTTAAAATTGACATTATGTTGGTTTAGTGTTGTTTCCCCTTATTTCATAGAGTTTAAAATTGACATTATGTTGGTTTAGTGTTGTTTCCCCTTATTTCATAGAGTTTAAAATTGACATTATGTTGGTTTAGTGTTGTTTCTCCCCATTTCATAGAGTTTAAAATTGACACAGAAGTCGTATTAAATTCTCATGTGTCATCCGAAAGGCGGAGATATCGCAATCTTGATGTAAACCATAACACAACGCATTCCATTTTTCGAATTAATAAGCTGAAGTTTGAGAATGAAGGAAGACAAAAAGGAGATGTACATTCTGATGCTTGCAGTTTACAACTTGGCAGCAATAGATTGTGATTTAACTCCTGATAAGTTCACACATTAATATTAAATCAGTGTAGCTAGCCAGTAAGAATAAATTTGCTGGCCCTCCGACTGCATTTTGTCAACATTTATTTGGGAACTTTCACAAATGATGACACAATATGGCAGTTTAATTAGTTTATTTCTCTTTTGGAGAGGCGAGTCCCTTTCAATCAGTGGAGAACAGAGTCCAAATAGGTTATATCAGGACGTACCACCATAAAATATTAGAGGTAACGAAGACGCCAAGTTTAAAATACTAACTAAATCAGACATTATCTTTTTTTCTTTTCGTTTTATACCCCTTTGTGCCCTGCAGCGTCGGGGATAGAAGAGTTCTCTGTAGACGACCTTCATGCCTTGCAACGTCGAGGATAGACGAGTTCTCTGTAGACGACCTTCATGCCTTGCAACGTCGAGGATAGACGAGTTCTCTGTAGACGACTATCATGCCTTGCAACGTCGAGGATAGACGAGTTCTCTGTAGACGACCTTCATGCCTTGCAACGTCGAGGATAGACGAGTTCTCTGTAGACGACCTTCATGCCTTGCAACGTCGAGGATAGACGAGTTCTCTGTAGACGACCTTCATGCCTTGCAACGTCGAGGATAGAAGAGCTCTATAGACAACATTTGTGTTATTAATATTTTTTGTTTTCATATATTTTATATCTTTTAGTTTTTCTTATATCTTTTATTTCTTTGATCCCTATTTTTCGTGGTATGCCCCTGGCTTTGTATTCATTGTTTCTGTATAGCAATGTGTTTTGAGGAGCACTATCTGATGGTCGTCTGGAAGCATATGAAAACCACTTAGTCTGTTGTCTTCATGTGTAATCTAAGATTGGTATTGTGTTTGTTAGTCTTCTAATGTTTTTATTTCTGATTCTGCCCCTTTTGCTATTCCGAGAATTCTACGTAGCCAAGTAATTTATGCAGTATCAAGTTTTTCTTTTGTCTTTTGTTGTTAGTCTTCACCCTTTATTGATTGTCATCTTTTGAGAACACTCCATGTTTCCTACGAGCGCTGTAGTTCTACAATATCGGTTTACTAGACCAGTCAGAATGTTGTTTCAGAGTCTGCAAATGGTTAAACCATGTTCTAATCTATCACATTCAGAAAATAAATGTGATATTCCATTTAGAAAGCACTGAAATAATGTATTACTTCCTGTTAGCCAAGCAGGTGTAATAAACAGTCATCTCGCGCAATAACCGGAAGTTCAACTCCATGAAACATGGTGTTCAGAATGTAGAGAGATCGACACAATATTTTGTTGGCTGTAGCGATTTTATGTCTGGCTCTGTGACACCGCGGTACAGTGCGCGTCTATGACGGTAAAAGTATCGGATTCGAATCCCACCGCAGGCAATTATGCACATGGACCGCTGAGTAAGCAATGGCACGCTACTGAACGTATTTAAAAAATGGCTACAGACAAAAAGTGATGGGTTGATGGTTAAATCCTGAGTAGCATACAATATCATTTTTTTTTATTGTATAAGAAATATAAATATGTTTATTAGGTTACCATTGTTTACCTGGTACACACCTGGTAACCAACCTGGTACACGGCTGTCTGCGACGGCGTTAAATATGTTAATAAAACAACCAAATAACAAGACACACATGATTGAGGTGATCGATATATTGGTACCTTATTGATATCTGCCATGTGAACGTGAACGTAAATAGTGCCGTTCTTACTCGTTGTATTATGTTGCGAATAGGTTCTTGATAAAGGCCTTTTCGTATAGACGTCAATTTGTGTGTGCTATTATGTGTTTCGCCAATGATTAGCAAAACTGTATTATCCTATTCCAATGTTCGCCAATCGAGACCGGCTCTGTACCACTCTTTATGAGAGTTACACAATTTACGAAAGTTGGTTCTATGATGGTGGCAACCCTGTCGTTCAAGATAATGAACACTCTATTCGCACTTGAAGCTTTGACAATTTAAATGTTGCCACTAGACTTTATTATTGATCAGAAGATACAATTTTATAGTAGCATTTGTTTGAGAATTCAATACAGTCATTATAGATTTCACCATATATTAACACTATGAGAACATTTATGGAGCATTCAACGTCCTTCGACTGACAGCCTGCGTTTAGGTAAAAAAAAAATAGTAGACCCTATATTGATAATGTAACATTCGTGAAAGTTATGTATATCCGCTAGCCAGTAAATAACTCGTATCTTAATCATGATGTCAGATTTTATGACTTGATAATTCTTTACTCTCAAGTTCACTTATTTTCTGATCAATAAAGTAAGTAATGTGTTTAATTTATAAATCTAAGTCATACGTTTAGTCTATAAATCTATGTTAATGCCTTGCCGTAGTCCATACATATATGAAATAGTGTATTTAGTCTATAGATCTATGTTGTTCAGTAAGGTAATGCGTGAAATTTTGAAAAATTAAACTTTGCTACTCTTGCGGCCATCTAGCTAGACATATGAACGCCAGTTGTGTAGTCCCTTCTTGACGTTTTTTATGTGTACTTGTAGGTAATTCTTGATAAAAGTCTTTCGGTCGAAACGTCGATTTGTGTGTGTGTGCCTATGTGTGTTTCATGTTATAAGCAAATCTTCATTACCCCAGTTCACGCTTTATCTGTTTGATTTCAGTTTTTCGCAGTGAGTTTTTCAGTAAGGGTGCAAAAGGTGTAGAGGATTGACTTCATTGTCCCCGGATTAACCAATATATATTCCGTCATCTCAACGTAGCGGCAGCGTAATAAGAGAGAAGGTCCTGGATGGCAGAAGCGGAAGATACCCTACTCAGAGTTTGTGAGCTGGAACAAGTAGGAAGAGGATGTGAATGGGTGTCATTTGGCCAAAGAGAAAGTTGTTGACAACAGTTGTGATACAGATAGGAAGAGAGTGCCACGACTGGGCTGCCAACAGAACTGCGAAAATGATCCTTCTTCTTCTTCAGCGTTCATTTTCAAACTCCCGCTGGATTTCTCTTGTAACAAGAGAATAGCCCTTCAAGATTTTCAGTTGAATGTAGTCCAGAGAATGGAAATGCGTTGTGTTGCCGTAATATTTGCGCCAGTGGCCCAACACATCCGTCTTCGGCGGTAGGAAATGATCCAATAATTCATACTGCAGCACTCGAAGCCACACGATACAATAATTTACACAGACAACTAAGTAACACAAGAAACAAACAGGTGTGGTTGGGGTTTCGTGACCTACCAACATGACAAGAAAATAGCTGAGAAGTCAACTGCCTACTCCACTACAACATCGAGTATGAGAATGGAAATAGAAGCGGTGACAGGAGCTCTAACTTGGCTGGCGACGCAACCACCAACAGATTCAGTGGTTCTATCGGACTCTCAAAGTATGCTAAGCAAGATATAAACGTGTATGATCAGAACTGAATGAGTCACTCTTCTCAAAAACGCGCAGAGCATTACATGGATTTACTGTCCACGTCATGCTGGGGTCAGGGGAAACCAAAGAGCCGATGTGTTGGCTGATAAAGCCTTGGTGAACGGCACCGAGATAAGAAGAGACAAGATTGAATTGATTAGAGCAGTCATGGCTACTCTACGAGAAGACGATGAGGAAGTTGAACGAGATAATGCACATATTCTGAGAATGGTAGAAATGAGCGTTACTAGAGGTAATGGGAGAAAGTGCTCCCTCCCCGGAAAGATCAGAAGAACGCGTAATCAGCAACTGACTGGGACACTGAGCTTATACACACACTTTTAGATGGCTGACAGAACGGCAAGCATAACATATATGGGAATGCCTCCAGTGCTGTGACGATTGTTCCTAATCAAGAATTGCTCCCAAAAAATAGAATATAAACTAAGACAGACACCCAACAATTCTTCAATTGTCGTGACTAACTGTATCAAGGGATGACTAAATCAATTGTGAGACACATTCAAAAATCATGTTTTCACACGTGTTTATCTACTATTAAATTGAAAACCATTTTTTAATCAACGATAATCGCATGTTGTTTATTATTTTTTAATTAACACACAATCTAACTTACTACTTACAAACGCCTACTCGTGTTCAATTTGACATTCAGGAAATTACATTCTACTGCATGTCTACGAAAGTTGGGTAGGGTTAAAACAATGACTGTGCTCTAGTACAGACCTGTGTACAGAAAGTAAAAATAACCTGAAAGTCTGATTTTTAATTATTTCCGTGCATTTCGTTAGTAGGCATTGGCTTTCTTTTTGCATGCGACCCCGAGTAGCCTATATAAATAGTGACCAACGAAAAACACAAAAATAATCAAAAACGCAACTAATTAAGTCTTGTTTACTTTCTGTTCAGAGGTCTTAACACACAAAAGGTCTTGCTAAAACTGTGTTGCTACTATTTTATATGGAACAGGACACTAGCTTCCACTTCTCTTTTCGAAAACCAAAATATGCTTTAGAGAATTTCCCTTCCGCTGTATGTTTGTTGGTGCAAACGTGACCTAACGACGGTATAGAAGACATGTTCTCTGAACTAATTAGGACCACATTTGTGACGTTTTTGATTATTCTTGGAATTTCTTAGTGATCAACATTTATATGCATGAAGTCGCATGCCAAAAATAGCCAAGGCTGACAAATAGATGGCGAGAAAATGTAATCCCTAGGTCGGTCATGTTCACGTTTTAGTTGATAGGTAGGGGAGAGTGGGGCGAAATGGACCGCCATTTATCACCAAAATCGGTATATATTTATAAATAATAATAAGTCTGAGATGTAATTTATATCAGTAAGTGAAATATTCATTTATTTCAAAATATAGTCTTCAAAGAATGGTTAAACATTGAACATTTTTATAAAATATAAATTTGAAACAATGATACCATAATGGTGTGAAATGGACCACATATGGGGAGAAATCGACCATAAGTAGGAGAAATAGTGCACAAAAATCAATCAATGCAATTGTATATTATCAAAGGATATCTCGAAACGTAGATAGCTTTCTGTTCTTTTTGTACCCTTGCAGCAAATAGGTTGTGGTAAAAATTGTTTTAATTTGACTCATTTTAGCAGTCCCTGTATCTTCTACAGTAGGCCAAAAAAACTTATCTAACATTTTCCCACTTTTTCTTAAAAAGCTGATATCCCCATCTACATCATCAAGCGGCGTGACTTTCCTAATTAAATATTTTTGTTGTTTGTTTGTTTTTCGTTCGCTTCACTGTAACCATCACGGATATCCGTGCGATTTCCGACGGGAGCGTGGTTACGTTGTGCCACCGTTATGCGCCTTGTAGGCCTAGCACATCCGATTTCGGCATGCCTTGACAATTCGGGTGGGCTACCCTTAGCCTGTGACAGCCTCTATATCTGTCTCCAGGCACGCGTAGTGGAGACTCTTCGCCCAGACGATTTTTTGCTCTCGTCTGACTCGAACGAGGTGTTCCACTGTCTATGAACTTGCCTCGTGTAATTGGACGTGCTGTGCCCATTGGGTACTGAACCGTTTCTCATCCGTGAGCCTGGTTCCTTAAGGGGAAGAACTCAACAGAGGAGTTGGACCCTGGCTCTTTCGCCCTCTTAGCCGAGGTGTCATTCACCGACATCGTGTACCCCTTGTCCAAGTTAGAGTCTCACACCACGCGTTTGAGAGCAAGGCGCTCTCGAGCTGAATGTCCTTGTCCCAATAGCGCCTGAGCCCATCAGGTACTGAACCCTTTCTCTCTTCAAGTGTATTTCCGGTATAGGAAAACCTGACAGTAGAGTTGGGCCAGGGATAAATTGTTGTCCCTTTTGTGCCTGAGCGCATCGAGTACGGAACCCTTTCTCTTCGCGAGCATATTTCCGGTTTAGGAAGGCTCGACATTAGAGTTGGATTAGGTCTTCTTGCTTTACCAAACGCCAATGAATGGGTCTGGGTCTCTGCCTGTAAGGAACACAGGTAACTAGAAGCTCGTCTCGAGCTGACGGAGCTTGTAGTTCCCCTTTCCTAGGAACTTTTCATTTTCTATTTGCAGTTCGCGCTGCCCTCTAACGCTGTTCTGCCCTTTCATTCTGTCATTGTACTCGGTATGAAATCTATTTGTCTCTCGCCATGCATCTACCTTTACGTGCATTTTACAATGGCCACCCCTCCAATGTTCGGACTGGAATGACTAGCTTCACTGTATGTCGACAGTGTCGCTATATGTGGTGCTGCTGGTGGTGTTGGAGATATTGTCTGTCTCTTGTGCAGTCAAATCTCTTTCCATCTGCTACCTCCACATTCTCGGACACGATCCCCAAATGATTTGGCCAGAATCAGCACGAGCTGCTGTATTTCTGTTTCCAGGGTGCACCGCGTGGAGGTACATTTGGGATCTTGGTTATCTGCTAACCCTGGGTCCGCCTAGAGCAATGCGTTCCCTTTGCACCCCTTAAATATTTTGTTCTCTTTCCTGTTCTCAAACTCACAGACAACATATAGACCAAGATTTATGTCTGTACTTTCTACACCATCCATTCTGATATTGTTTTTATCATCACTATCACGCCCAGTGTCAGCCCCGTCAGAATCTGAGTCATCATCATCATGTGGTATATTGTCAGTATCAACATCATCAGAATCGCTGATATTTTCTGCAAGCACAAAAAGTGATTTCTTGGCTTTTGATATAGTTACATTTTTGTGTTTTCTGATCTGCATTTCAATTTCATTTTCATTTCCATCATTGCTGGAGACGATGCCGCCAGCATTGCTTTTCCGCGTTTTCTTCCTCGATTGCTTTCCTTATGAGGGGCAGCCTTAGAATATATTTAAATAATTCAGTAGGAGAAAACGCTATTAAAGTTTCTTCTGAGGCATCATCTTTTGAAGACATTGGATATGTTGTTGTCAATATATGTTTTGAAAATTTATTTACGGACTACTGTTCTTTTCTTAATGATTTCCTAGTGACTTCTTCCTAAAACCCAAGTCTTGTCTCTGGAACAAGTTGTAATTAGGCTTCGTTTAGGTAATCATTAATTGTATATATATAGTAGACCTAATATTGGCATATATATATATATATATATACGGCCTAACAGTTCGAAACGTTGAAAATGTCTTGTGTATTGTTATTTGTATGTTTTTGTGTTTACGCCTCATAGGCCTAACTCCTTAGTCTTAGTGATAGTCCGTCTGTTGTATTCAAGTGAAACATAAAAACATGTTCTACGCAATACTATTCTCGGCGTTGTAACATAACTTATGTTTTCTCCGTATTAATAGTATTCCAAATTGATACAATATTTGAAGAATCTACATATTCATATTACAATGATGTCTTGTTTTGTCTTGTACTAAGCTTGTGTGCCACTTGGCATCATGGGAAGTCGAAATTGTCTTTATTTCGTTAACTCTGATGTTGCTACCATAGTGGAACCTTGGTGTTCAAGTATTTCTCTAATTTCATATATCCATCTTCATGTGTGTCTTCCGCTGTTTCTCTTTTCAGATGATCTTTTATTGAATGCTATATATGTCAGTTTATTGATGGTCATTATACAACGATGTCAATTTAGTATAAATAACCAAATGGTCGGAGGGCGTCCGACAAATATTAGTTTAACAAAAATATATTTTTCTCACGTTGTCCCCATCTGTCTCTGTTGTATTCAGTCTTGCCTGTTGTGACTATGTTCTTAAAACCTGCCTGTTTCATAAAGTGACAAAAAAAGGTTTTTTTCTTATATTATTGATTTGGGTATTTTTCTCTCTTTATTCTTGCATTCATTATAAACACCTCCAACCACATCTCTATTGCCTCTAATTTCCCACTTTCCAGTTTGTTTATAATGAATGCACGCATTTTCTCTTTTACTAGACGCGTTTCAATTTCTGCGTCATAGAAACATGGCTTGATGAAATTCGGTCATCTATTTTGTGTATTATTGTTGAATTTATTAGTTATTTGTCTTATGAAAAAGGTCCCATTTGGACCGATACGTTGATATTTGTCCTGTGTAGTTTTATTGTATGTTTTTTATATAAATTTGTATGTTGTTGTTCGTTCATCACAAGTGATGATGACCATTTGTTACATCCACTTTTGAAAATTCAATTTTAGTTATGTCCTTGATTATGAGTTCATAGATGGCTAATGAGCCCTATTCGAGCTGTAAATGTCCTTGGACAGTTCGGACATGGAATAACGACTGTAGACGGATCTTGGTATATCTGTGACTTTCTAGCTGCTCTCCGCTGTTGAGCTGCTGCATTTCTCTTCTTTTCACAAGATGATACGCTCTTCGTGGATGTGAAAATGACTTGCACTGGGGACGTTTTTATATATATTTATTCATAAGCAAGGTACGTGTTTTTAGTTACCAGTTTAATTCATTTTGCTTTACTATCAGTTTGGTTCTACAGAAGAATGCTGAGAATACCATGGACTGCCAGAAAAACTAATGTAGAGGTGTTAAAAGAGTTAAATGCGAAACGGACCTTAATCAACAATATAAGAAAAAGACAATCTTCTTTTTTTGGCCACTTCATGAGACAGGCAGGTTTAGAGAACATAATCACAACAGGCAAGATTGAAGGCACCAGAGACAGAGGGTGACAACGTGAGAAAATATTAGACAGTTTGACAACCTGGCACGGCAAAGAAACAACAACGACTTTGATACATAATACTGTGGATAGAGAGCTGTGGAGAGCCATGACCGCCTACGCCACCCGGCATGGCACCTGATGATGATGATCAGTTTAGTATTAGGGTAGCCGGGGGCAATGATGCGCGTTTTTCACTTTTTTCCGTATTCTGACAAAAAGACTTAACTATGAGAGACCAAACTAGCAGCAGTGTGTAGCTTATCCATCCATCTAACAATCGTCAGGGTATTTACAATATACAATCACGTTTAGTCCGTAGAATGAGATTTTATGAACATGAGTATAATCCCACCTTTGCCCCAATTTCTGGGGCAAACACGCGCAGGCAAAAACAATTACAAAATCATGGGAAAATTGACAAAACCAGCAAAATAACAACGTCACTTCCTATCTAAACATAGTCAGTCACAATGTGGGAAGATAATAGAGCACAAAGACTAGGCATATGTATCTTTATGTAACTTTAATACGAAAAAAAAATGAAAAAACGTAAATATGAAAAACAGAATTTAATACAGAGAATGGGTGCTTAGATCCGTTTAAAACTATAACAACGTGTTGGAGTGCTCTATAAAGTGTTTGACTATAATTTCAACTATCTATGAATAGCGGAGGTCGTTCATCTATGATCAGCGGAGATCGTACAACTATGACAGGCAGAGATCGTGCAACTATGACCGGCGGTAATTATGCATCTATGACTGGCGGAGATTGTGCATCTATGAATAGCGGAGATTGTGCATCTATGACTGGCGGAGATTGTGCATCTATGAATAGCGGAGATTGTGCATCTATGACTGGCGGAGATTGTGCATCTATGAATAGCGGAGATTGTGCATCTATGACTGGCGGAGATTGTGCATCTATGACTGGCGGAGATTGTGCATCTATGACCGGCGGTAATTATGCATCTATGACCGGCGGTAATTATGCATCTATGACTGGCGGAGATTGTGCATCTATGACTGGCGGAGATTGTGCATCTATGACTGGTGGAGATTGTGCATCTATGACTGGCGGAGATTGTGCATCTATGACTGGCGGAGATTGTGCATCTATGACTGGCGGAGATTGTGCATCTATGACTGGCGGAGATTGTGCATCTATGACTGGCGGAGATTGTGCATCTATGACTGGCGGAGATTGTGCATCTATGACTGGCGGAGATTGTGCATCTATGACTGGCGGAGAACGTGCATCTATGACTGGCGGAGAACGTGCATCTATGACTGGCGGAGATTGTGCATCTATGAATAGAGGAAATCGTGCATCTATGAATAGAGGAGAACGTGTAACTATGACTGGCAGAGATAGTGCAGTTATGACCGGCGGAGATAGCGCAATTATGACCGGCGGAGATATTGCAATTATGTCCGGCGGAAATCGTGCATCTATGAATAGCGGAGAACGTGCATCTATGAATAGCGGAGAACGTGCATCTATGAATAGCCGGGAACGTGCATTTATGAATAGCCGGGAACGTGCATTTATGAATAGCGGGGATCGTGCATTTATGTATAGCGGGGATCGTGCATCGGCGGAGGTCGTGCATCTATTATCTGCGGAGGTCGTACAACTATGACCCGTGAAGATTGTGCAGCTATAACCGACAGGGATCGTGCAACTATGAATAGCGGAGAACGTGCATCTATTATCGACGGAGACCGTACAACTATGACCCGTGGAGATTGTGCATCTGTGATCGGAAGGGATTGTGCATCTATAACAGCGACTGCTTCATTTTCAGTCAGTGGCATCATTTTCTCAATTTTCCGTTTGTAATTCCTAAAAAGAAACATAACGTGACAATAAAATATTGGTTTAAATATTTGGCAACATGAGGGGGAAGTGACTGGGGCAAACATGCGCAGTCAGTCAGCAGCGCATGTTTGCCCCGTCAGTGTGCGCGGCGTTACCCCAAAATCACACTGTTCACAATTTTTATAAAATATCATGAAAACAAAAATTATCTTGACAATGTAACATGCTTAATAAATTAACAATACAATATAGTTTTCAGTTCAGACATGTAAAATAACATTACAGTAATGATAAGAGAGGACAAAGAGTGAGAAGTGGAAAAAAAGTTAGATCGAGAACGTTAAAAAATGAATTTACCTCATAGCTCAAAAATGACCTGCCCGTGACAGATGAAAATTCGTTGTGCGACAGAAACGGATGTTAGCGTCCGGCGTGGCCACGTGGTTTGCGGGAAAAACCCATAGTTCCGGAAAAAAACGACTGCGAATCTTTGCCCCCAGCGCATCTTTACCCCCGGCTACCCTATAATTTGTTGTTTGGGGTGATTTAGTATTTCCTGTCAAGAAAGATAAGTCATACTAACAATTTTTCAAAATGGCAGCTGCCTTATCATTACTATGATAATTAATTAATAATTACTATGGTAGAAATTTAATCTTAAAAAGTAAGCACATTCTTCAATGTGTCTTATCTGTAGTGGCAAAAACATTTTGATTCTATGTTTTTCAATGCTATACTATGTGATTTAGATATTTGTGGACAGCTTAAATATAGACATGAGATTTGTGACACAAAGCAAATCCAGGCCCAGGTTTAGGCTACTACGTTGCTTCAGTTTCTTTTTAAACTATTTCAAAGAGTTAAAAACGGCCCCTAGTAAAGTAAGTATAGTCCCAAAAATCTGTATACCGGTATATCGCTGTTCCTTCATCGCCGAACACGGTACATAGGGCAGAAACCATAGCTCTCCAGTTCGAGTGATGTGATACTACTACTCACTGTGTGCAATTGTAAGCCTATTGTAACTTGTAAGAGACCCATGCCATAGTGACCCATACTGATAGTATAGTCATTATGACTTAGATAGTAACTATAGTAGGTACTTGGACAAAATTTTCAAAATAGTGCTACATAATTACAAATAATATAGTTAGATAGCCCTTAAAAATTGCAATTCAACGATACCTCAACCAAGTATGTAAGTCAATGCTGAATAAATTTATGAATCTTTTTCGAATTAATTTGACATCAAAATAATTTACATGGAACATATATGAAAATATAAATAAAACCTGTGACTACAAAATGTAGCCTTGCTGATAATTTCTAATTATCTTTGTTATTTTCAATAATACAATACAGTCATACACATAGTTTGTAACAAACTATACATTTTTGTGTTTGTGAAGACAAGATGCGTATGTTGATCACATTTCTGGAATTTTCTGATGGACACAGAACTAATTAATATTCAAAATGGCTGCTAATTTGCATAATTAAAATGAAAATAAATTATATATCTATTAAACATAATAAAATACCACAGAAACTATATATTTTTGTATTCGCAAAGACATGCCGCATCTGTTGATTACATTGCTGTGATTCTCAGATGCATGTACAACTAATTAATATTCAAAATGTTGGCTAATTTGCATAATTTAAACATATGTTGATGTTTTAAATAATTAACTGTTGGTTTGGGCATTGTTTTACTCTCTTAAAAGTTACATATATAAAAAGAAAAATGGTTGTAGAACTTAATAAATCTAGTTTCAAACACAACAAATGATGCAAACACTATTTTAAACCCTGTCACAAGAGTTTTATAGCCTAAGCAAAATTTCCCAAACACGCTAATCCCAGATGTCCAAGTACCTAACTATAGTAGTCATATCCGAAACCTTCTTTGATGGTTGTTCTCCGAAGAATCTCTTTTGGTCTTTTTCTTGAGATTCTAACCATGACATTGCCCTGGTTGCTACCATGATGTATATGTTTGAGATTCTAACCTTGACATGGTTGCTACCATGATGTGTATGTTTGAGATTCTAGCCACGAGATTGTCCTGGTTCCTTCCATGATTTCCATGATCATGTTACTTGTGGTTTTAACAAAAACACGATCTCCCTGGCATATTTGTAAAACCATTTATCTTGTACTAAAAAGGTCTAGGGTATGAATCCTGCTCATGGTTCTGGCAATCTAGTCACATGATCTCCAGGATTAAACTGTCTTATTACAAAATAAATGAATGGTTTGTATAAATCTCAATAACGTATAATAGGTTAGGGGGTGCAAAGGGAACGCAATGCTCTAGGCGGACCCAGGGTTAGCAGATAACCAAGATCCCAAATGTACCTCCTCGCGGTGCACCCTGGTAACAGAAAACAGCAGCTCGAGCTGATTCTGGCCAAATCATTTGGGGATCGTGTCCGAGAATGTGGAGTAAGCAGATGGAAATAGATTTGACTGCAAAAGAGACAGACAATATTTCCGACACCATTTGCATCACCACATACAGCGACACTGTCGACATACAGTGATGCCTGTTAGTCCAGTCAGAACATTGGAGGGGCAGCCAATGGAAAAGGCACGTAAAGGTAGTTGCATGGAGAGAAACAAATATATATGTCATAATGAGTACAATGACAGAATGAAAGGGCAGAACAGCGCCAGAGGGCAGCGCGAACTGCAAATGAAAAGGTAAAAGTTCCTAGGAAAGGGGAACTATAAGCTCTGTTAGCTCAAGATGAGCTTCTAGTTACCTGTGATCCTTAAAAGCAGAGACCCAGACCCAATTATAAGTGCTCGGAAAAGCAAGAAGACCTAAACCAACTCTAATGTCGAGCCTTCCTATACCGGAAATATGCTCGCGAAGAGAATGGGTTCCGAACCCAATGGGCTTAGGCAAGAAGGGGACAACGATAGCAGTCCTGGCCCAACTCTACTGTCATGATTTCCTATACCGGAAACACTCTTGCAGAGAGAAAGGGTTCAGTACCTGATGGGCTCAGGCACAAAGATTTAGCCCGGCTCAACTCTATTGTCAATCTTTCCTATACCGGAAATACGCTTGCAGAGAGAAAGGGTTCAGTACCTGATGGGCTCAGGCGCTATTGGGACAAGGTCGCTGAGCTCGAGAACGCCTTGCTCTCAAACGCGTGGTGTGAGACTCAAACTTGTACGAGGGGTTCACGATGTCTGTGAACGACGCCTCGGGTAGGAGGTCGAACGAGCCAGGGTCCAACTCTTCTGGCGAGTTCTTCCTCATACGGAACCAGGCTCGCGGATGAGAAAAGGTTCAGTACCCGATGGACACAGGCAGAGTTCGTCCAATTGCACGAGATGGGTTTATAGACGGTGGAGCACCTCGTGCCAGATAGACGCGTTCGACAAGCGTCTTGGCGAAGAGGCACTACACACCAGCGTGCCCGGAGACAGATAAACAGGCTATCATGGACTAGGGACCAAACGTGAAATAAAGGAATGACAAAAACGGATGTGCTAGACCTCGGACGTCCTGACCACAGGTGGCCAACCGGGGTGCAAATAATCACAGTTTTACTGTGGAACTTACAGCACAATGTACTTCTCTCTCCCTGTCAAAAATCACACGAAATACCCGTTGTGGTTATTTGAGAGCGAACATAAAAGAAGAAGAAGAAGAATAGGTTAGAACTGCAGCAAAACTGTAGTCCAATGGTTGAAAATTTAAAACAATAATGAAGTGATGCAAATTATTGGAAACAGGAAAATTGTTATCCCACAGGTAAATATTGAAAACAGGATAATGAAGTCTTGCTAATTACTGGTGACACACAGGAAAATTGTGGATAATTTCAGTCTTTTCCATGTCCTATTTCCATAGCCATCACTTAGTTATTTTGGGGGGTCTTTTCTGACCATCAACACTTAGTTGTATCCAAAATGAGTGGATCTGAAAAGTCATGTGAAACTGAAAATTTAACATTTGAGTTTATACAGAAGAAAACTACATTTGAGTATATACAGAAGAAAACTACATTTGAGTATATACAGAAGAAAACTACCGGGTAGTATATGTTTGTGATTATTTCAGATCTCTAAAAAGATGTTCAACAATGATGATGTCAACATTGAACTCAATCAGTTGGAAAATTTTAATGTGAAAATAGAATGTCAGGAAGTCAACCAGCCTGGACTGTGTAGAGGAGATAAATGTATAAAAGATGGTAAGTATGATGGAAATGTGCGATGTAATCTGTGATCTGCTAAATGTTTGTTGTTTTGTTTTTCGTTCGCTCCATTGTAACCATCACGGATATCCGTGCGATTTCCGACGGGAGCGTGATTACGTTGTGCCACCGTTATGCGCCTTGTAGGCCTAGCACATCCGATTTTGGCATGCCTTGACAATTCGGGTGGGCTACCCTTAGCCTGTGACAGCCTCTATATCTGTCTCCAGGCACGCGTAGCGGAGACTCTTCGCCCAGACGATTTTTTGCTATCGTCTGACTCGAACGAGGTGTTCCACTGTCTATGAACTTGCCTCGTGTAATTGGACGTGCTGTGCCTGTGCCCATTGGGTACTGAACCGTTTCTCATCCGTGAGCCTGGTTCCTTAAGGGGAAGAACTCAACAGAGGAGTTGGACCCTGGCTCTTTCGCCCTCTTAGCCGAGGTGTCATTCACCGACATCGTGTTCCCCTTGTCCAAGTTCGAGTCTCACACCACGCGTTTGAGAGCAAGGCGTTCTCGAGCTGAGCGTCCTTGTCCCAATAGCGCCTGAGCCCATCAGGCACTGAACCCTTTCTCTAAATGTAATAGGATGTTTTTGTTCCATGTTCTGTGACATTATTGTAATGTGTAGTGTATGACCAATATCCTGTGACAAATTTGTGATGTGTTTCATTGAATGAAGTGATGTATTCCATGTTGTGTTATGTTCCTTGTTGGGTTGTGTTCTGTGTTGTAGTGTAATGTGTTTAAATGTTGTGTTGTGATGTGTCATGTTCTATTGTATGTTGTGATGTGTTTCCTGATGTGATGTCTTTAATTCTGTGTTGTATTTTAATCTGCGATAAAGACTAATAAAGTTAAAGATAAAAATATAGTTATCATATATAGTTATAAAAATATAGTTATAAATATATGTATGTATTTTAAAGTTGTATTTTAAAGTGTTGCATATTGTTATGTTTTGTGTTCTGTATTGTGGTGTGGGTTGTGATATGTTTGGAGTAGTTCTTTGTTGTGCTGTGTGTTGTAATGTATTCTTTCTTGTGATATGTTGTGTGTTGTGATATGTCCTGTGTTGTGTTGTACAGTATGTCTAGCAGAATCACTACCAATAACAAATGTCAACATTTCCTCATCCATGTCAGCTAGAATGTTTTTTTCATGATTACTTCCTATAGAATTATTACATTTTTAGGAGTAGTGAAGAAAGCTAAAACAAATTGCCTAATAATGAGTGGATAGCACAGGCTTGATGTGCAGCTGCAGAATGTGATTATGCATTTAGTGAAAATGGCAGAATTCAGTGCAGCAAAAAAGTTCATGCTTTTATTGGCTTGCAGAATTAAAGTTTCCCATTGTTGTGCAAAGGAGATTTTAGGCAGGAATTTAGACATAAATCATCAGAGTGATATACCATACTGAAATGGCACAAGCAACTGTTGAAAACAGGTTCATTGTTGAGAGCAAAAACAGGTTCATTGTTGAGAGAAAAGGGAAGCAACAATGAAGCATTGTCTCCAGATAGAGTTGAAGCTTCAAGGGAAGTTTTTTTAATTAGTAGTCCACGGAAATCCATTCGACTAGCAAGAGTTGTGTTGGGCATTCCAAAACTAGCAAGAGTTGTGTTGGGTTTTCCAAAACTAGCAAGAGTTGTGTTGGGTATTCCAAAACTAGCAAGAGTTGTGTTGGGTATTCCAAAACTAGCAAGAGTTGTGTTGGGTATTCCAAAACTAGCAAGAGTTGTGTTGGGTATTCCAAAATTTTCTGTTCACAATATTGTAAATGCTGCAGTTTCTAGGATACCAGAAGGATTCATATTACAACAAGTTGGAGTACTTTCACATTATTCCAATGAAGTAAGACACTACAGTGGAATCTCTTTATAGCGCATTCCATTATAACAAATATCACTATATAACAACATCTTTTCACAATCGCCAATTAATTTATTAATTACTGGTATATAACTGTATATAGGGAATTGTGGTTATAACATACATATATAACTGTATATAGGGAATTGTGGTTATAACATACATATATAACTGTATATAGGGAATTGTGGTTATAACATACATATATAACTGTATATAGGGAATTGTGGTTATAACATACATATATAACTGTATATAGGGAATTGTGGTTATAACATACATATATAACTGTATATAGGGAATTGTGGTTATAACATACATATATAACTGTATATAGGGAATTGTGGTTATAACATACATATATAACTGTATATAGTGAATTAACATACACATATTATCAGTCAAGACCATTTTCTTATAATGGGATATCACTGTACTTTCTTCAACAATTTCCAGACAGATGGATTGCAGGATTAGGTCCCATTGGATGGCCACCAAGGTCACCAATTTGACCTACTTAGATTTTTTCCATTGTGATAGGTAAAAACTTTTGTCTATCAAAATCCAGTACATGGACTAGATAATCTTTGGTACCGGAGGGAAACACTTGGATTAAACAGGCATGGGGGTGGGAAACACTTGGATTAAACAGACATGTCTCTGGAAGACACTTGGATTAAACAGACATGTCTCTGGAAGACACTTGGATTAAACAGACATGTCTCTGGAAGACACTTGGATTAAACAGACATGTCTCTGGAAGACACTTGGATTAAACAGACATGTCTCTGGAAGACACTTGGATTAAACAGACATGTCTCTGGAAGACACTTGGATTAAACAGACATGTCTCTGGAAGACACTTGGATTAAACAGACATGTCTCTGGAAGACACTTGGATTAAACAGACATGTCTCTGGAAGACACTTGGATTAAACAGACATGTCTCTGGAAGACACTTGGATTAAACAGACATGTCTCTGGAAGACACTTGGATTAAACAGACATGTCTCTGGAAGACACTTGGATTAAACAGACATGTCTCTGGAAGACACTTGGATTAAACAGACATGTCTCTGGAAGACACTTGGATTAAACAGACATGTCTCTGGAAGACACTTGGATTAAACAGACATGTCTCTGGAAGACACTTGGATTAAACAGGCATGTCTCTGGAAGACACTTGGATTAAACATAGGTGTCAACTAGTACAGATTTTCTGAATTCATGCAGATTTCCAGCTATGTGTATCACGCACGTTTTGACCACACACAAAAATATGATGGGGTGGGGGGGGGGGGTTAAATTTCAGTAATTATTGCTAATAAGGAATTCTTTTTGTATCACCCACAAACACAACTATATATAGGGGAAACAAATTTAAGGGGGGGGGGGTTCAGTAATAATTACTAATACTCATGTTTTTTATCAAAATATGCATATAAATTTTCCACAATATAAATTTATAAAAAAGGATGTTGACACCTATGATTAAAATGACATGTAGGTAGAAAACACTTGGATTAAAATATCTTGGCATTGAAATTGCTAAAAGTAAAATTCTTAAAAATGTTAAATTGTAAAAGTGAATTCTGCCAAATATGTATCTGCAGCCCTGCTGACTATGTGAATGATTTATGTTGTATATTTACTATTATATACATTTCATTGACTTGTCACTGTTCATTGTTTGTATTTTTCAGAGATTATTGATGACACATTGGAACACTTCACCAACTCTCAGGATGATGTTCAGAAAATACAAATAGAAAGTGTATACAGTGTTCAACATTCACAACTTGTAAGAGCTGATGTTTTCTCAGAGAATCTTCCAGAACATGTTAGAAACATTGAGGAGAGCACCAGAGATGTGACTGAAGGTTTGGAGAGACAAACAGAACAAATTAGAAATGTTGTAAAGAATACATCAGATGAGACAGGGGAGATGGTACATGAACATAAAGAAAACATAGTAATTAAAGTTGAAAGCAAGGATGAGGATCTGTGTTTGATATCAAGAGAGCAGAGACTGAATGACTTAGAATCAGCGACAGTCGGGGAACATCAGGTCAAGGTTGAAAATGTTATTGGTAAGGTTTCCCAGAATGAGGGCAAGATGGCTGTCAATAATGGAGAATGTAGCAAACTGACAGAAAATTATGAACTCTGTGTTTCTAAGAAAGGTAGTAGACATTCTGAGCATAGTGTGCTTTGTGAGAATCTGGAGAAATCTGATGTTCCTGGAGTAAGTTTGACTAAACTTGCTAGCTTGGAGACATACAGAAATAAATATGAAGAAGAGAAGTCTGACAAGTGTCATGTTTCAAACATGGGATTTACTTGTTCTGATAACACGTGGACACACAATTATGAACAAACACAAGAAAAAGCTTACAAGTGTGATATTTGTAGTGCTAGGTATATTAGTGCTAGTAAACTTCAAATACACACAAGAAAACATACAGGAGAAAAACCTTACAAATGTGATGTTTGTGGTGTAGAATTTGCTGTTGCTGGTAACTTAAAGAGGCATATAATAACACATACAGGAGAGAAACCTTACAAATGTGATGTTTGTGATTTAGGGTTTACTACTGCTAGTAAACAGCAGTTACACAGAAAAAAGCATATAGGAGATAAACTTTATAAATGTGATATTTGCGGTGTAGGATTTACTGAAACTAGTAACCTAATGAGACACATAAAAGTACATACAGGAGAAAAACCTTACAAATGTGATGTTTGTGATGCAAGATTTACTAGTAACAGTAAACTTGTAATACACAGAAGAAAACATTCTGGAGAGAAACCTTACAAATGTGATCATTGTGGTAAAGGTTTTACAGAAACTGGTAACTTGCAGAAACACAGAATAACACATACAGGAGAGCTACCTTTTAAATGTGGTGATTGTGGTGTAGGATTTACTCGAAATGATACCCTAAAGAAGCATCAAAGAGCACATACAGGAGAGAAACCTTATAAATGTGAAATTTGTGGTGTAGGATTTACTTGTACTGGTAACCTGAAGGCACATGTAAGAAGGCATACAGGAGAGAAACCTTACAAATGTGATGTTTGTGATATGGAATTTATAGATGCTAGCAATCTGAAGAACCACAGAAGAAGACATACTGGAGAGAAACGCTACAAATGTGATATTTGTGGTGTAAGATTTACTGAGGCTAGGAACCTTCACAAACACAGAAGAAAACATGTGGGAGAAATCTGACAAGTGCAATGATTGCAGTGTAAGATATACTGAGACTAGGAGCCACAAAACAAACACAAAATAAAACATGTGAGAGAAATCTGAGAAATATAATGATTGTTGTGCAGAACTTATTGAGATATTAAATTAAAAAATACATGAAGTAACACATACAGGAGGAAAATTTGACAAGTTATATATTTGTGGTTTCAGATGATGAAACTCCGCCGAAGACATGTGTCAGGCCATTGGCGCAAATAAAACGGCGACACAACACATTTCCATTCTCTGAACTGCATCCTGCTGGAGATCTAGTAGAACTGCTACGGGAGAGATCCAGCAGGAGTTTGAGAATGAACGCTGAAGAAGAAGAAGATGCTGAAACTGCAGAAGACTGATGTGTTGTGCAAATAAAATTGCAACACAATGCATTCCATTCTCTGAACTACATCCTGCTGGATATCTAGTAGAATCATTGTCTTGCTACACGACAAATCCAGTGGGAGTTTGAGAATGTCTTGCTACACGAGAGATCCAGTGGGAGTTTGAGAATGTCCTGCTACACGAGAGATCCAGTGGGAGTTTGAAAATGTCCTGCTACACGAGAGATCCAGTGGGAGTTTGAGAATGTCTTGCTACACGAGAGATCCAGTGGGAGTTTGAGAATGTCTTGCTACACGAGAGATCCAGTGGGAGTTTGAGAATGTCTTGCTACACGAGAGATCCAGTGGGAGTTTGAGAATGTCTTGCTACACGAGAGATCCAGTGGGAGTTTGAGAATGTCTTGCTACACGAGAGATCCAGTGGGAGTTTGAGAATGTCTTGCTACACGAGAGATCCAGTGGGAGTTTGAGAATGTCTTGCTACACGCGAGATCCAGTGGGAGTTTGAGAATGTCCTGCTACAAGAGACATCCAGGGGGAGTTTGAGAATGTCCTGCTACAAGAGAGATCCAGTGGGAGTTTGAGACTGTCCTGCTACAAGAGAGATCCAGCGGGAGTTTGAGAATGTCCTGCTACAAGAGAGATCCAGTGGGAGTTTGAGAATGTCCTGCTACAAGAGAGATCCAGCGGGAGTTTGAGAATGTCCTGCTACACGAGAGATCCAGCGGGAGTTTGAGAATGTCCTGCTACAAGAGAGATCCAGCGGGAGTTTGAGAATGTCCTGCTACACGAGAGATCCAGTGGGAGTTTGAGAATGTCCTGCTACAAGAGAGATCCAGTGGGAGTTTGAGAATGTCCTGCTACAAGAGAGATCCAGCGGGAGTTTGAGAATGTCCTGCTACAAGAGAGATCCAGCAGGAGTTTGAGACTGTCCTGCTACAAGAGATATCCAGCGGGAGTTTGAGAATGTCTTGCTACACGAGAGATCCAGTGGGAGTTTGAGAATGTCTTGCTACACGAGAGATCCAGTGGGAGTTTGAGAATGTCTTGCTACACGAGAGATCCAGTGGGAGTTTGAGAATGTCTTGCTACACGAGAGATCCAGTGGGAGTTTGAGAATGTCTTGCTACACGAGAGATCCAGTGGGAGTTTGAGAATGTCTTGCTACACGAGAGATCCAGTGGGAGTTTGAGAATGTCTTGCTACACGCGAGATCCAGTGGGAGTTTGAGAATGTCCTGCTACAAGAGACATCCAGGGGGAGTTTGAGAATGTCCTGCTACAAGAGAGATCCAGTGGGAGTTTGAGACTGTCCTGCTACAAGAGAGATCCAGCGGGAGTTTGAGAATGTCCTGCTACAAGAGAGATCCAGTGGGAGTTTGAGAATGTCCTGCTACAAGAGAGATCCAGCGGGAGTTTGAGAATGTCCTGCTACACGAGAGATCCAGCGGGAGTTTGAGAATGTCCTGCTACAAGAGAGATCCAGCGGGAGTTTGAGAATGTCCTGCTACACGAGAGATCCAGTGGGAGTTTGAGAATGTCCTGCTACAAGAGAGATCCAGTGGGAGTTTGAGAATGTCCTGCTACAAGAGAGATCCAGCGGGAGTTTGAGAATGTCCTGCTACAAGAGAGATCCAGCAGGAGTTTGAGACTGTCCTGCTACAAGAGATATCCAGCGGGAGTTTGAGAATGTCCTGCTACAAGAGATATCCAGTGGGAGTTTGAGAATGTCCTGCTACAAGAGAGATCCAGTGGGAGTTTGAGAATGTCCTGCTACAAGAGAGATCCAGTGGGATTTGAGAATGTCCTGCTTCAAGAGAGATCCAGTGGGAGTTTGAGAATGTCCTGCTACAAGAGAGATCCAGCGGGAGTTTGAGAATGAATGATGAAGGAGACACTGACATATTTAGCATGTATGTACTCTGTTACAAATATGTTGATTTTTGTGATGTAAGGTTGAATCAGATTGGTTGCCTAAAGATACAAAAATAAAACATAAAAGAGAAATCAGCACTTTCCTGTTTGGTAGGTACACAATTTGTGTTTTTAAGTTACTACAAAATCATGCCTATGTGGGAAATCTCCCTACCTTAGTGGTTAAGCTGTTTACTTTGTACTCAAGAGGTCACAAGTTCAAATCCAGCTCAAGTTGTCTTGTTTATAAAGTGGATCCCCATCAAGGCCAGCTCCTTGCTGCAGAGATGGGGCTTAGTTCTGTCCGAAAACTAAGACTGGCCAGGCCCTCCTAAAATTGAACAAGACCACAGTCTGTCCTAGCAAGTACAAGTGCTGGGGATGGAAACAACTAGCCAAGAGGCACACCACAGCAATCAGGGTGCCACGCACCAATCCATGCATTGTATACAAAGTTTAAGATTGGTAACACAGCAATGTATACATGAGAACAGGCACTTCAAACAGCAGAACATATTCTTCAGGAATGCTCGGAATTTAAAATTCTGAGACAAACACACTGGCCCAGAGAAACAACAGTGGAAGAAAAACTATATGGAAATATGTAAAACTTACAAAACACAGTCAAGTTAATAGAGGACAAAAATTCAAATATTAGAATGTTCCAAGTTAATAGAGGACAAAAATTCAAATATAAGAATGTTCCAAGTTAATAGAGGACAAAAATTCAAATATAAGAATGTTCCAAGTTTATAGAGGACAAAAATTCAAATATAAGAATGTTCCAAGTTTATAGAGGACAAAAATTCAAATATAAGAATGTTCCAAGTTTATAGAGGACAAAAATTCAAATATAAGAATGTTCCAAGTTTATAGAGGACAAAAATTCAAATATAAGAATGTTCCAAGTTAATAGAGGACAAAAATTCAAATATAAGAATGTTCCAAGTTTATAGAGGACAAAAATTCAAATATAAGAATGTTCCAAGTTAATAGAGGACAAAAATTCAAATATAAGAATGTTCCAAGTTAATAGAGGACAAAAATTCAAATATAAGAATGTTCCAAGTTAATAGAGGACAAAAATTCAAATATAAGAATGTTCCAAGTTAATAGAGGACAAAAATTCAAATATAAGAATGTTCCAAGTTAATAGAGGACAAAAATTCAAATATAAGAATGTTCCAAGTTAATAGAGGACAAAAATTCAAATATAAGAATGTTCCAAGTTAATAGAGGACAAAAATTCAAATATAAGAATGTTCCAAGTTTATAGAGGACAAAAATTCAAATATAAGAATGTTCCAAGTTTATAGAGGACAAAAATTCAAATATAAGAATGTTCCAAGTTAATAGAGGACAAAAATTCAAATATAAGAATGTTCCAAGTTTATAGAGGACAAAAATTCAAATATAAGAATGTTCCAAGTTAATAGAGGACAAAAATTCAAATATAAGAATGTTCCAAGTTAATAGAGGACAAAAATTCAAATATAAGAATGTTCCAAGTTTATAGAGGACAAAAATTCAAATATAAGAATGTTCCAAGTTTATAGAGGACAAAAATTCAAATATAAGAATGTTCCAAGTTTATAGAGGACAAAAATTCAAATATAAGAATGTTCCAAGTTAATAGAGGACAAAAATTCAAATATAAGAATGTTCCAAGTTTATAGAGGACAAAAATTCAAATATAAGAATGTTCCAAGTTTATAGAGGACAAAAATTCAAATATAAGAATGTTCCAAGTTTATAGAGGACAAAAATTCAAATATAAGAATGTTCCAAGTTTATAGAAGAAACATAATTTCAGATATAACCATGTTCCAAGTTTATAGAAGAAAAACTTCAGATATAAGCATTCCACCGAAGACAGTTGTGTCGGGCCATTAGCGGAAATAAAATGGTGACACAACGCATTTTCTGGATTACTTTCTGCTGGAAATCTTGTAGGGCCATTGTCCTGCTACAAGAGAGATCCAGTGGGAGTTTGAGATGTGGGATGTTATATTCAGCCAATCCTTCTTTATGGATGTGAAGCATGGACAGTAAACAAAAGTGCTTAAGATAATCTGGAGGCAACTGAGATGTGATTGTTAAAAGAATGAAAAAAATTCCATGGACAGCCAAGAAAACTAATGTAGAAGTTCTCGATTTTTTCTTCGCATTACGCCCCTTTATACCTTGCAGCGTCAAGAGTAGAAGAGTTATCTGTGCTTCATATATATTTGTTTTCATTGGCTGCTTTATTTCTGCAATCCATCAATTGCATGATCTGCTCCTGGCTTTGGAACCATCGTACCTGTACAGTAATGCTTTTTGTGAGGTACCGTCTGATGGTAGTCTGGAAGCTCTTGAAAACCACGTCATCTGTTGTCTTCTTGTGTAATCCAGGATTGGTTTGTGTTTGTTAGTCTTCTGATGTTTTCATTTCTGATTCTGTCTCTTATTGTTACTCCGGGGATTAGACGTAGACAAGTCATATCTGTTGTAACAAGTTTCCTTTTGGGTCCTATTGTTAGTGTGCATGTTTGACATTGGTAGCACAGTGATAGTATGATGATCGTTTTATATAGTGCAGTTTTGGTGTTGATGTTCACATATTTGATACATATGTTCTCAGAGATGCTGGAGTAAAACAACAAATTATAGTTAAAATTAGAAGCAGACATTCCAGATTTTTAGGACATCTTATAGAGAAAAGTAAAACTTGAATATTTATTAACCATCGGAAAGATCAAGGTGAGAAGAGACAGATAAAGACAAAGAGAAATTTCTGGATGGGTTGTCACTGTGACCCAAAAAGAAGTCATCAATCAACTTACAACACAAGAGACAGAGTTGTGAAGAAACATGATCACCTACACCATCAGTGTAGCACTTTATTGATTGAGCCTTAACAAAGACAAAATAAAACGTACATTAGAGGAGTCTTACAAACTAGACATTAAAGGAGTCTTTCAACCTAGACATTAGAGAACTCTTATAAACTAGACATTAGAGAACTCTTATAAACTAGACATTAGAGAACTCTTATAAACTAGACATTAGAGAACTCTTATAAACTAGACATTAGAGAACTCTTATAAACTAGACATTAGAGAACTCTTATAAACTAGACATTAGAGAACTCTTATAAACTAGACATTAGAGAACTCTTACAAACTAGACATTAGAGAACTCTTACAAACTAGTAGACATTATATGTTTTAAAAACTAGACATTAGAGGTCTTATAAACTAGACATTAGAAAATTCTTACAAACTAGTAGACATTAGATGTTTTAAAAACTAGACATTAGAGGTCTTATAAACTAGACATTAGAGAATTCTTACAAACTAGACATTATATCTTTTATAAACTAGACATTAAAGGAGTCTTTCAATCTAGACATTAGAGAACTCTTACAAACTAGACATTAGATGTTTTACAAACTATACATTAGAGGTCTTACAAACTAGACATTAGAGAGCTCTTACAAACTAGACATTAGATGTTTTACAAACTAGACATTAGAGAACTCTTACAAACTAGACATTAGAGGAGTCTTATAAATGTGAACTTTGTAGCAAACACTTAACATATTTTAATAAACACGTCAGATCGCTAACTTTACTAATATTATCTCTTATTGTTTTAATCTGGGGTAACCTGTACTAAAACTGATTACCAATGTGAAAGAAATTGTCTCCCTTGTCTACACCATTGAGGTGTATTAGTGAATACAGTGATAGGTCAGCATTCTCAATTGACCAATAGTATACCTTGATGATGATGATTTGACAGCCATTTATTTAGGTTAGCCTAGGAGCTATTGGGAATTTTTTTTAACTGACTAGAAATTCAGTGCACAAGCCATTCAGTTAGTGCAGCTTAATTATCTAATGCAGAAGACAAAATAAACATGAACAATTGCCTAATGTAGAAGACAAAATAAACATGAACAATTGCCTAATGCAGAAGACAAAATAAACATGAACAATTGCCTAATGTAGAAGACAAAATAAACATGAACAATTGCCTAATGCAGAAGACAAAATAAACATGAACAATTGCCTAATGTAGAAGACAAAATAAACATGAACAATTGCCTAATGCAGAAGACAAAATAAACATGAACAATTGCCTAATGTAGAAGACAAAATAAACATTTGACACAGTTCACAATATTGATTGTTTATTTAATGAAAGGAACATCAATAATATGTACTCACTGCAGCAAAACTGAAATCTAACAGTCACAATTTGGAACGGTAATAAAGTTTTTCGAATCATTGGAAACACATAATACACACAAATCAATGTTTCAACCAAAAGGCCTTTATCAAGACTACATACACAAAACCAAAAAATGACGAGCACATACAGCACTATTGACATTCATATTAAATGTGAAGATAATCTGGAAGGGTTGAAACAAGGTCAGAGGTCAAATAACATAAATAGAAAATATACAAAACACATCCAAATACATATGAAATAAGACAAACAGAGAAATGATGGAACATATCTATACGACTGGTGGGCATTAGTCCCAAAAGGTTCAATCATGTTGTCAAAATATATATATATATATATACTGTTTAAAAAAAAGAAGCACAACTTTTTTTTGGAGTTGCTTTATAAAAGATTCAGACAGGGACGCGTGCTTTAACCAGACCAGTTTTCTTTATACAGTGAAAACATATTGCGTGCAATAGTAGATATCCCAGGAATATCAGTGGGAAGACATAAATAATTTGAGATATGCGGATGTCACTGTTCTGATTGCAAAAAGTGAGGAAGAACTTCAAGATTTAATTAATGTAGTAGTCACAGAAAGTAAAGAGAAAGGCCTCTTCCTAAATATCAAGAAAACAGAAGTTATGGTTATTTCAATGAAACAAAATAACACACGTTGCAAGATCAAAGTGAATGATATAGTATTAAAACAGATCCACCAATTCAAATATCTAGGTACAATGATTACAGCAGATGGAAGAAGTTCAACAGAAATAAGAAGCAGAATAAGACAGGCAAAAACAACATTCAGAAAAATATACTGTGTAATATGACCTTGTCATTAGAGGTGAGAGAGTTCTGCAGTGCTATATAACCCCTATACTAACATATGGGTGCGAGTCTTGGACAATAAACAAACTGGAAAGTGGGAGATTGGAGGCAACAGAGATGTGGTTCTACAGAAGAATGCTGAGAATACCATGGACTGCCAGAAAAACTAATGTAGAGGTGTTGAAAGAGTCAAATGCGAAACAGACCTTAATCAACAATATAAGAAAAAGGCAATCTTCTTTTTTTGGCCACTTCATGAGAAAGGCAGGTTTAGAGAACATAATCACAACAGGCAAGATTGAAGGCACCAGAGACAGAGGATGACAATGTGAGAAAATATTAGACAGTTTGACAACCTGGCACGGCAAGGAAACAACGACACATTTGATACATAATACTGTGGACAGAGAGCTGTGGAGAGCCATGACCGCCTACGCCACCCGGCATGGCACCTGATGATGATTATTATTATAAAAGATATTCGCTCATTGGATGTCATTCAGCCTATCGACTGTGTCCACCTGATCATTAACTTCTCATGGTTACCTGAATTGTACTCACCTCATGGTTCATGAGATCATGAAAGAATCACACCCTTAACATTTTTAGCAATAACTCCTTACAGGATCATGAGAATCCTGTGAAACTTACTAACACAAAACTCTCTGACCATATTATCAAATGCTTATAAAAGATTGACTGTCCTTGAATAAATTCAGTTGAAAATTCAATGCGAAAGTATGGCTCATCTCACTACCGAACAATGATACATCTTCTGTGGACGCTTACAGACTGGACAATCACAAAGTGTAGTGGCCAGACAAATGAATGTGGTTATAAGTACCATTAGTTGCCTTTGAAGGCGATTTCAACAAACTGGCTCAGTGGCAGTCCGACCGCGCAGTGGAAGATCCAGAGTCACAACTCCTGATGAAGACCGCTTCACACGGTTTTGTCCCCTCAGGAATCTATTTGCATCTGTGTGCTCTACAGTCCACTCAATGCCAACAGCTCGTCGAATTTCAGATCAAACAGTCAGGAACAGCCTGCATGACGCTGGTCTTTCAACTAGAAGACCCGACAGAGGTCTTACGAAGCGGCATTGCCAGAACCAATTAAAGTAGGCGAACCAACATTATCAATGGACCGTTGGGAATGACTGGAGATAGGTTTGAGATGATGTATTTCTTCCATTGTTGCATATACCCCACACTGCTCTGTCTTGAGTGTGCAGCCTCCACCTTGAACACTCCAAGGTCTTCCTTTCAAGAGTCAAATTTGTTCTCACTTTCCACCCCCATAGCTCTGCTGTCCTACACAATAGAATTCTGGCTCAGCACATCCATTTTTGGCATGACTTAACCACAGCTACTCTGAGCCACAAAGAGTCATCCACAGTATAAGGAATCACACCATCGTGTGCTGCTGATGATGATTTCATTCTTAAATGTGCAGCCCTTGAACTAACTGCTACCACTTTCTCCTTTATCTTTATACTATTCATGCACTTTTCCCTCCATGTAACGCGATCTATGGCAACCTGTTCCCATGATTCCACATCAATGCCTCTATCGTGTTATTGCATCTTGCTACGTCTTTGTACGATAACTGCTTAGGCCAAGGTACCGGGTTCAAATCCCACTACAAACAATTGTGCATCAGGACCGTTCAGAAAGCGGTGGCAAACTACTGAATGTATTGAAATTATCTAGAACGTAATTTCTGCTTTCATCCTCCTAGTGTGTTCCATTCATCTGATTCTGCACAGACTGAGCATAAGAAATACAGTGGAATCCCATTATAACAACCTGGTCCGGACCAACAAAATATGTATGCAAGAACAGAAATTCGCTATATA
Organism: Meghimatium bilineatum; assembly: GCA_034231615.1. Classification (NCBI taxonomy): domain Eukaryota; kingdom Metazoa; phylum Mollusca; class Gastropoda; order Stylommatophora; family Philomycidae; genus Meghimatium; species Meghimatium bilineatum. Next base: position 9,472,037 of record CM067322.1, on the reverse strand, counting down.
CAGTACAAACAATACAGAATAAATATAATTGGGGATTTTGAAAAGTGTTGTTATACAGGGAATATGTTTTAAAAGAATGCGCTATAAAGGGATTCCACTGTACTGTGTATTGCTACAGTATTGTCTATTATACTTTCTTATATTGCATCCTCCTACAACAACATGCATGGTAGATAACAGTGTCAGTATTGTGTGCTCCCCTTCTCAGACCACAGCAACACGATGATGATTTTATTCTGATAAAATAAGACGACTATAACAACTTGATTTCTGATAAAATAAGACGACTATAACAACTTGATTTCTGATAAAATAAGACAGCTATAACAACTTGATTTCTGATAAAATAAGACAGCTATAACAACTTGATTTCTGATAAAATAAGACAACTATAACAACTTGATTTCTGATAAAATAAGACAACTATAACAACTTGATTTCTGATAAAATAAGACAACTATAACAACTTGATTTCTGATAAAATAAGACAACTATAACAACTTGATTTCATATATCATCTTTAATACACAGACATTAGTACATAAGTATATATCAGCCAGCAGTTACTATTCTTCTTCTTCTGTGTTCGTTCTCAAACTCCAGATTAGCAGGATGCAGTCCGTAGAAGAGAACGCATTATTTCATGGTTTACAACTTTACTGCGATATCTGTGCATTTCAGTCTGATACATCCGACTATGACCGTATACGGGATGGTACAGCCAACTACACCCTATAACCTCCTTAGTCACCTATTACTGTACGAAAGGTAAAAAGTGTTGCTATTCTTTGTTCTCCCTTCAGGACACATAGGCAAGTTGCTATTGTTTTCTCTTTTTTTTTATTCTCAAACTCTTACAGGTTAGCAGGATGTCTAGTGAACGGACTGCATTGTGTTGTGGTTTTACAGCGTAGCTGTAATATATGCACCTTTCGGTCTGACACATCCAACTTCAGCATTAAGTTGCTTTTCAAAAACACAAATGTTTCTGATAAAGTTTAGCTCATGCAAAAAATGACACTGCTCAAGCAGTTCATTCAGCACAAACAGGACAAAATAACATGAGCATTGGTATCGCTCTCAAGCGAAATGTACCTTCAATAATGCAGATACTGTGTAGGCATTTTTTAACTGCAAAGGAGAAGAAGAAGTAATGCAGATGAGTGTAGAAAAATTGTCACCTGTCCAACCTTTGATGTTGTCTGTCCTGGATTGTGTCTCCTACTTCTTCAAATGCTACCAGTAAAATCAATTTTCACACAAGAAATTATGACATTGATCATGTGTTGGCTTCCACAAGCAAGATCAATTCTCACATTGAATTATGACATTGCCCGTATGCTGAATGCCACCAGCAAGATGAATTTTCACACAAGGAATTACAACATTGCCCGTATGTTGCCAGAGCCCAAAAGGGGAAAAAAGAATATCAATACTGTTTACCCTACTATGCATGTCGTTAGATGCACTAAGGAGATTGCGGGGTGGAGTTTTGTCCCATCCCATATAGGGTCCACAGTGACCCAGAAGCCATGCTAAATCAAGATATATCAGGGAGAAAGGTGCGGATATCACAGCTAAGCTGTAAACCATGACATAGCACATTCTGTTCTCTGGACCACATTCTGCGCATCTGCAGGAGTTTGAGAATGAACGCAGAAGAAGAATATGATGACATGTTCAAACAAATTGTTATTGTTTTCCTATTGAAAGTAGCCTTCTTCTGAATTTGTTCTCAAACTCCTGTAGATCAACAGTATGTGGTCCAGAGAATGGAATACAGAAGTGGGTTTATATTGGCACCTATGACGTGAAGAAGGTTAAATGAGTAAAATTTTATTTGTTCATTCTCAAACTCCCATCGGATCTCTATTATAGCAAGACAATGTTCCGTTCAGCAGGATGTAGTCCAGAAAACAGAAATGTGTTGTGTTGTGTCACCATTTTATTTGCACCAATGGAAAATTTGCACCACGAAGAAGAAACGATGTAGAAAGCTCAGCTTTCCACTGTTCCTATATCAGGTTTCTATATATCTTCTGATATATTACACTGTAGAAGGTCTTTGAGTACCGTTAAATTCTGAATATAAACCCATCCGATTGTAGGCCGATAACCTAACTATCCCTTCCCAAAAGTGGAGAAAGTCGAAAGTCCGACTATAGACCGACATCCCCAACTTAACAAAGCCGGCAATAATGAACTTCATCATCATAAGAAAGAACCGACATGCTAAATGGAAATTAACACAAACTTTTGCAACTCTAAGAAAATAGCATTCCTTTCATTTGCTTCACTCACGTAACTTGAATGAATCAAGGAATGAAACCCTGGTGGCTACTGTATTCTGGATCAATATATCCGAAAATAATGAATACCCCGTAGGCTGACTTCCCTATCCATGACTATAGACGGTTTATGAGGTGGCAAGACTTTGGGGAACAAAGTTTTTCCTGAATGAATTGTCTGTGTTGGGTGTCTGGACGTTATGACGCGGAACAGCGCTAGTGAATAGTAATTACTACGTAACTATTATGTCACTGGCTTCTGACAGTGATGTTTAAGTGGGAAATGATGAAAGGCAAGACAGCAAGATCACGTTTGTTTTTATAAGATACAGAAGAGTTTGAACTTTGTTCCTGGTTATGTTTACCATGTGGGGAGAATACGGTAATAAAATAAACATAACAGAGGATTGTGAAATTGATCTCTTCTTCCACTAAATGTACAGTGGTTGGGGGAGGGAATCAATTACGGTGCAATTTTACTACAAAATGCCTATGATGTGTTGTGATTTGGAACCCGTTTCAAATCTTCTATAAAGAAAGATTACATTTTAGTCACTTATCTGAATGGCATCACATAATGTGAGGGAAACGTGGATTGGTTGACCCGATTGAAATGGGTAGGGCCAGTAGTCCATCTTCAGCCTCAGTGGGCTGGACTAATTAACAGAATATACAGAGTACCAGTATGTAACTACCGGTATTTGCCACCGAGTTCTCACAAAAATATTGCAGACAGTCATTCCCCGGCTTTGTTTTTAAAAGATACAGAATCAACAGTTTGAACTTAACAACGAGTTTGAACTTTGTGTGACCTGTATGTTTACCTTATACAGTAATATAAACATGAGGCACAGCTCAGACGAGTTTCACTATTTATTTCTCTCCGCCATCCCCCCAACACTGCCTAAGTAGCAAAGTTTTGGATGTCAGTTACATGTTTGTGCAAGACCGTTGAATGTAGAAAAAGACCTCTGTACAGAATTAATTAGGACTTCATTCTTTATGTTTCTGATTATTGTCTTGGTCCCTATTTATATACTTGGAGTCGCATGTTAAAAATTGGCAAGGCCGACCAGCACATGCACGGAAATACTCAAAATCTGCCTTTGATGTGTTTTTACATTTTCTGTACACAGGTCTTATAGCCTAGTAAACGGTCAGTAACTGTTGTAACATTTGCTTTACCCAAAATGAAAGTGTGTGACAGTGTTTAGACTACTGGTAGTCGGTGTTTCCCTACACAAACAAGACTGGGCCTTGATGATAAACATGTGTTACTGGTAGATCAGCTTAGGCTACCATATTTCGTTTTTTCACAGACCATTACCGTATTTTGGTCAATATATAAAAAACGGTAATACCCATTGCTAAAAATAGCATTTCCGGGGAAATTAAGCTCAGTAAAAATGGCGGGCATGGCATGTCGGAAATAACGATATAGACCTAGTAAGTGAGTTTTATCAAGAAATATCGGAGGTTTCGAAGGAAATATTGTATGATATATAGAAATTAATGTAATTAGAGGCTTAGCAGTATGGTAGTACGCTCTAGATTGTTGGAGAGCCCTAGTCATTTTATCCTGGCTTAATATATCGGGACATGTGAGTTGTCACTGGCATTTTTTTTAAAGTGTTTTTCTCCTTTTTTACTGTGATTTGGACGTAATTTTTTTTTTAAATTTGATGTTACTCGATTATAAGACGAAGAGTATGAAGTCATCTCTGTTTATTGTCCAAAAATTCTCGGGTTATACACGGAATTTAACGGTAGTCTATGAAACAGGTGTATATCAAATTCTCTACCCTCTTTGATTTTATTTCTCATAATTCATTCAGGCTATTTACGTCTTCAGTGGCTTGAGTTGATTACAAAATCAGTGCTGAAGAAAGTTAACTTAATTTTTGTGCCTGGACACGTAGGAGTTGAGGGAAATGAAAGAGTAGACAGACTAGCTAGTCACAGTGACTGGTGACAGTTTAATGGATTGTACAATTTTGAATGCAATCATGGAGTTGGAACAGTTGGAATATATGGGGTGTAATTCTTCTTACATATCTAAGGCTAGAATGCAGGACCTGGGAGAAGAGTGGTGTTGCAAAAAATGAGCAGCATATAGGCATCAAAAGAAGAGTTATCAATCAACACAGAACAGAAACAATCAGTTACCACATGCTGAAGGACATAATGAATATGAGATCATAGCACTTATGGAACTGTCCGGAATGACATGATCTGATGACTGACTATCTTTCATAATTAAGATACAATCGCTTTTACCTCTTTTCTATCTAAAGTCCAGAGTGCAGTCTTTGAATGTCCAAATTCACAACCATTTAGTATTGTTAGTTTGTTTTAGAACACCAGGAATAGTGAGCAATTAGCTCTTACTTCCTATGTGCAGTGGGGTGGTTTTTCTGAGATCCCTTTCATACCCAGGAGACTTCAGTTTATCATTTAGTATAATGGACAGAATTAATGAGTTAGATATTGTGATTCTTACTCAAATAATACATGGAATTTAGCAAAACAGGAGGAGGCCAGTTACTGCTGGGACACTGAAAAAGAAGTCAACTTCTCATGTAAGTGTTCTGTTACTGACACATGCAGATGTATGACACCCAGCACTTAAGGCAGTAGTCTGGGAACTTTTTAAATTATATTTATTTGCATTGGTATTACAAAGTAAAAAGGGAAGAAAGACGTGTCTATTTTCCCCTCGATTCTGATCCGTTTGATGTCACCTTCGACATGTCCTCGCTCAAAGTAAAAGTGTTAGCAAAATAAAATATTGCACACACAAAAATAATAAAAATAATACTTGTTCTAATTGATATAAAATAATATATTTATATAGTTAATGTATCTTCATTACTCCAAAATTTGGCCATGACACATAGTCATCACTGCTATAAAACCAGAGGCAGACCATGTAAAAGATGGATCACAGAAATAAAAAAAGTCACAGGAACAAGCTTACAAACAGCACACAAGAAGGCCATCTCCAGAGAACTCTTCCACCCCCGACGCCACAAGTCAAACAAGGGATACAACGTATAGAAAGATAGGTAGGTATAATCATTAAATACCATCTCCACAACGAAGGTTAGCTGCAACAGACTTCCAATATCCCCTTTCTCTTGCCTTGGTAGTGCACTCTGTCAGACTGTAACACATCCATCTTGTGAAGTTTCCCTCCCACTTGTATCTCTGCCTACCTCTTGCTCACCTCCATTCAACTTTACCCTCAAATAAGGTCTTCAACAAGGTGTCATGTCCTTTAATATATCCAAAATACTTTATTTGTTTGATCTTTATTTCTTCTAATTGTATTTTTTCCCCTCATACATAGTATTGTTATAACCTCTTTGTTTGTTTTCTTCTCTTTCCACAAAGTTCTCCCTATTCTTCTATATATCCACATCTCAAAGGCATCAATTCTGTCTGCTAGTGTTTTGTTCATTGTCCATGTTTCTGAGCCATACATTAATAGCATTTTATAAGTAGCAGATGTTAACATTTTATAATTCTAATTTTTTTAGCTTGTTTGTAATCTGTTTAGTCACATCTACCATCATTTGTAATTTGCTTTGATATCAATATTTTCCTCATGTCATTGAAAGTACTTTTAGCCATTCCTATTCTCCTTTCAACTTTTTGTAATCCTTTAATATTTCATAATATTTTGAAGGTGAGTTTGTGCTAAATATTCAAAGTACCATATGCCAATGACAACAAGCATTGTAAGAAATGCCATTCTTACTGTTGACTTTAAAAAAATTCATTCAGATAATGTAAACATTCATTAGGACACACTGAAAATATAAAAGTGCTATGTCTTGGTTTCATTTTGTACACATTTTTCAAGAAACTGCTCACTTTTTTCAAAAATGTACACTTTTGGTAATGGGAGATAACTAAAATCTACATTACTGGTCAGCTAAGTGTTAAGTGTGATCTTATATGTTCCTTCAGGGCATTACAATGATTTAATTGTTCACCACAAAGTTCACATTTGTAGTACTTCTCTAATGTATGTGTTACTCTGTGCTTATTTAGACTACATACATCTATAAATCCTACATCACAAACGTCACATTTGTAAGGTTTCTCTTCTGTATGTGATCTTATGTGATTCCTAAGGTTTCTAACATCAGTAAATCCAACACAACACACATCACATTTGTAAGGTTTTTCTCCTGTGTGTGCTCTTCTATGCCTGTGAAGGTTTCTAACATCGCTAAACCCTACACCACAAATATCACATTTGTGCGGTTTCTCTCCTGTATGTGTTCTTCTATGTCCCATTAGGCTTGAAGTCTGAGTAAATCCAACACCACATACATCACATTTATACGGCTTCTCCCCTGTATGTTTTCGTACGTGTCTCGTTAGGCTACAATTCTGAGTAAATGATACACCACAAACATCACATTTGTAAAGTTTCTCTCCTGTATGTAATCTTCTGTGGCTTTGAAGGTTTCTAGCATCAGCAAAACCTACACCACAAATGTCACATTTGTAAGGTTTCTCTCCTGTATGTATCCTTCTGTGTCTTGTTAAGCTACCAGATTCTGTAAATGCCACACCACAAATATCACATTTGTGAGGCCTCTCTCCCGTATGTGTTCTCTTGTGTCTTGTCAAACTACCAGCATCTGTAAATCCTACACCACAAAAATCACATTTGTATGGTTTTTCTCCAGTATGTTTTCGTTTGTGTATCTTCATTTTGCCAGCATGAGCAAATCCTGCACCACAAACATCGCATCTATAAGGTTTCTCTCCTGTATGAGTTCTTCTGTGTACCTTCAGGTGATCAACTTCAGTAAATCCTGCACCACAAAACTCACATTTGTAAGACTTATCTACTGTATGTTCCTCTATGTGTATCTGCAATGCTCTAAATTCAACAAAACCTCTATAACAAACACCACATGTGTACAGTTTCTCTCCTGTATGATCAATGTGTGCCCCGAGGTCATCAGAACTAGCAAATCTCACATTGGAAGCATGAGACTTGTTAGACTTATCTCCACCATGCTCATTTATATGTGTATTCAAGCTAGCAAGTTTAGTCAAACCTGCTCCAGAAACATCACATTTCTCCAGATTCTCACAACTTACACTACACACAGAATGTTCACTATCTTTCTTAGAAATACAAAATTCATTTTCTGACAGTTTGTTACATTCTCCATTAGTGACAGATAGTTTGCCCTCATTCTGAGAAATCTTACCAACAATGCTATCTTCAACCTTGACCTGATGTTCTCTGACTGTCACGGACTCTCTTAAGTCATTCAGTCTCTGTTCTCTTGATGTCAAACACATATCTCCATTCTTGTTTTCTGCTTTCATTACTGTGTTATCTTTGTGTTCATGGACCATAATTTTCCGAACATCATCCTGAGAGTTGATGGAGTGTTCCAATGTGTTATCACTGATCTCTGAAATATACAAACAATGAACAGTGACAAGTTATGAAATACATATAATAGTACAGCTTACTTATAATACATATAATTACTTTCCATTGATTTCATCTTCTTCAGCGTTCATTCTCAAACTCCCGCTGGATTTCCCCTGTAGCAGGACCATATTAGATTTAAATAACCAAATGGTCAGAGGGTGTCCGACAAAGTGGATGGCGCCGCAGTAACCTAATGAACAAATAGTAACGCAAAATCTATCTATAGACATCTATTTTGTTTTTTATTTTGTCGTTTTCTGTTGTTTGTCTCTTGAAAAAGGTTCAATTTGAGCCGATACGTGGAGAATTGTCCTGTTTAGTTTTATTGTATGTTTTTTTATATATACTTTTTTTAATATATTTTTATTAATAGGCCAGGTAAGTGTTTTAGTAACCTGTTTACCTCATTTTGCGTTACCATATTAGATTTCCAGCAAGATGTATTCCTAAGAATGGAAATGAGTGTCAGCATTTTATTTGCGTTAATGGCCCGACACATCTGTCGTCGGCGGGGCGATTGGTTTGTTTCGTTCTGTGTTTTGTAATTTTGTAATAATAGTTTGCCCTGTTTTAGTCATCAGATTGTCAGCCCAACCTCCTATTTCACCTTAATAAGTGACATATCTCAATGATGTCTCCACCATTTAGTTCTTGGTCTTCCTCATACTATTAGCCTGGTCTTCTGCTGTTGTATCACAAAAGGCTGGTTCCCGCATTCTTATAATGGGATTTGACCATGCAGATATCATAGAACATAACAGAAGACAATATAACACCATGTATCACTTTGCACATGATCTATTCATACGTACCATTTTTCATATGTCCAGCCTCTCTACAGATAGGCTGCTTGACATCCTGACATCCTGTCATTTGTTCATTGAAACAGTCATTCTTATTGAGCTCACTGCTGACATCTTCATTGTTGAACATCTCTTCAGAGATCTAAAATCGAGACAAACAAAATCTATCACAGTTAGTACCACAGGGGCTGTCTATCATAAAATATGTCAACAATACCCCCTCTTTCTTCATCCCTTCCCCCCCCCCCCCGGTCAAGAATTAGAAAAATCTACCATAGATATGGTTTTCAGGACATATGAGGTAACACCCCCCCCACCTCTTTTGATCAAGCCAATTGTCATTATATTTTATCATAATATTTTAATGTCCTTCATGTGGTTCTTATCAACCTGGCTTTTCAAGGGCGAACATTGTATCAAAAGTCATGAGATATTTAATTGTATCAAAAGTCATGAGATATTTAATTATATCAAAAGTCATGAGATATTTATATATATCAAAAGTCATGAGATATTTAATTGTATCAAAAGTCATGAGATATTTAATTATATCAAAAGTCATGAGATATTGAATTATATCAAAAGTCATGAGATATTTAATTATATCAAAAGTCATGAGATATTGAATTATATCAAAAGTCATGAGATATTTAATTATATCAAAAGTCATGAGATATTTAATTGTATCAAAAGTCATGAGATATTTAATTATATCAAAAGTCATGAGATATTGAATTATATCAAAAGTCATGAGATATTTAATTATATCAAAAGTCATGAGATATTTAATTGTATCAAAAGTCATGAGATATTTCAATCAAAATGAGTTACTACTTCTTCTTCTGTGCTCATTCTCAAACTCCTGCAGATTAACAGGGTGAAGTTCGGAAAACAGAATGTGTTGTTCATGGTTTACAACATTTTCTGTGATATCTGCACCTTTTGGCCTGATACATCAGACTTCACCATGGCTTTGGGTCACTTTTACCCATATCTGGCAGCTAACTATATCCTATAACCTACTTAGTCGCCTCTTACAACGTGTATGGAAGGTAAACAGTATTGCTAATCATTGCTCTCCTCTCTGGCCCTGGCAACACACAAGCGAGTTACTGCTGACTTCAACTATCAAGAATCTCCTGTGTTCTGCCAGGGTCTGAGAGGGGAAGTAAGGAATATCAATACTGTTACCTGTCATGCATGAAACAGTAGGCGGCTAAGGTAGTTTTGGGGTGAAGACATATGATGTAATTATTTTCAATGCCGACCTGTGCAAGGTGACATGGCTGGGATATTATAATTGGTACAAGTGGTAACTGCAATCGCCAAGTGCAAGGGAGAATACTGCACAACTACTTCCAGTATTAGAATGAAGGTGGAAGGCTGTTATTGCATCCATTCAATGATTTTCCAATACTCAATTTATTAAGACAGTTATAGTGTCTTCTTCTTTTTCATCTGCAGTCATGTTATATTGTCAGGCCTGTCGTGAGGGCAAAGTCAACTGTCTTCTCCAGGTCAGAGCAACGACCCCATAGCTTTTGTCTCAAATGTGTATCGTCTAACCAGGTCTGCTGTCCTAAAGTATGTGTTCAGGAGTCTGGGTTCCAAATCCACATGGACATTCATATGTGTATGAGATCCTCATTAGGTAAAGGTGACCCAACAGTCATTATATTGTCTGATTCTTAGTCCATGATTTGAAAAATTCAAAACAGCAGTTGTTTATGAGTACCGGTATATGGCATCCTTAGCTTGTTCCCACCTCCTCGGTAGCACATGGATTTACTGTCCTGTGCATGTTAGCTTGTTCCCACCTCCTCGGTATCACATGGATTTACTGTCCTGTGCATATTAGCTTGTTCCCACCTCCTCTGTATCACATGGATTTACTGTCCTCTGCATGTTAGCATTTGCGTAAATGAGATAGCAGATAGGTCTGCGTCAAATGTACATGTGGTTAGTGAATAAAGAATGAATACTGGACACACTTTAAAGTTGTTTAGCCAGCGTCTTTTAGATATATCTGCTTACTTAACCGATCCCCTGAATTGTGAGCTTTCACTCTTTCTTCCCTGTGCAAGTGATAGTAGGTGCATGGCTTCTTCAACTGTATTATGTCTATATAGAGGGTGTTAGGCATTGAGATGTTTGATGGGAACAGTTATTTCCATATGTCTTGTAGTGCAGGTGGTGTTTTACTGTTTCCTCCACTTGTCTGTGACAGTATGGTGTAGGTCTTGTAGTGCAGGGCATTCAATAAGGTGGTGTTTTACTGTTTCCTCCACTTGTCTGTGACAGTATGGTGTAGGTCTTGTAGTGCAGGGCATTCAATAAGGTGGTGTTTTACTGTTTCCTCCACTTGTCTGTGACAGTATGGTGTAGGTCTTGTAGTGCAGGGCATTCAATAAGGTGGTGTTTTACTGTTTCCTCCACTTGTCTGTGACAGTATGGTGTAGGTCTTGTAGTGCAGGGCATTCAATAAGGTGGTGTTTTACTGTTTCCTCCACTTGTCTGTGACAGTATGGTGTAGGTCTTGTAGTGCAGGGCATTCAATAAGGTGGTGTTTTACTGTTTCCTCCTCTTGTCTGTGACAGTATGGTGTAGGTCTTGTAGTGCAGGGCATTCAATAAGGTGGTGTTTTACTGTTTCCTCCACTTGTCTGTGACAGTATGGTGTAGGTCTTGTAGTGCAGGGCATTCAATAAGGTGGTGTTTTACTGTTTCCTCCACTTGTCTGTGACAGTATGGTGTAGGTCTTGTAGTGCAGGGCATTCAATAAGGTGGTGTTTTACTGTTTCCTCCACTTGTCTGTGACAGTATGGTGTAGGTCTTGTAGTGCAGGGCATTCAATAAGGTGGTGTTTTACTGTTTCCTCCTCTTGTCTGTGACAGTATGGTGTAGGTCTTGTAGTGCAGGGCATTCAATAAGGTGGTGTTTTACTGTTTCCTCCACTTGTCTGTGCCATTGATTGCAGTATGATGTATCTATTTATGTGACATGTCCTTTACAGAATGTTGTCCTCACTGCCACTCTGTAAGCCTCTTGGTTCTGTGCAAGCTATTCAGCTTCTTCTAGTGTAATGTTCAGAAGGTCTTCAATGTCATGTGTCCATAGTAGTCTTGTTCTGCCTCTTGTTCTTTCTATGAACTTTTCCCTCCATGATTAATCTTTTAAACCATTGTGTCTCTTTATATGCCAGAAATATGCTAGCTTGCATTTTTTTAATAGTTTTGAGGAGTCAATCTTCTTCTATGTTCAAGTTTTTGCAGACGCCTGTGTTGGTTCACCTTTCTGTCCATCATATTCTTAGGACTTTTTTATAACATTTCATTTCAAATGCCTGATGTTTTCTTTTCCATTGCAGATGCCATTGCCCACTTCTCCCAACCATATGTTGTCACTGAACAGATATAGCTAGTATGGTGTATGGTCTGCAGTACTTCTTTGTAGGTGTTAAATTCTACATGTGTTGTTCGCAGCCGAAATATTGTAGATATGTGTACTATGATAGATGATGCATTTAGTAAACAATTAGAGAAATGTATTATTAGATCTGGCATGAGTTGGACTGGGCATATGAAAGGAAAGAATGTATTATTAGATCTGGCATGAGTTGGACTGGGCATATGAAAGGGAAGAATGAGGAATGTGTTTAACCAGCAACTCACAACAGGAACCATGATTTTGAATGTGTTTAACCAGCAACTCACAACAGGAACCATGATTGTGAATAAACTGAGATATTTGCTGAGGGATATTTGCTGAGGGAGAATTGAGCAAATGAGTTTGCTCAGAGTGAAATGAAGTTATCCCCTAAGAAATATTTTAACCAATCAACAGATTATCAAATTATTATTTCCGGACACACTGACCTCACTTTCTTGCTCCAGTTTTATTCCAGCCTCTAAATTTGGGGCATTAGAATCATCATTCCCCAAATCCTGGTCAAATAATTGATACAAAAAAAAACACATCAGAACATTAATAATGGTCAACCTGTAACAAACTTCTCCCTAACTCTCCAGTCAATGTCAGACACGTATATGGATTTCTTCAATGCACTGCACTGTAACCATCAGTCCCGTGACACAGTCCGTCAGAGCTGTTTCAGATGATCATAGTCTTAGCCCTTGATTGCTCAGCTTGGCACACCTAGCTCACTGATGGCATCACTAAATTTGAAAAAGAAAGAACACTGTAGGCAATTTACAAGCGACGGAAGCGGAAGGAGAAATCTGAAAACTCTCCTACTCCAAACCCTCTGCACTCCTGCATGCACTGCAAAAGAAATTTCCTGTCATGAATCGGACTCATCTGGCATCTACAAAGTTTTTTGTTCTTTGTGTTCTATTTGTTCATCACATTTATTGTTTTCCATGCTATGCTCATCTTTGCTTGTTTCTCACATCATCTCATAGTTTTGTACAGTGGGAAGTTCTGTAAACTTCTTCTTCAGCGTTAATTCTAAAGCTCACTTGGACCTCTCTTGTAGCAAGTAATGGTCCTACTAGATATGCAGAAGGGTGCTATGGGTGCCACATTTCTATCGGTGGATCCAGCGTTAGCAGATATCCAAGATCCCATAAGTACCTCCTCATGGTGCACCCTGAAAACAGAAGTACAACGTCACATGCTGCTTCTGACAAACACTTTTGGGATTGTATCCATTACTGTGGAGGCTGGTGATAGAATGAGAATTTACTGCAAAAAGACAAGCAATATCTTTGTCTCCGATACCTCTGTGCCAACACATACAGCGTCATTGTCGACACACAGTGATGCAAGACAGTCCAGCCTGATCATTGATGGCACAGCTAGAAGGCAGTGCTACATGCAAACGGATAGGGAAAATGTTAAAAGGAAATTAGAACTAAATTTTTGTTCACCTCTAGAACAAACTTCTAGTCGCCAGTGCTTCTAAGAAATGTGGAGAGACTCAGACTTGGATGAGGGGCTCACAATGTCGGTGAATGACACCTAGACTAAGAGGGCAAGTGAATTCAGGTCCAACTCTACCAGTGATGCTTTCCTATACCGGAACCATGCTCGCGGAGAGAAAAGTTTCAGCATTTGATGGGCACAGGCACAATATGTCTAATTATGCGAGATGAGTTCACTGGCAGTGGAAAAATTTGTGTGAAATTGGTGTAGTCAAGCCAAGTCTAAATCCCTGACTATCGTCTATATGGAGACATGTTTTGGCCTGAAAAGCCCAAGGACACAGTGGATGGAAAACCGTCAAAACATTGAGTCGATACACATCCATTGCTTCGTGACAGATGGGAAGGCTGTCACAGATTAGGGAAGCCCACTAATGGAATAAAAGGCGTAATGAAAACAGATGTGCTGGGGTGCAAATAACGCAGCTACTCTGTAAACCAACAGCACAACATACATCATGCTCCCCTGCAGAAATCACACAAACTTTCATGTTGGTTATCTGAGAGCGAACGCAGAAGGAGTAGATTTCCAGCCGCATGCACTGCATCGCCATTTAATTTGCGCCAATGAAAAAACACATCCATCTTCAGCGAGTGTAAAATCTGTTGTGCGATCCACAAATTGTTCACAGAGGCACATATAGGTATTACCAACTCCAAATTTCCTATACGGGTGTTTGAGTCTGTTGTGGCCTGTTCTCATTCTAAAATTGATTTGGCTTTTTTTTTCAAGGTTGTGGATGGCATCGTCGTTTTGACTGCATGGGCAAGTTTAATTTCATTCCATGTTCATGGAGTTTTGAAGTGGTTTTAATTTCTGGAAATGATACTTTGAGAATGACCTGGAATCTATTAGAAAACTTCTTCTTTTGCTTGATTGTTTATTTGAGATCAAGTCTATATACAGGTGGTGGTGGGAGACATTTTTGTTCCTGACACTTCTGACTTCAGCATGGTTTCTGGGTCACTTTAGCTCTTGGACCTCTTGGATGGGATATGACAGCCAACTCCACCTCCGAAAAATCTCCTTAGTCACCTCTTATGACATGCATGGCAAGTAACAGCCACTATTTTTTTGCCCCCTCCCCCTTGGGTCCTGACAGGTGAATCATTAGTGTATATGTCATCATGATAACCCGAATATGATATTTGAATCAAATTGAACAAATAACTCTAAGAAAAAAAGATAACAACCCTTCCCTCTTTATGACTGAACTATTGGTATAATTTATATGGCCTAGGTCTATTAAATATATAAAAACATAGAATAAAAACAGGATCCACAAGTGTAAAGCAACTGAGTTGAACTGTGGTGCAGATCCCGGACCTCAGAGATTAGAACAATCACCTGGTTCACAGGGTTCCCCATTGTATGCTATCAGCATCCTGTGCTTAGACACAGGGATCTCCATTGTCTCCTGTTCCAGATGATCATAATTCTCTTCTTGTGGTGTGAATTGTTATGGTACAGTAGGCAGCTCTTTCTGGTTAGGACCTACCATAATTATTATAATATAAGCCGGCTGAAGTAAATTATAGTTCTCCGCTGTGACCTTTGCTCTAGTGTCGAGGAGTTACCTGACCTTTGTTGTGTGATTTGGCAAACTTACGGGTAAGCACTTAGAGTAAGGTTAGGATTAGAAATAATATTTCTAATGTGTGCGCGCACCTTGTTCCGTGTATAGCAGGCAGAAATACTGATCGCTCACCACAAATAATAGGAAATTGTAAAAAATGTGTAAATTGGAAAACAAACAGATTATGCATAAGTTCATCTGTGTCTAGAGTTGAACTGTGTGATTGTCGGGATGTGACTTCACTGCAGCCATTATTTTGATTGGTGTTACACGGGAATCCATGACGAATCGTTAAAATTGTCAACAGTGTGCTATAAACCAAACAGTAGAAGGTAGACCTTCTACGTAATTAAAGAATAAAGCTTACCACCAGATTATGACTGTTGATTCTGCATTGTGATTGTCCATTTCTATAAATTTTAATCATAACTAAATTATTGATTATCATTTGATGAAGCATGTAATTTTTTCATCATTTACGGAGTAGTATTATGACTGAGCGGTTTCTTTTCAATTAAAAAAAACAACAGTTTTGTTGTTTTGTTTTTAATATTTAGCCTCCTGGGTACCTAGAGTCGATAGAGCCAATTTTAATGGTCTAATCGTAATCCTAAATCACCTAAAAATGTGAATTTGATAAAGATAAGCTTTTCTATAGGTATTATTATGCCTCTTTAATAACAATGCCTACCTTTATTAATATTGAACTGTTTCAGTACACTACGAGTAGTTTCACTTGCTTAGCTAGCTAGAAGAAAGCAATGCTCCCCCGAGAAGCAACCGATCTCCGGTCCCTAAAAGAAAAAGGTGTTAATTTACAACGTTACTGATCTGACTGACGCAGTGTCTTGTATGGAATTATACACCTCGTGTTTAAATATAAAAATCTTCAAAAATGATTTAACAATAAATCGGGCTATTTTAGTACATTATAATTACATCAATTCTTGTGTAAAATACTGAAGTCACACTGTGCGATTAATATTTCTTATACAAACTAATGACTGAAGGGAGCCACCATATTGTGAAAACGTTAGGAGGGTTTGTCTCCCTTTGGAATTTTTTTTTTATTTCTTTTTACTCTTTCTTGTACTTTTAGTCGACGCTGAGATGGCTGCTATGGAAATGTTGAATATAATTTGGAAAATTAATATTATTATTCAGTAAAAATCATTCTGTTGAGATCTCACTAAGAATACTTTTATGCTAGACATTCAATGCAAACAAAGATAGAAGGAGTCTATCTATATAGGCCGATTGTCTTTTTTCTGCTATGAGGTGTTGCAGGATTGAATGACGATCGGTTTGTGGGTTATGCCACGTTTGTTCGCTTGATATGCAGTAATACTATGCCGTGTCAGAATGTTGGAACTCCTTCAATCCATCTTCTTCTTGGTCTTCCTCTGTATCTTCCTGTTTCCATTTTCATGTTGTATACTCTTGCCGCT
This sequence comes from Meghimatium bilineatum, assembly GCA_034231615.1. Taxonomy (NCBI): domain Eukaryota; kingdom Metazoa; phylum Mollusca; class Gastropoda; order Stylommatophora; family Philomycidae; genus Meghimatium; species Meghimatium bilineatum. The sequence continues at coordinate 9,455,509 of CM067322.1, read as the reverse complement.
GACCAATAAGGGTTCATTCTCATTAGGTGGCCGAACCATTTCAATCTCTGTTTTTCAATATAATTTGTTTTTTTAGCCAAAGATTTTCCAACAGTCTTTTAATCTTATTTCTCACATGATTTCTTCTTGTTCTGTTTGCTGATTTTCTTAGACATCTTATTTCAACGTAGTGAGGCTTCTCTCTTGTTCTTTAGTTAGTGTCCAAGTCTGATATGGAAAACATAATGTTGAGACGAATTTGAATTTATGATTTGCCTTTTGATTTCCACGAGAATAGATGTGTGTTTTAAAATTTGTGTAGATTCATAATGTACGTAGTTGGCTTTTTGAATTCTTATCTCAAGTCCATTCTTCCGTCGGCTGTAAAAATGCTCCCGAGATATTTAAATTCCTGCACTTGTTCAGAGCCGTCTTTACACCATTTAGGGCCCCCGGGCAAAGAAATAGTGTTGGGCCCCTCGGCAAAGAAAGAGTGCCCCCCCTCCCGCAGGAATAAAAAAAATAAATGGTTGATAATATTAAAAATAATGTATTATTTATTTTATTGTCACTATACTCATTTCAACCAAATTTTTAAAACATGCTGTACAGCTGCATCACTATGCTACCAGTGCCAAACCTGGACACTGACAGCACAAGACAAAAGAAAAATAGTGACAACAGAAATGACATGTCTACGAAGAATACTCGGAGTGTCATTAAGAGATAGAATTAGAAACGATAACATCAGACAGATAACCAAAACAATACCAGTATTGGAACACATCAAAAGACAGCAGATCAAGTGGTTTTCACACGCTTCCAGACTACCGACATATAGCATGCCACAAATGGCCATGACACATAGACATAACGGTTATAAAGCCAGAGGCAGACCATGTAAAAGATGGATCACAGAAATCAAAGAAGCCACAGGAACAAGCTTACAAACAGCACACAAGAAGGCCATCTCCAGAGAACTCTTCCACCCCTGACGCTGCAAGGCAAACAAGGGACACAGCGTATAGATAGATAGATAGATATATAGACAGCTGCAACTATAATCAACATTAAACATGAAAAACAGAGAAAAGAGATTTTATTTACATGTTTTATAGTATTACATATGGTATTTGCAAAAACAAAAAAATTTACACACAAAAACAGATATTTACATATGTTTTTTAAATAATAAGCGCCATAACATATAACATCTATTACACAAGGTCAAACAAAGGTATTAAAATTCGTAATAGAAAAAAAAATTCTTAAATTAGACAAATTTCAGTACGGTACTTTATTATAACAAGCGTTTGCGACATTTCTTTTCAGAAAATTGTTTTATTATCGGCTTGAAGTCAATGGTCTTCAGGATGTCATTTTCTATGCTTATGAGTGAAAGCCAGTTCAAACGATGCTGTCCCATTGTACTACGAAGCTGATTTTTTATAAGTTTAAGTCTTGAAAAAGAACGTTCTCCTGTACAGTTGCTCACCATCATGCACATGAACACTCTGAGTGCAATTTCAATGTTCGGAAAAACAGATTTTAAATTGTCCGAAATTATTTTTCTGTACAGTGCAGGTAGAGTCTCGCAATTTTCATCAAAACCATGTAATGCTTGAGATGCTCACATTCATTTAAAAGGTCGTCATAACTCAAGTCCTTGTGGTACGTATTGGCAAGATGTTCGCATTTTTTCTTTAGTGCATCAGAAGTAATGGTTTTTAATTCACCCAAGAAAGAAAACAGATTTCCAATTTGTGAATACGCCTCTGCACGTCTTGTTAGTTCAATGATTAAAGTGTCTAGAATAGGGAGAAAAGTTTCTACCTTGAACTTTTCGGACTTATTTAGAAGTAACTCTTCTCCTGGCCTATCATATCTACTAAAACGCACACTTCGGGTTCGTTCCCGTTTTTTTTCCATCACTGTAATCGGCATCTGGACACATACTTCTGGCTTTGAATTCATATTCAGTGAATTTGTCTCTAGTTTCCTGAAGATAGCTTTTCAGCGACACAAGAAGATTTGTGGCAACTACGATGTTCACATCCTTTGATTGTAAAACTTTGCTTGTTGTATTCATCCTTTCTAGAATGCCCTTCCAAAGAATTGTAAGAAATATTGTTTCAAGGTGGTCCATTTTTTTGCTCAAACCGTCTGCCTCTCGCCTTGTTGTCACTTGCTGTTCATTGTCACCTGATATAGAATCCAGTGCATGTTTTATTTTATCGAAACCCCTACACAAAGCATGAACAGCATCAAAATGTGCTGACCAACGTGTCAGACAGACGCTTGACCACAACATCTTTTTCTAAATATGATGTCAATACATTCCAGCGATGAGTAGAACCAGCAAAAAATGTATACAGATGCTGAACAAAGTCAAAGAATTTTATAGACTGTAGATAACACTCTGCAGATTTTACTCCCACCAAATTCAGGCTGTGTCCTGCACAGGGGACATAGATGGCAAACTCATTCAGTTCATGAATACGTGCCTGCAACCCAGTGTATCGTCCAGACATATTTGACGCATTATCGTATGAATGGCCACGGCAGTTTGATAGTGGAATTTTGTTCTCTTTAAGAAAATCGACAACAGTGTCTGTTAAATCCTTTGACCCATGAGAAAAGATGGGGATGAACATCAAGAAACGTTCCACAGGTTCGCATCCTTTAATTAATGTATCGTGCAGTAAATGTCAATTGATCTATGTGTGAGATGTCTGGAGTAGAATCTACACTCATTGAATAATACTTTGACTCTTTTACTTCTTCAAGAATAGTACCAAGAACCTGTTGTCCCATTAAATCAATAAATTCCTCACAAATATTGGCAGATAAATATGACGTATTTCCTCTTCCAGGATTTCCATATATTTTGAGATGTTCCTCCAGGAAAGGATCAAATTCACTCAGTAGCTATAGTATACCTAAATAGTTACCATTATTTGCTGATCCAATAATCTGATTTTCGCCACGAAATGGCAAACCTCTGGAAGATTTTCATGATCGCTATGGCTTCGTACCTTGCACTCCAGCATGTTTCAATAAGGCGTTTGACAATAAAAACCATAAAGAATATCTAGGGTCATGACCAACAAGGAGGAGCATTTTTTAAAAAGGTCCTCCAGCTGCCACCATTCTGCATTTTGGCTAAGTCTTGGGTAACAGTATTTGTAATTTCTTTCCTCGCATGGTCTCTTCTTGTTCGGTTTCCAGCTTTTCTTGTGCATCTCAATCTATAAGTAGCAAGCTTTCTCTCTTTTAATTTGTTAGTGTCCATGAAAATACAATAAAATCATTAAAATGCGGAAAGGCTGCATGTTCCAACAACGTAACAGCAGACATAATTAAAAAAATCTAAATGAATTTGGTGTGGATATTATCACAGACTTTGCAATGACATATATGAAACAGGCCATATACCTAAAGACCTAGCATCATCAATATTCATACCTTTACCTAAGAAGCCTAAAGCTGTCAACTGTACTGAATATAGAACAATACGTCCAATGTATCATTTAACTAAAATACTGCTCAAGATAATACATGAAATGATTAAAAACAAGATAGACATGGAGGTCGGTGAAGAATAATTCGGTTTTAGGAAAAACAAAGGAATCAGAGAAGCTATACTTAGTACCGACTAGCGATAGATAAATATATAGAAGTCCAAAAAAAGCATCTACAGTCTCCATTTGCTTCATAGACTACAACCAGACCTTTGACAGAGTCCATGAAAAATTATTAAAATGTCTTCAAGAAATACGCATAGATGGAAAAGACATCAGACTAATTAGAAATATATACTGGGAACAGACTGCACCAATAAGGTGTGAAAACAGCTACTCACCATACATAGAAATAAGAAGAGGGGTATGACAAAGATGCATTTTATCACCAAGCCTATTTAATATCTACACAGAGAATATCTTAAAAAATATAGAAGAAATACCAGGACTCAAGATCAATGGGAAAATAATAAACAACCTGAGATATGCAGATGGCACTGTTCTTTTAGCAGAAAGTGAACATGAACTACAAAGAATAATAAATCAAGTCAATAAATCAAGTAATCAATATGAACTTGATATAAATATCCAAAAAACAAAAACCATGATAATCAGCAAGGACACAAAAGAACAAGAGCTAAACATAAACATACATGGAGAGAAACTACAACACGTGAAACATTATCAATATCTTGGACACATAGTCACAAATGATGGCAGATGTGAAACAGAAGTTAAAAGGAGAATAGGAATGGTCAAAAGGACCTTCAATGACATGAGGAAAAAAGTAACATCTAAACAAATTACAAACAAGTTAAAAATGGGAATTATAAAATGCTACATCTATTCTATATTAATGTATAGATCAGAAACATGGACAGTAAATAAACAATTATAAGGCAGAATTAAGATGTGAGTATATAGGAGAATAAGGAGAACATCATGGAAAGAGAAGAAAACAAATAAAGAGGTGCTAAAAACACTTAATATGAAGAAAGGATTACTAAGAGAAATAAAGATCAGACAAATACAATATTTTGGATACATTAAAAGACATGACACTTTATTGAAGATCTTACTTGAGGGTCAAGTAAAAGGGAAGCGAGCAAGAGGTAGACAGAGATACAAGTAGGAGAGTAACATCGAAAGAAGGACAGGTTACAGTCTAGCAGAGTGTACCACCGAAACAAGTGACGGGATGTTGGAGATCTGTTGCAGCCAACCTACGTTGCGGAGACGGCACTTGATGATGATAAATAAAAGAGTACTGGGTCAAATTTTTTAGTAGACACACATATATAATATAGAAAATCGCATTTACTCACATAGTCGACGTACGTGGACGCAAGTTTTGTTTGAATGAGACGTCTTTCTAGGTGGATCAGTTTAATCCATAAAGGGACTCTTCAGTTGGGAGAAAATAATTATTTTTGGAATGAGGACAATTATTTTCTTGTTCCCACAGTTCTCTATAGGAGGCGTTTCAGACCTGACATATTTATTACTCAGTGGCTGGTTTAAATTACCAATGTCCAGACTTTGGGAATTAGGATCAGCAACTCACAATGAAAACACCCAAATGAGATTCCAGAAGTATAAATGCTGTGCAGATGGTATCTTTACAGGAAAAACAGGTTTTATTTACCCGTCAGCCACAGGCATTGCTATTCCGGGCCCAAAATTTCCTTAACTTGCGATAAAGCTTTTCTTTGAAGGGAAAATAATTATAGGGATTGAACCTCAATCTACAGAATGTGGTAAATGACATTCCTGAACATTGGTTCAGGTTCAAGGTTGGAAGTGATTGATAAACTTAAAGGGCCCGTTCGCATATAAACACAAAATATTGAGAATTTTATAAAATAATACTAAATTTTATACGGGTTTTCCATAACCCTACAAAATATTCGCATGGGGCCCCCTATGCTCGTGGGCCCCCGGGCAAATGCCCAATGGGCCTATGGGTTAAGACGGCATTGCACTTGTTTCAGTAGGAGTCAGTCCTTTGCAAACAAGTGCTACAGACATCTGTTAAAAATTAGTTAGGCTATATAGAACTCAAGACAAATATATTTGTCCGGCAGCAAATTAAAAAAAAACATGCAAGTTATGAAGAATTCCAAACGGCGTAAACTTGTTGGTTATGACATGTAATGAAATATGACACACTAAAATTATTTCGCTAGAAGCAGTCGAGGACAAGGAGATTATGAGAAAGGAAAACATGGATTGATAGCATGATGGTTTTTCTACATTTGTCCAAATTGATGTGGACAGAAATGTGCGGATGTCTCCACTCAGTGTGGCACCCATAACACCCTATATAAAACAATCAATATACCATCTCTATGCTACTAATGTCAAACGAGAACACTAACAACAGAATCCAAAAGAAAACTTGTTACAACAGAAAATAATTGTCTACGTCGAATCCTCGGAGTAACAATAAGAGACCGATTCAGGAACGTAAACAGAAGACTAAAAACACTGCCAACCCCTGGATTACATTAGAATACAACAGATTACGTGGTTTTCACATGCTTTCAGACTCCCGTCAGTGTCACTCAAAAATGCATTACAATACAGGTATGATGGTTACAAACAAAGCCAGCGGCAGATCATGCAAACAATGGATTACAGAAAGAAAAGAATCAACGAAAGCAAACATATATAAAGCACACACAAAACCCACATCCATAGAACTTTTCTACCCCTGACTCTGAAAGGCACAAAGAGGTATAAAGCGAGAAAAAATGAAGTAACATTTGCTTTAAATATTCTTCGTTTGTTGTTAAGAGAAATGTGTCGTCAACATATCTGATTTCTGGGATATGTTGATCGTCGATATCGCGATGGTAAGAGTTGGAAGTCTGCAAATATCATGGTGTCTTTTCATCATCATCAAATGCCGTCTCCGCAACGAAGGTTGGCTGCAACGTATCTCCAACATCTCCTGTCTCTTGTCTTGGTGGTGCACTCTGCTAGACTGTAACCTGTCCATCGTGTAATGTTACTCTCCCACTTGTATCTCTGCCTACCTCTTGCTCGCTTCCCTTTGACTTTACCCTCAAGTAAGGTCTTCAATAGGGTGTCATGTCTTTTAATGTGTCCAAAGTATTTTATTTGCCTGATCTTTATTTCTCTTATATAGTAGTTATTTCTTCATATTAAGTGTTTTTATCACCTCTTTATTTGTTTTCTTCTCTTTCCATGATGTTCTCCCTATTCTTCTATATACCCACATCTCAAAGGCATCAATTTTGTCTTCTAATTGTTTATTTAGTGTCCATGTTTCTGAGCCATACATTAATATGGAATAGATGTAGCATTTTATAATTCTCATTTTTAACTTGTTTGTAATTTGTTTAGATATTAATAATTTCTTCATGTCATTGAAGGTACTTTTAGCCATTCCTATTCTCCTTTTAACTTCTGTTTCACATCTGCCATCATTTGTGACTATGTGTCCAAGATATTGATACTGTTTTACTTGTTGTAGTTTCTCTCCCTGTATGTTTATGTTTACCTCCTGTTCTTCTGTGTTTTTGCTGATTATCATGGTTTTTGTTTTTTGAATGTTTATATCCAGTCCATATTCATTACTTGATTTATTGACTTGATCTATTAGTCTTTGTAGTTCATGTTCACTTTCTGCTAAAAGAACAGTGTCATCTGCATATCTAATGTTGTTTATTATTTTCCCATTGATCTTGAGTCCTGGTATTTCTTCTATATTTTTAAAGATATTCTCTGTGTAGATATTAAATAGGCTTGGTGATAAAATGCATCCTTGTCTTACCCCTCTTCTTATTTCTATGTACGGTGAGTAGCTGTTTTCACACCTTATTGATGCAGTTTGTTCCCAATATATATTTCTAATCAGCCTGATGTCTTTTCCATCTATGCCTATTTCTTGAAGACATTTGATTAATTTTTCATGTTGGACTCTGTCAAAGGCCTTGCTGTAGTCTATGAAGCAAATATAGATACTTTTTTGGACTTCTATATATTTATCTATCACTAGCCGGATACTCAGTATAGCTTCTCTGGTTCCTTTGTTTTTCCTAAAACCGAATTGTTCTTCACCGACCTCCATGTCTATCTTGTTCTTAATTCTTTCATGTATTATCTTGAGAAGTATTTTAGTTAGATGGCTCATTAGACTTATTGTTCTATATTCTGTACAGTCCACAGCCCTGGGCTTCTTAGGTAAAGGTATGAATATTGATGATGTTAGGTCTTTAGGTATATGTCCTGTTTCGTATATGTCATTGCAAATTTCTGTGATAGTATCTACACCAAATTCATTTAGAGTTTTTATTATGTCTGCTGTTATGTTGTCAGAGCCTGGAGCTTTTCCACATTTTATTGAATTTATTGCATGTTCTACTTCTGATTTCAGTATTGCTGGTCCTTCATTGTTGTGTATTGTTGGTTTTTTGTTCCGTTGGTCGTCAAACAGTTCTGTTACATAATCTGCCCATCTTGTGAGTGCTTCTGTTTTATCAAATATTATTTTACCATTTTTATCTTTTATGCAGCCACCGCCATTAATAGGATTTTTCTTATTTGTGATCAGCCTTATCTCCTTATGCATTAATTTTGTCTTCTGTTGTATGGACATCTCCTCTATTTCATTGCATTTTGTTTCTAGCCATTGTTTTTTCGCTGTTCTGCACATGTTACGTATCTCCTTGTCTATACTTGAGTATTTTGGTGTATTTTTAGCTTTCTTTCTTTCTGTCATTTTCTCTAATATTTCATCTGTCATCCATGTTTGTTTGTTCTTGGTATTTCTTGTTGGTAAATTTTTACTTGATGTTTGAATACTTTTCTTTAGGCTTTCCCATTTATTGTCTATTTTCTCTTCTGGATTTTCCCTTCTGTATTGTTCCATGCATTCTATCATTAGATGTTCATATCTATTCCTTACATCTACAAGGTATTTTTGTTGTATGTCTGGTTGTTTTAGTGCTGATGCGTCTATCTGTGGTTCTTGGATTCCTCTATTTACTATCTTTTTAAGTTTGACATTTATTTTGCACATCACTGGATTATGGTCAGAGTTGATATCTGCACCTGGGTATGTTTTGATGTTTTTGACACTATTTCTAAATCTATTGTTAATCATAATGTAATCTATTTGGTTCCTCTTTCTGTCTCCAGGACTTTTCCATGTATATAATCTTCTATTTTCCTGTTGAAAGAATGTATTACATATGATCATATTGTTCTCCTCACAGAACTGTATAAGTCTTTCTCCTCTGTCATTTCTTGTCCCTAGTCCGAATTGCCCTACAATGTTCTTATGTCTTCCTTTTCCTATTTTTGCATTCATGTCTCCCATGACTATTAAAATATCTGTTGATTTTACTGGTTTGAGTAGTTGTTGTAGATCTTCGTAGTACTGTTCTATTTCTTCTTCAGTGTAATCTGTAGTCGGTGCATACGTTTGTATAATGGCCAGATCAAACGGTTTTGCTTTGATCTTTAGCAACATCATTCTGTCATTATATGTCCAGTACCCGCTGATATATTTTTCTATTTCTTTCCTGATCAGTATTCCTACCCCTCGTTCATGGTAATCTCCTCCTGAATGTATAAAACTAAAATTTTCTTTTCTTGTGTACCCAGCATCTTTCCATCTTGTCTCTGCTATTCCTAGAATATCTACATCTAATGATTCTGCCTCTAATATTAAATTTTCTAGCTTTCCTGATTGGTGTAGTGTTCTGACATTCCATGTTCCTATTCTAATATGTTGTTTCCTAAACTTTAGATGTCGTTCATCCGTTGCTTGACTTTGGGGTGTACGTGGTAAGGTCCCAGTCTTTTCCACGGTGGCCAGCCAATATTCATTATTATGCCCAGAACTTGCCTCTTGTGCGCCACACACTTTGCTGTTTCGCCGTTTGAGCCGTTGATCCATTTGGATTCCTCCGCCTCGCGTGCCGTCACAGACTTTTGTCTTTTACATAGCCTTTAAAAATAACATTTTCATGTTATGGCAACGCTGCTCAAGATGGCAGCTGTCAATTTGATATCTTTGTAGTAAAAACGGCTGTCACAGCCTAATCTGTGAGTAACTTTTGAATTATATACAGATTTAACACTTCAAAGGGATACATTTTCAAGTGTCTGGGAACAACACAATAGAGACGTGAGGGTTAGGCTCATGACAAACACTTTTATTACTCTACAATGTTCAAAGCAGACTAACTTTCCTGCGCTAAGTTACACGTTACAGTTTTTAAGTTACCTGTTTCCCTAGCATAAAAATATAAATAATAATTAAATTAGTCAACTTTTCAGGCTTGTGGCTTGAAAAAGGTAAAAACGGACTTAAAGTTGACAGTATGAGTAGAGTTGATTTAGACTATTAATTAATGCTAAATCAAATTCTTTGCAATGTATGCTATAGAGATAGCAGCAATAATATTGCCAATATTAATATTAATTAGTAATAATTCAAATTGAAATAATAATAATAGTTAAGATGATACAGATCCCACGGGAAAACATCACATCAGACAAATGAGACAAAAGAAGTAGAAATAAACAAGAAAAATAAAACTAGTTATAGAGCTTAATCGGGCATTTCATTTAGGTTAGGGCCTATACTTATACATACCGGGTATAGGCCTATAAATTAATATCATACATGCCTAGGTCTATTGATTGTCTATCTCCAGGTGGATGATGCTCTCAGAATATCCACCTTGCAGTTCAGTGAAGGTGTGGTGACTTGGAGTTTAGTTGTCCATCCAAGGCCAGATGTGTCACCTTAGCTGTATTTAATCCATATTTGTTCAGAGTTGTCATGATATTATTTATTCATCTTTTACCCATCTTTTTTACAATTTCCTCTGGCCCTGTATCAGGATCTTCTCTTGTTTATATGTTCTATTGATGCTATTATTATTATTGGTTAGCCTAGTCTTAAAAACACTGGTAGCACAGATAGATTAATAATTTAAAAAAATTGGTAGCATATCCTATTCAAGATGTAACCATCAACCAAGCACTTTGTGGCTGTGATTTTCTTGGTAATATAAATATGTTCAGTAGTTTGCCATTGCTTTTTGAATGGTCCATATGGATAATTACCTGCGATGAGATTACCACCACAAAGTCTGATATAATCAATGATATATAAGGTCTATGATTATTAATTAAAAGCTTCATATCCGTGGGAATGGAACTCAACTCACCAATACAGCCAAAACAAAATACCATGCCTTCCATATATTCACAATCCATTGCATATTTTGAAGTTTCTCCATGTTGATGGTTCTTCTTCAGTGGATCCTCAGCATTTACCCATTGGGTCAATGACATGTAGTAATAGGTGCCTATATGAATGTGTGTGTGTGAGTTGTTGTTTTGTTCCATATAGGGTGTTCCATTTATCTTGCCTTGGAGGAGAAGAATTTGTCTAATATCCTAAAGAAGCAAAAAAGAATCTATATTTGCTTCATAGACTACAGCAAGGCCTTTGACAGAGGTCAACGTGAAAAATAAGCCTTTGACAGAGGCCAACATGAAAAATTAATCAAATATCTTCAAGAAATAGGCATAGATGGAAAACACATCAGACTAATTAGACATATATATATATATTGGGAACAAGCTGCATCAATAAGGTGTGAAAACAGCTACTCACCATACATAGAAATAAGAAGAGGGGTAAGACAAGGCTGCATTTTATCACCAAGCCTGGGTATTTAATATCTACACAGGGAATATATTTAAAAATCTAGAAGAAATGCTAGGACTCAAGATCAATGGGGAAATAATAAACAACCTGAGATATACAAATGACACTGTTCTTATAGCAGAAAGTGAACATGAACTACAAAGACTAGTAGATCAAGTTCATAAATCAAGTAAAGATTATGAACTGGATATAAACATCCAAAAAACAAAAACCATGATAATCAAGAAAGTCACAGAAGAACAAGTGCTAAACATAAAAATACATGAAGAGAAACTACAACAAGTAGAACATTATTAATATCTTGGACACATAATCACAAATGACGGCAGATGTGAAACAAGTTAAAAGGAGAATAGAAATGGCTAAAAATACTTTCAATGACATGAGAAATATATTAAATTCTGAACAAATTACACACAAGTTAAAATTTAAAATTATAAAATGTTACATCTCTTCTATATTAATGTATGGCTCAGAAACATGGACAATAAACAAACAATTAGAATTGATGCCTTTGAGATTTGGATATATAGAAGAATAGAGAGAACATCATGGAAAGAGAAGAAAACAAACCAAGAGGTTATAACAACACTTATATGAAGAAAGAATTATTAAAGGAAATAATGATCAAGCAAATAAATATTTTGGACACAATAAAAGACATGGCACCTTGTTGAAGACCTCACTTTAGAGTAGAGTCGAAGGGAGGCAAGCAAGAGGTAGGCAGAGTTATAAGTGGGAGAGTAACATCAGAAAATGGACAGGTTAAAGTCTAGCATTTGTGAACCTCTTTGTCTGTTTTCTACTCTTTTCATGATGTTCTCCCTATTCTATATATCCACATCTCAAAGGTATAGATTCTGTCTTCTAATTGTTTATTTAGCGTCCATGTTTCTGAACCATACATTAATATAGAATAGATGTAGCATCTACATCTATTCTATATGTTTAACTTGTTTGTAGTTTGTTTAGATGTTATTATTTTCCTTGTGTCATTGAAGGTGCTTTTAGCCATTCCTATTCTCCTTTTAACTTCTGTTTCACATCTGCCATCATTTGTGATTATGTGTCCTAGATATTGATAATGTTCTACTTGTTGTAGTTTCTCTCCATGTATATTTATGTTTAGCACTTGTTCTTCTGTGACTTTGCTGATTATCATAGTTTTTGTTTTCTGGATATTTATATCCAGTCCATATTCTTTACTTGATTTATTGACTTGATCTATTAGTCTTTGTTTATGTTCACTTTGTTCTAGTTCATGTTCACTTTCTGCTAAAAGAACAGTGTCATATGCATATCTCAGGTTGTTTATTATTTTCTCATTGGTCTTGAGTTCTGGCATTTCTTCTATATGTTTAATTATATTTTCTCCCCCTGTATATATTAAATCGGCTTGGTGGTAAAATACAGCGTTATCTTACCCCTCATATTATTTCTATGTATGGTGAGTTTTCACACCAAATTGATGCAGTCTGTTCCAAATATATATTTCCAATCAGTCAGTATATTTCCAAACTGTGTAGTAACAAAGAGCATTACTTCTGCTTCAAAAAGTTAGCCCACTTTACATGTTTTATGTGAACACTCTTGGTAATATGAGATACATATGCTCAAGATTTCTGGTTCAACAAAGTGTTATATAGTATGCTACGGGAACCATCAGTATTAAATTTATTTCTCTAAGATCTGAGTAATGGAAGTGAATGTGAAAATGTGTAGTCTAAACTGAAAGTTTAGCAATGTTATTTTTTACAGAAGAAAACTAGCATATACATTTCTCATTGTTTCAGATCTCTGAATAGATGTTTAACAATGAAGATGTCAACATTGAACTCAGTCAGGTTGAAAGTTTTAATGAGAAAGTGACAGGATGTAAGGAAGTCAAACAGCCTGGTCTGTGTACAGGAGATAGACATATAAGCGATGGTAAATCTGTCATTTGGGAAGCAATCTGTGATACATTTGTTATATGTTTTCTTATATGTCATCTTGTATGTTTGTAAAGTTGTCTGTGATGTGTTGTGTGTTACTTTTCTGATGTTACATGCTGTATGTATCCTCTAACAACAAGTCCAACTCCTGGTCTATTTGTGGTTGAGCTGTTGATTACTAACAGGAGGAATATCAAAATAGAAGTCTGGTGCCTCAAAACTAGATGTTTCGGGTAGATGATGTCCAATATCAAAACTAGATGTTTCAGGTAGATGATGTCCAATATCAAAACTAGATGTTTCGGGTAGATGATGTCCAATATCAAAACTAGATGTTTCGGGTAGATGATGTCCAATATCAAAACTAGATGTTTCAGGTAGATGATGTTCAATATCAAAACTAGATGTTTCGGGTAGATGATGTCCAATATCAAAACTAGATGTTTCGGGTAGATGATGTCCAATATCAAAACTAGATGTTTCGGGTAGATGATGTCCAATATCAAAACTAGATGTTTCAGGTAGATGATGTCCAATATCAAAACTAGATGTTTCAGGTAGATGATGTTCAATATCAAAACTAGATGTTTCAGGTAGATGATGTCCAATATCAAAACTAGATGTTTCGGGTAGATGATGTTCAATGACCAGGAAGATCTGCTCATCTAGGAGAAGGACAACTGTGACTTCAAACTACCTGCTGCATTGAAGGTTTTGGATTTTCAGCCAAAGGCTAGTGGAACTACCATATACAAACAGACAAGACAAGGGAAACCACCATCATATTTTAATAAGAACAATCATGAATTGCCAACAGCAGAAGACGGGTATGCCAGGCCATTGGTGCAAACAAAACGACGACAACACATTTCCATTCTCTGGTCTACATCCTGCTTGAAATCTAGTATGGCCATTGTCCTGCTACAAGAGAGATCCAGTGGGAGTTTGAGAATGAATGCTGTTGAAGAAGATTAATTGCCACAACAATTTGAATCATGCCAATGGGGAACTAAAGAGGTTCACCTCAGGTAGTGAAAAACGTCAGTGTGTTGTCAGGGCCTAAAAGGGAGCAAAGAATAGCAACACTGTTTACCTTCCATGCATGTAGTAAAAAACAACTAAGGAGGTTATGAGATGGAGTTGGCTGTCCCATCCCATATAGGGTCATTGACCCAAAGCCATGCTGAAGTCGGATGTGTCAGGCCGAAAGGCGCAGATATCGCAGCAATGCTATAAACCATGACACAATGCATTCCGTTCTCCTGACTACATCCTGCTAATCTGCAGGAGTTTGAGAACGAACGCAGAAGAAGAAGAAATTTAGTGCATTCATCTGCTTCAGACAATGCGCCGGCTCAGGCAACTCATGACTCCGTTGTCTTTGCCCAGCAGTGCAGGTATGAAATCATGCCCCAACTACGTTACTCGCTTCGTGGGTGTCATCTTTCTGACATCCTTCTTCTTCTTCGGCGTTCATTCTCAAACTCCCATTGGATCTCTCTTGTAGCAGGACCATGGTCCTATTAGATTTCCAACAGGATGTAGTCCAGAGAATGGAAATGCGCTATATAGCCGTTTTATTTACTCCAATGGCCAGACACATCCATCTTCGGTGGGTTTTCTGACATCCATGTCTTTATTACTGAAGTGGAGATGTGGTTTCAGGCCCAGGAGGAGGTGTTCTACAATGAAGGCATTAGCAAGATGAAGAAGAGATGGGAAAAGTACATTGCCTTGAGGGTTGTATAGATAGAGAAGGATTAAAGTCCCAACCAATTTTCAAGTAAGTTTCTTGATTCCTTCACACTAATGTGCAAAACTAGTCGACCATCCCTCATTTACCATCGACCATTGTCATTGTTTATTGTTTGTATATTTCAGAGATCAGTGGTGACACATTGGAACACTTCACTAACTCTCAGGATGATGTTCAGAAAATACAAATGGAAAGTGTATACAGTGTTAAACATTCACAAATTGTAAGATCTGATGTTTTCTCAGAGAATCTTCCAGAACATGTTAGAAACATTGAGGAGAGCACCAGAGATGTGACTGCAGGTTTGGAGAGACAAACAGAACATATTAGAAACATTGTGAAGAATACATCATATGAGACAGGGGATTTTGAGATGCTTTGTAAACAAAAAGGAAACACAGTAATGAAAGCTGGACACAAGAATATATATCCATATTTGACGTCAAGAGAGCAGAGACAGAATGAATTAAAAGAGTCAGAAGCAATCAAAGAATATCAGATGAAAATTGAAGATGGTAAGAATGAGAACAACCTGTCTGTCAATAATATAGAATATAGAAAACTGTCAGGAAATGAATTCTGTGTTTCTAAGAAAGATAGTAGACATACTGTGTGTGGTGTAAGTTGTGAGAATATGAACAAATGTGATATTTTTGGAGTAGGTTTGACTAAACGTGTTAGCTTGAACACATACATAAAGAATTATGGAGGAGAGAAGTCAAACAAGTCTCATATTTCAAACTTGAGACTTACTTGTTCTGATAACCCAGTAACCCATGTAAGTGAACATACAGGGAAAAAATCCTACAGGTGTGATTACTGCGGCATAGCTTTTTCTCAATGTCGTAACCTGCAGAAACACATAAGAAAACATACAGGACAGAAGCTTTACAAGTGTGATACTTGTGGTGTAGCATTTACTGATTCAAGTAACCTGAAGATCCACAGAAGAACACATACAGGAGAGAAACCTTATAAATGTGATGTCTGTGATGCAGGATTTGCTCAAGTTGGGAGCCTGCAGACTCGCAAGAGAATACATACTGGAGAGAAACCATATAAATGTGATGTTTGTGGGGTTGGATTTGCTCAAACTGGTAACTTACAGAGACACAGAAAAAAACATACAGGAGAGAAACTTTACAAGTGTGATATTTGTGGTGTAGCATTTATTCATACAAATAACATGAAGGATCACAGAAGAACACATACAGGAGAGAAACCATATAAATGTGATGTTTGTGGTGTAGGATTTGCTCAGATTGGCACACTGCAGATGCACAGAAGAACACATACAGGAGAGAAACCATACAAATGTAATGTTTGTGGTGTACGGTTTACTCAGACTGGTAGTCTGAATGTACATAGAAGAATACATACAGGAGAGAAACCGTACAAGTGTCATATATGTGGTGCAGGATTTGCTCAAAGTGATAGCTTAAAGACACACGTAAGAAAACATACAGGAGAGAAACCTTACAAATGTGATGTTTGTGATGTAGGATTTGCTAGAACATATCACCTGCAGATACACAAAAGAACACATACTGGAGAGAAACCATACAAATGTGATCTCTGTGGTGCAGGATTTGCTCATAGTGTTAATCTACAGATACACAGAAGAAAACATACAGGGGAGAAACCTTACAAATGTGATGTTTGTGCTGTAAGATTTATTCGAATTGATGGCCTTCAGAGACACATAAGAACACATACAGGTGAGAAACCATACAAGTGTGATGTTTGTGGTGTAGCATTTGCTCAAACTGGTGGCCTCAAGATACACAAAAGAACACATACAGGCGATAGACCTTACATTTGTGATGTTTGTGGCATCGGATGTACTCGATCATATCACCTGCAGATACACAAAAGAACACATACAGGAGAGAAACCTTATAAATGTGATATTTGTGGTGTAGAATTTGCTCATAGTGCTAGCTTGCAGATACATAGAAGTTCACATACAGGAGAGAAACCTCATAAATGTGATGATTGCAATGCATGTTTTGCTCGAATTGGTAACTTGAAGGTACACAGACGAATACATACAGGAGAGAAACCGTACAAATGTGATGTTTGTGGTGTGGGATTTGCTCAAACTGGTCACTTAAAGATACACAGAAGAAAACATTCAGAAGATAAACCTTACAATGTGATGTTTTTAGTGTAGAGTTGCCACCGAACACAGGTGTATTGTGCCATTGGAACAAATAAAATGGTGACACAGTGCATTTCCATTCTCTGGACTACATCTTGCTGCGAGTTTGAGAATGGATACTGAAGACGAAAGTGTAGGGTTTACTTTATCATTTCATCTACAAATGTAGACAACAAAATACTACTATAAATATAGACAACAACATACTACTATAAACATAGACAACATACTACTATAAATATAGATAACAACATACTACTATAAATATAGATGACAACATACTACTATAAACATAGACAACATACTACTATAAATATAGATAACAACATACTACTATAAATATAGACGACAACATACTACTACAAACATAGACAAGAACATACTACTATAAACATAGACAACAACATACTACTATAAACATAGACAACAACATACTACTATAAACATAGACAACATACTACTATAAACATAGACAACAACATACTACTATAAACATAGACAACATACTACTATAAACATAGACAACATACTACTATAAACATAGACAACATACTACTATAAACATAGACAACATACTACTATAAACATAGACAACATACTACTATAAACATAGACAACATACTACTATAAACATAGATAACAACATACTATTATAAACATAGACAACAACATACTACTATAAATAAAGACAACACTATATTATAAACATAGACAAGAACATACTACTACACACATAGACAACAACATACTAATACACACATAGACAACAACATATTACTACACACATAGACAACAACATATTACTACACACATAGACAACAACATATTACTACACACATAGACAACAACATATTACTACACACATAGACAACAACATATTACTACACACATAGACAACAACATATTACTACACACATAGGCAACAACATACTACTACACACATAGGCAACAGCATACTGCAGGGAGAGATATCTTACATATGTCTTCTGCGCTCATCCTCAAACTCCAACAGATTAGCAGGATGTTGTCGAGAAAGCATAATTCATTGTGTCATGGTTTACAGCTTAGATGCGCTATCGGTTCCTTTCTGATTGACACATCCATCTTTAGCATAGTCTATAGGTGACTTTGACCCTCCATGATATTGGACAGCTTAATTCCATCTCTAAAAACTTAGTCACCTTTTACAACATGCCTGGCAGTTAACAGTATTACTATTCTTTTCTTCCTTTTTTGGATTTTTGGCTCCTTCTTCTGCATTTGTTATCAAACTCCTGCAGATTAGCAGAATGTAGTCTACAGAACGGAATGCGTTTTGCTATGGTCCCTTGAAACACACATCCCATTCAAATGTCTAATCGTCGTACAAAAGGTACCACACTGCTCTCGGCAGACCCAGGGTTAGCAGATATCCAAAATCCCAAAAGTACCTCCTCATGGTGCACCCTGGAAACAGAAATACAGCTGCTTGTGTTGTTTCTGGCTAAACATTTTGGGGATCGTGTCCGTGAATGTGGAGTAACAGATGGAAAGAGAATTAACTGCAAAAGAGACAGTCAATATCTCCTATATCAGTGCGCCAACACATGCAGTTGGCTCTGGCTACACACAGAGACGATAGTAGCCCGGTCTGAGCATTGTAAATGAAAATGTTACGAAAAGGTAGATGCTTGGCGAGAGACGAAAAGACAACATACTGAGTACAATGAAAGGGCAGCACAGCGCCAAGTGCAAATAGAAAGGGGGAAACGTTCCAATGAAATTGGAACTACAAGCTTCTAGTTACCGGTGCTCCTTATAGGCAGAGTCCCATATCCAATCGTGAGTGCCAGGCAAAGAAAGCAGCCTTGGACCAACTCTAATGTCGAGCTTTCATATACCAGAAACATTCTCACAGAGAGAAAGGGTTCCATACCCGATGGGCTCAGGTACAAATGGGACAAGGTCATTCAGCTCGAAAACACGCCTTGGTCAGACTTGGACGAGAGGCTCACGATGTCCATGAACGACACCTCGGATAAGAAGACGAAAGAGCCTGGGTCCAACTCTTCTGTTGAGTTCTTCCTTTAACCAGGCTCACGGATTAGAAAAGGTTCAGTACCCGATGGGCACAGAACGTCTAATTATGCGAGGCAAAGTTCACTGACTGTGGAACACCTGCGAAGAATCATTACACACCCGCGCGCCCGTTGACAGATAGGCGGGCTGTCACATGCTAAGGAAGCCCACTACCTGAATTAAAGGCATTACGAAAACAAATGTACTGGGCCTCAGATGTGATGGGCCACAAAGTTAGCCAACCAAGGTGCAAACAACACAGTTCATCTGTGGAGCTAGCAGTAGAACATACTTCACTCTCCCCGGCGGAAATCACACAATTTATTTGTTGTGGTTATAAGAGAGTGAGCACAGAAGAAGAAATGTCTAATCAATCAATACAGAATAGAAAAAGTGTCATTAAACTATGATAGACTTCTCAAATCTCGAGCGCTTGTAAAAAAATTCTAATTTTTACAGCAGTATTTCCCAGTGTCACACTATTTTACTGCTTGTAAAAAATTCTAATGTTTACAGCAGTATTTCCCAGTGTCACACTATTTTACTGCTTGTTAAAAATTCTAATGTTTACAGCAGTATTTTCCAGTGTCACACTATTTTACTGAGAGTGAAGATGAGTAACAAATTGAACTTTCTGGCTACTCATGCATCTGATAGGGGAGGGGGAGGGCAAAGAAAGGGAACTGTTTGAAATTATGTTACCAGTATTAATGATAATAAAATCCTGATTTCTACCAGCAAATACTTTCGCTAACAAAAAAAATTCAAATGATCATTTTATTTCCTTGAGGCCACCGAAGAAAAGATTGAGAACCCTTTGTGACAGAGGAATGATAATTATATTTCATATTCCTTCCATGACAATATATGTACTCCAATCTCTCAACAGAGTTTATCCTATCAAGTGCATTGCTCAAGTTCATGTAACTCTATTACTCAACTAATTCTCTAAAGGGCATCTGAAGAAATGCACTTGTGAAATACATGATGTGTCTTTAAATCTGTTGAAATTACCCCTTGAAACTAAAACAAATTGTTTCACTATTATACAAGGGAAATTATGCAACAGTAATAACTTACCTTTAGTGAAAATAAAGTTGTTAGAAATCATTGCTTTCGTGCACTTTGTGTTGGCTATGAAATTCTCATATTGAAATATAACTTGAAATAATCACATTATTGTGACATCCTCTTGATCCGACTAACAAAATATTGATGTCAGAATGTGACAGGGTGGGGAGTGTGCTGGAAATGTGCTGCTGAAGTGTAGTGTTATGCACTTCACTGTTGGAGCACTCATACACTGTTGGAGCACTAATGCACTGTTGGAGCACTCATACACTGTTGGAGCACCTCATACACTGTTGGAGCGCCTCATACACTTTTGGAGTACTCATACACTGTTGGAGCACTCATACACTGTTGGAGCACTCATACACTGTTGGAGCACTCATACACTGTTGGAGCACTCATACACTGTTGGAGCACCGCATACACTTTTGGAGTACTCATACACTGTTGGAGCACTAATGCACTGTTGGAGCACTCATACACTGTTGGAGCACCGCATACACTTTTGGAGTACTCATACACTGTTGGAGCACTCATACACTGTTGGAGTACTCATACACTGTTGGAGCACTCATACACTGTTGGAGCACCGCATACACTTTTGGAGTACTCATACACTGTTGGAGCACTCATACACTGTTGGAGCATCCGCATACACTTTTGGAGCACTCATATACTGTTGGAGCACTCATATACTGTTGGAGCACTCATACGATTAAAGAAACTGCATTGCCAACATTACCACAATGTGTTTACTCTACAAACGGACACAATTGCAATCATGATTAACAAATCAGATCAAACTTATTTTTGATAACATGAACTGACATAAGTGCAGTTCGATAAATACAGGGTAGACATGCACCTGACTGTAGTTTTCTGGTACCCAGTGTTCTAAACTCTATAATTCACCTATACACGCCACTTTCTCCCATCGCCTCTAGTCACTCCCATCGCCTCTAGTCACTCCCATTTCTACCATTCTCTGAATATGAACATTGTTTCATTCGACCTCTTCTTCTCGTATGGTATCCATGACTGCTCTAATCAATTCAATCATGTCTCTTCATATCTCGGTGCCGTTCACCAAGGCTTTACCGGCCAACACATCGGCTCTTTCGTTTCACCTGAACCTAGCATGACCTGGACATGTAATATGTTGGCGTTGTTGAGAAGAGTTTCCCATTCAGTTATGATTATACACTTTTCTATCTTGCGCAGCATACTTTGAGAGTCAGATAGAATCACTGAGTCTGTTGGTGGTTGTTTCGCCAGCCAAGGGAGAGTTGCTGTCATCGCTTCTATTTTCATTCTTATACTCTACGCTGTGGTGGGGTAAGCAGCTGACGTCGCTAATTTTTTGCTATTTTGGTAGGCTACGAAACCCCACCCACACTTGTTTGTTTCCTGTGTTACTGAACTGTCTGTGTAAATATCGTGTGGCTTCGAGTGCTGCAGTATGAGTCTTTTTTTTTAATTCACCAGGAGAGTAGTAAAAAAGTTACCGTCGTCTACCAAACACATAAAAACTACTTTCAACAGCGATGACCCTTTAACAGAACGACAACTCATTATATTAAATCGTCGTTAGACCACATTATGCAAGTGTGTTTAAATTCACATTTCATTGACATCACTCAAAAGGAGCAGGCGACCGAGTACGTGTTCTGCGGTCGATATCTGTTCCCTCAGATATAGGCTCAGGAATCTGACATTTAGTACTGGGAAACAAGCTTTAAAAATTTGGTTAGTTAGTAGCAGACAGTAGACGATCATCATTACTGCACTCAAAATTGGTTAGTTAGTGGCAGACAGTAGAAGATCATGATTACTGCACTCATAATTGGTTAGTTAGTGGCAGACAGTCAGTAGATAATCATCATCACTGCACTAAAAATGGCAATTAGGCTATATAATATGAGTAAATATGCGTCACAGTTGCCTACCACTATAATAAACTACTACTGCTGCTGCTACTACTTCTACTGCTACTATTACTAATAATAATAAGCTACTACTACTAATAAGCAGATAATGACAAGAACTGTAAAAATATAAATAAGGACGAAAACAGTTGACGTTTCTATTATAAAATCTTCGTCTGAACAGATACGTAATAATATAAAAGCAAATAATTGAGACATTAGTTTCAAAACATTTCTACGAAAATAATAAAAACAGCCAGCAAAGGAATAAAGTAAATGTATCCAATTTGTGCAGTAGGCCCTATAATCAGGATTAAAACATACTGCGCGCAATAAAATTTCGCACCATGAAAAGAGTGAAAGATAAAGGCATGAAACACGGACAAAATCCGACTATAGACACTATAGAGAGACGCAATAAAACAATGTCAGACATGGAATATAACTAAAAAAACAAGAGAGAAAGCTTACTACGTGTGAAATGAGATGTCTAAAAAAGCAGCAAATAGAACAAGAAGAGATTATGTGAGAAATGAGATTACAAGAATTGTTGGAACAACATCAGTGATCAAATATATTGAAAGAGATTGAAATGGTTCGGTCACTTAATGAGAATGAACCCTTATTGGCCAGCGGCAAGAGTATACAACATGAAAATTGAAACAGCAAGGCTGAGGAAGACCAAGAAGAAGGTGAATTGGAGGAGTTATCATAATTCTGACACGGCACAGTCTTCTTCTGCGTTCAGCATGTGGTCATGCTATACCGTCAGACCTGTCATCAAGACGAAGTCCACTGTCTTCTCCAGGTCAGAGCGGCTGCCCCATAGCTTTTGCCTCAAGTCTGTATCCTCTGGCCAGGTCTGCTGTCTTTGCTCTTTGTATGTTGGGCAGGTCTGGGTTCCGGATCCATATGGACATTCATCTGTGTATGAGATCCTTAATCGGTAAAGGTGACCCAACAGTCTGCAGTGGCCTGTTCTAAGGCGAAATATTGTGGTCTGTTGATATCTTTGGAAGAGATGTATTGCATCATGTTCGTATTCCCCTTCCATTTCTTTCTTCCACTTTACTGTGTATGTGTTGCGGATTACGGCACAGTATTATTGCATATCAAGTGACCAGACGTGCAATAGCCCGAAACCCGATCTTCATTCAATCCTGCGACGCCTCACAGCATAAGCAAAGAAAGACGATAGATAGAGATAGACTCTCAGTCATCACATTTTTCACCCAGATACAGTAATCTATTACCCCTATCTCTGACGAGTAGCTTCGCAGATAACGAACAAAGCACACACAAAACCGATCGTCATTCAATTCTGCGACGCTGAACGGAAAAAAACAGAGAAAAGACAATAAATACAATAGACGTATGTATGATCTTTTAGACTGTCGTGTCGTCTGGCAGGTTCGTGTATGTAGGTATTATTAATTGTAAAATGAACCAGTCACTCCGTCCTTCATTGACATTCGCTTTACGCGTGTATCGTTTGTTTTCTGGTCTGTCCCTCAAAAATATTTCAAGAGCACCTGCACCTTTGCGTAATGCCGAACACCACGGATCTGTCACAATTTCCCAACAATTGTGGTCAATAGACAAGCCTTCAACGAGGATCGTGTACGAATTTGTATCCCATGAGTGGTCTGCCTCTCTTTTCCCTTCTGAAAATACGGCAGACATTATTTTCTGTGATACGGTTCTTGTTCGTTCGTTTTACACGATCCATCATCATTTACAGTGCCATCTCCGCAACAATGGTTGGCTGCAACGGATCTCCAACATCCCCTGTCTCTTGTTTTGGTGGTGCACTCTGCTAGACTGTAACCTGACCATCTTGTGATGTTACTCTCCCACATGTATCTCTGCCTACCTCTTGCTCGCTTCCCTTTGACTTTACCCTCACGTAAGGTATTCAATAATGTGTCATGTCTTTTAATGTGTCCAAAATATTTTATTTGCCTGATCTTTATTTCTCTTAGTAATTCTTTCTTCATATTAAGTGTTTTAGCACCTCTTTATTTGTATTCTTCTCTTTCCATGATGTTCACCCTAATCTCCTATATACCCACATCTCAAAGGCATCAATTGTCTTCTAATTGTTTATTTACTGTCCATGTTTCTGATCCATACATTAATGTAGAAAAGATGTAGCATTTTATAATTTAAACGACTCAACTATCTTAAATGTCTAGTTGTGCTCCCATAATTGAAGTCAATTTCCCCCGCTGCATCACTTCTGTGTTTGTTATTTTGTCCTGCTATTGATGTTAATTACGTTGCGAAGACAGCAGAGGTGAAAATTTGTGAGTTTTCTTTGTATCTTCGTCTGCAATACTATTTTTGTTTCTCCACTCTCTTTGTGATATTGTGCCAAATAAAATGTTGCTGAGCTTCCTATTTGTGCATTGATTTCTTCATCTCATGAGAAGGAGACTGTGGCAGTGGAACCAAGAAAAGCATAATTTGTGTACTTAATTGTGACAGTGGAACCAAGAAAAGCATAATTTGTGTACTTAATTGTGACAGTGGAACCAAGAAAAGCAGAATTTGTGTACTTAATTGAGATGATCGTTATTGAGAAGGATATAGGCCTGTCTGGCCTATGTTGGCTCAGTAATACCTGGACATAAAACTAATATCGTTGTAAAACGTATAGGCGTACTCATAGAGAAAATTTCGCATCACAGACATGTCAAGCAAGTGACGAGAGATTGCAGGTTTATCTCAGATGTAAAACTAGAACAGCGTTAACGGCGAAAAGGAGGTCATTGAGAAGAATCCCTGTCGTTTATGTATTTGCTCTTAATTTAGCTAAATAGAAGAGTGAGACATCAGGTTAGGGTACTGATAAAAATATCAATAGCGGAATCCTTGAAGGAATATGTTATCACAGAAGGACGACAAACTAGATGATGAAGGGTAAATACATAGGTGTAATATTTGGTTAAGTAAAGTCATTTTTAGAGTTGTAATTTAAACAAAATACTGAATATTACTTGAACACAAAATAAATACAAATTGACAGCATAAAACATCGACTGTTTAAGTTTTTCCTAACAGATCTGCAAGCAATTCATTTTAGGCACACACACACTCACGCACACCAACTCTGATTTTCTGGGATTTTTACTCAAGAAAATCGTAGTCAACTTTTTTTAAAAATTGTGTGGTAACTTTGATAGAGACTACTTAGCTATTCCTTTTATTTTCTCAGGCGAAAATTTAAAACACACGGTAATGACGTTACACAGATCGATGAAAGCTCAAATAAACACGCGTACACATCGACGTTTCGATTAAAAGGCATTGTTCTATAAAATAACATAGCTTATGACGAATAAAGGTTAATAAATATCGTAATGCTAATAAATACCTTAGGCCCCTAAGTTTCTCAAGATGGCGGCTACCTCTTCTACATACTTAACAATAATTATAGTTTAGTCTAAGTAAGAAATGTCAGAGTGCGACTAATTTATGTAATCATCTGTTGGAATTTAGAACATAGTCAGTGTGCGTTAATAACCAGCTATTATGTTACTTTATAAGCTTATATAATAACGTACATGGTAGATTTTGCCGGCTTTACGTTACTTTTTTTTTTACAACAGATGAGATAGAGTGAGAAGAAACCGTAGGCATATCTGTATCATCATATGCCCATATGATATGGGTATACTTATACTTTATAATTATATAGTTATAGTATGCGGCAGTATGCCGCATAATTACATTAATATATTATTCGGCCTATCAATATAGCCATAGTAGGGCTAGTAGTAAGCAGTGGGGCAAGTGAAACATATTCAACTATTTGGGTAACAGATAATATAAATGGCATTAGTTAGTATTACTATTAACTATAGTATAGTATATAGTATAATAATATAGATATAGTATTATTACTCATACTGTAACAGAAGTTAAATTACTTAAATATCGAATTTTTTTCCATCTTGATCCATTTTATTTATGAACATATTTCTATATAAATAATGATATTATTCATTGTTTGTGTATATATGATGAGTGTATCCACTAAATCTAAAACAAATACACATGAATATATATATATATATATATATATATATATATATATATATATATATATATATATATATATATATATATATATATATATATATATATATAGACAAAGATATATTAAATTCAATAAGGACTAAATGAAACCAAGAGGTGGGCTCCTAAATGCTATTAAGGAAGTAAAGTGTAGCAACTTTTTAAAAATTAAGTGGTAACCTTGGAAAAAACAACTTTTAAAGACAAAGGTAATTTACCAGACAAATGCAACATTTAACAAGATGAACATCCAATGCAACACATCTTTTTTTAACTGAGGTGAATCCTAATTAAAGTAAACAGGCTACTGTAATTTTACCTCT
Organism: Meghimatium bilineatum; assembly: GCA_034231615.1. Taxonomy (NCBI): domain Eukaryota; kingdom Metazoa; phylum Mollusca; class Gastropoda; order Stylommatophora; family Philomycidae; genus Meghimatium; species Meghimatium bilineatum. The sequence goes on along the minus strand of CM067322.1, from coordinate 9,428,984 downwards.
GATATTGTGGTTGTTTATATTTGAACTGAGGTAAAAGAGTTTTTTGAAGTTATATAGAACATAAAGAGGGGTACCAGTGCTATCACAGTCATGGCAGCTGCAGATATGCAACAATTGTCACTTTTTCTTCTGCTTCAAACAGTAGTGTTATCTATTTTATGAAAGCCACTGTCTGCTCACACTGTCACAGACACAAGTGGTTTGATTGGAAAGAATCCAAAGTGAGGCTATGATGCCAGTGCTAGGATGTGCTAAGGGTACCCCCATGAGATTTATGTTATTTGTCCAGAACTAAAGTGTGGCAACAAATAGCACAGGTCAGGGCATACTTCAAAATAGCCAACAATGCTGATGCCTCTTACACCAATGCCTAGATGAGGCCACACACAAAAAATGAATCAAATGCGTCAAGTTATGGATGACAGAAGTAGAGGACATGTTGCTCAGAGTATGTAGTAGAGGTAGTGAATTGGTAGAGATGGTCAGATAGAAAAGGTCTGTAAACTACAACTTAGCAAGGTGTAGGGAATGGACGTGCAAGAACTTGTCCAGTTGCACTCAAAACTACATAATCATATGGTCAGATATGTCAGAGTAGTCAACATAAAAACAAATAATGTGGATGCGGTTCTGTTGCCTACAAGAATTATGGAACGGTGCATGAGAAATTGCCTGCCTACTCCACTACAACAGTGAGCATGGAAATAGAAACGACACTTGGTTGGTGACTGAAATGTCAGCAAACATTGTGATACTCTGACTTCCAAAACATGTTGCATAAGATAGAAAGCTGCATGTTAAGGAAGGGTCTCTCGACTGAAAAAACTTGGTTGTCCAAAGTGTTACATTGTATCTTGGTCATGTGGGTGTCAGTGGCAACAGAAGAACAGACTTAGTGATGGGCAATGCTGTGGTTGATGAAACAGTATTGAAAAGTGGTAGGGCTGGCTTAACAGAAGCAGTTATTGATTTACTACAGAGTGAAGAATGCAACACAGGAAGTGATATTGTGCCCATACAAAGAATGATTGTTAAGGGGACAAAATGTGTCCTCTCTGGAAAGATCACATAATCAATATCTGACTAGGACTTTGAGTGTGCTCAATCTTTGATGGCTGTTGGAAAGGAGAGCAGAGCACTAATGGGAATGTCTTGTATACCATAATGCTGGTATCTGATCAATAATAAAGTATATAGAACCAATTTTGATGTCTAGAAGTGAATCTTGGATATAAATATAATAATAATAAGACCACTAACCTGTTATGGTCATCACACTACACTGGATACATCCACACAAGAATCTCTCCAAACAACTATACTCGACCATTGAGAGGAGTGTAGATAATCCCAAAGCATAATGGAGAAATCTTGAAAAGTTAATTTTAAAAAAGAGCTGCTCACTTGCATTAGAAATTGACAATCCACATCTTGAGAAGAGGAAAGATGGAGCACATTGTGATAACAGGCAAGTTGAAGAGCAAGAGAGGATACTAGATGGCAATGCATGAGAACACCGGTTTCTGAAATTATTGACAGCATGTGAAACAGAAGGCTTTGGAAAGACAAGATAACCAGCGCCATACCATGTGAACTATAAGAAGTAGTCTAGCTTAACTAATTTTGTTATTATTCACTATCAACATAGATTTTTATTGGCCCTGGCACAGTAGTAGTCTACTTTTTATTCGCTGTTGTCTCTGATATTTGTGAAATATATAGTCAAATCCCATTATACCAACTTGGTCCAGACTAACAAAATATGTATGTAATAACAGAAATTTGCTATATACAGTATAAATAATAAATATTCGGGATTTTGAAAAGTGTTGCTAAATAGGGAAATATATTATAAAATATTGCACTATAGACAGATTCCACTATACATTTAGTATTTGTTTCAACAGATTCCACTATAGGCCTACACTTGGTATTTGCTTCAACAGATTCCACTATACATTTAGTATTTGTTTCAACAGATTCCACTATACATTTAGTATTTGTTTCAACAGATTCCACTATACATTTAGTATTTGTTTCAACAGTTTCCACTATACATTTAGTATTTGTTTCAACAGTTCTTGCTTGCTGGGAGGTGATTTTAATCACATATTGAGTGTCAAGTCCCTATGGAAAACATTCACACAGACACTTCTGACAGTGATGATGAAATGAAGCAAGAAGCAGAAACAACAGAGTTTAATCAGGTATACAAATATCACAGATAAAGTAGTTGATATGTGCTAAAATACATTTGTTATTTTAATCTGCTGTTATTAGGTCAAAATGCCACAAACCACCACTCTCTTACTAAACTAACATATCTTAACCCTCTCTTGTATAATTTTAAAAAAACTGAAACTACTGCCAAAATTGAATGTGTGTGACCACTGGCGCAAATAAATCGGAGACATAATGCATTTCCATTCTCAGGAGTATATTTTGCTGGAAATCTAGTAGGACCATTGTCCTACCACATAGAGAGATCTAGTGGGAGGAGTTTGAGAATGAAATCTAGTAGGACCATTGTCCCGTAACTAGAGAGATCTAGTGGGAGTTTGAGAATGAAATCTAGTAGGACCATTGTCCCGTAACTAGAGAGATCTAGTGGGAGTTTGAGAATGAATGCAGAAAAAGAAACTTGGTTAGGTAATCCGCCACTAATCGTGCACATGAACCTCTGCAACCAGATCATGTGGAAGAATAGTTCACAAAGAGTGGAGCCTGCACCACAACAGCAAGTAGTCAATGATGAGAGGTGTCTGCCATAATGAAGGTCCTGCCAACACATTCTGTTCTCTGGACTACATCTTTCTAATCTGCAAGTGTTTGAGAATGAATGTAGAAGAAAGACGTAGATTGATGAAACTGATAGGCATGGTTAAGAGATAAAACTGTTTGAGATTTTGTTATGTGCTATTTTAGTACTTCAAGCAAATCCCATTATGATAACTTGATCCAGACTGATGAAATATGTTTAATATTAATATTACATACCTGTCAACCTGTTGAGACTGAAAACCATAAAAAAAGTTATGAAAAACCATAATTGAGCATGAAAAACCGTAAAACCATACACAATGGTGAGGGGGGCTTAATCCGTAAAAAAAAGGGTTTTTTACGGGTAGTTTGCCTTTGTTTAACATAGACAGTCATAGTGTGGGAAAATTATAGAGCACAAAGACTATGCCTATGTACCTTTAATACGATAAAAGAAATATGATGGAAAAAAATTAATACAGAGAATGGATGCTTAGATCCATTAGATGCTAGTATCTCTTTCTAGGTTCAGCGACTCTGTTTTTTCTTTCCAGCTGCTCCGTCTGGCTTGTAACTTGGCTCTTTGAAATTTAGCCTTTGTTTGCTGATATTTGTTGTGATGTTCTTGGCTAGGTCTGTTCTCGGCCTGCTGTCTAGATGTTTCCATCTCATTTTGCAGCTTTTCCAGTTCATTATTCCAGTAGGGTTTGTAGTTCTTGCGTGCCCCCCTGGGTATGGTTTTACTAGCAGCATGTAGTATACATCTATTAAATTCACTCACTGCTCTATTGATGTCTTTGTCCAAGTTCATGTCCTTAGCTAGAACACTGGTTAAATGCTGGTACATTTTCCAGTCTGCCCTCTTATAGTTCCACCTAGTGAGCGTGCTGCTGTCCTTGGTAAATTCATTGTGGATTTCCAGAAATACTGGTCTGTGGTCACTACCCCCAAGTTGCTTTCCAACGACACGTGTGATGTTCCATTCCAGGCCTGGTGAGTGGAATGCCAGATCTGGTGTAGAGGTGGTGTGCCATGCTCTCGAGTAGAAGGTTGGTGAGTCTGCTGGCTGGTTAATAAGGATGAGATTATTTTCATCCTGCCAGCTCTCAAGTTCCTCACCTCTCTTGTCGATATGATCGTAACCCCAGCTCTGAGAGTGGCTGTTGAAGTCACCACACACCATAAGTCTCTCTTTATCTGGAATTGTGTCTAGTGCCAATGGTTTATCATTTGGGCAGTAGTAGTTCAGGAGATGGAATTCTGCACTGTCTGTTTTTAGGTGGAGCATCTGGTATTCTGCCCCTTCCATATATACTTCCAGCTGACATGCGCTGATATTGTTTTTAACAAGTGTCAGAATTCCACCCTTTCGCCTGTCCTTTCTGTCAGACCGGTAGCACTGGTAGCCTCTGATTTTGAAGACTATGTCGCTGCTGAGGTGTGTTTCTTGGATACAGCATATATTAACTTGTTCTTCACTGAGGACATTTTCAAGTTCCAATTTTTTGCTGTATCCATCTCTTTTACTGTTGACACCCTCAGCATTCCAGTGCATTATTTTTATTGGTCGTTTGTTTGTTTGGCCAGTAGCTCTATTCCCTTGCCTCCTGGCTCCTCGAGGCAATTGAGAAGGACTTCCACACACCTGAAACTGGACGAACTTTTAGTTTTTAGGAGATATGAATAAACCAGAGGTGGGTGTGTTCACTGTTCATGCCCACTGTCAATTCAATTGGAATTAGAAAATTCAAGGGAAATAAGAGAAACCCTTCAATTGTCCCTTGGTGAAATCAGGGGAGGCAAGCCAGAAACTTGGCAGGTAGACATCATCTAGTACCAACCGCGATTGATAAATATCACACAGAACAAGTTCGTAGCGTTAATGCTACACAAAGAATGAATCTTTTACATGATCTAATTGCGCAATGTAACTAATTTCGATCATATTTGCACAAGTAAAATGAGATCTAACTAGATATACATGCTAAACTAGTGTTTGATCGTGGCATAATAGGTTTATTTGGACTTAATATTTGCCGACCACGAATAGAAAAATTATCATGAAGACAAGTTCGTATCGATAATGCTACACAAAGAATGAATCTTTTACATGATCTAATTGCGCAATGTAACTAATTTCTATCATATTTACACAAGTAAAATGAGATCTAACTAGATATACATGCTAAACTAGTCTTTGATCGTGGCATAATAGGTTTATTTTGCACATTCATATGGTAAACGATGATCTAACAAATTTGACACTGTATGTAAAGTAATGATATTAGGCCTACTAAATTAACATGAAGAATAATGAAATTGACTTACCAGTATAAATATGAGAATGGAGAATGTTGATGGTGCTTGCAAATGCACAAACTCTGGCTGCTGTATAAAATGCGCATAATTGCAATTGAGAAACGGTATCTTTGAACCAGAAGCGAAATCCAAGCCTCCACGCGAATTATTTCATTCACCACTGGGTAATAAATATGTCAGGTCTGTAACACCCCTTCAGGACTACAATAGCTGAAATGCCTTGTGTGTGGCCGAACTAAGAGTTCACATTTTGATAAGGAATAACAGGTGTGTCCAGTAACTGAGGTTGGGCCCTTTCGAGGTATAGGGCCCGGCACCGTCCCTTCCTGAACGTCCGCCACAGGGCAGGCACCATAACTATTTATAACTACTGACATGTTTCCATTGTGTTTTGTGCGTGGCATCCTGATTATCTGTGCGCCTTTTGGCTGGATGCCTCCGTCTTCAGCACTCTGCTTACTTGGGCTGGACTATGGTCCTGCTCGAGTGGGACTGCCTGACCAGGCTTAGTTTTCAGCCCCTGATGGCTGAACTAAGTCCCATCACCACTTCAAGGTTCTGACCTCGATGGGGATATACGGTATAAAAATAAACATAGTTGAGGATTTTAAAAGGTGTTGATGAATAGGGAAATGTGTTATATAGGATGCGCTACAGAGTGATTCCCACTGTATTATCATTTGTTCTGATGTGTTTTTGTCACTTTTACCAGGCTTCAGGGAATGATGATTCTAATGTTCCACATCTCCTGACACAAATAAAACAGGAACCAGATAATGAGGTTAGTGTGTTGAAGGAAACACTGTCATTTAATAATCAGTAGAGATACTGTTGTTGTTGTTATCAAATTGTTGCTTAATTTAATCTACTTTTGCCAGCTCAATTCCATACTTCAGCAAGTAAAATGGTTCGGCCACCTTATGAGAATTAACCCAAACCAAAAACCAATAAAAGCGTATAGCAAATAAATATCTGGACACATAGCCAGAGGTAGACCAAGAAAACATTGGATATAAAACTTCAAGATGATGTTGAACAAACATGGACTTTGTTCATGGATGTTGATTCATTACCATTAACCAAGAAGTATACTTTTTGTCAGTTCTGTATTACTTCTATACTTTTTGTCAGTTCTGTATTACTTCCTCTGCGATTAACTCCAGCATATTAACCTTTAGGACCCCAGATTAAAATTACACAATTTCTCCCCCAGACCCGGATTATTTTTTTTTACAATGTGCATTATTTTTAGTGAGTGTTTGGTAAATGCGATAATTTTTTCTTTGTAAAGATATATCAAAATAATGTTTGCACATGTAAATAAAAGAGTGAATAATGAATATAATAATGTTTTATTTTTGTTGTATGTCTGATATAACATTGTGAGCAAGTTGCGAAGTTGAAAATTGGGGAGAAAAACTCAAAACTACAATTAAAAATCCAAAAAATTATTTCTTGACACACTTATACTTGAACAATGTCTGGCAACACTGATAAAATCCTCCTAAATACCTATTCCTGCTGTATATATTTTATTTTCTAACCAAACTAATATAATATGGACTGAACAAACCAATAAAGCATGAAGAGATCACATACAATGTCCGTCCATAAAATACTAGACCTAGCCGGACATACGACGTAATTATTTTCATTGCTGACCTGTGGCACCCCTGATACATATTGTGTTTGTATTATTTGATGAATAAATGAACATTCTTATAATATAACAACAACACAAAAACAACAACTAAAACTTGTAGATATTACTTTCCATGACGATCACTTACCATGCCATGTGGTACTACATTTGATAATAAAATATGGCGTTAAAAATGGACAAATTCATTCCAGAAATTTGTAGGTAAAATCAGCCATGTTTCTCCTTCTTACAATCGTAATGTGTAAAGGAATTTGACCTTTAGTTTGTGACATATTCCTATCTTCGTGTGATGGGAATTCTACTTCATATGAGCTTAACTTCGTGTGATTCCGTACTCACGAATCAGAGCATAGTAACAAGATTGACTTGAAACGCATATGGGCCCTAGTTGCGTAATGGCGTCATCTACTATAGGTGCCTATGGAGCCCGTAAGGTTAACAAGATGTAGTCTGGAGAATGGAATGCAATATATCACAGTTTATAGCTTGGTTGCTATATCTACGCCTTTCAGTCTTTCACAGCACTGCTTCTGGGTCGCTTTGACCCAATACATGATGGGACAGCAAACTTCACCCGGTAACGTCCTTAGTCCCCTCTTACAACACACATTGAAGGTAAACAGTGTTGCTATTCTTTTCTTCCCTTTAGACCCCAGCAACACTTGGGCGGTGCTGTATTACTGACTGTCATCTGTCACTCTGTCTCAGATCCTCCCAGAAATGTACTCACTGCCTAAAACTGAAATCCAACAAGTAAAGCGTAAAACAGGGTAATAATGTTTTGCTGTTTGTTTCATGTTATTAGCAGAACATTATTACCCCGTTTCGCGCTTGACCTGTTAGATCCCCAAAAACAAAGTATGTAAGTCTAACAAGATATTGGTCATACAAAAGAAGCGAGCATATTATGTTTGTGATTATTTCAGATCTCTGAAGAGATGTTCAACAATGAAGATGTCAATGTTGAGTTCAGTCAGTTTCAAAGTTTTCATGAAAATATGACAAGGTGGCAGGAAGAGAATCAGCCTGGTCTATGTCAATGGAATACACACATAAAAGAAGGTAAATATGTCATTTGCAGTGTGTTCTGTGACATGTTTATGATGTGTAATATATATGTAGCTCCCGTGTGTTGTCGGGGCCCGAAAGGGGAGCAAAGAATAGCAACACTGTTTACATTCCATGCATGTCGTATGAGGCGACTAAGGAGGTTCTGGGATGGAGTTGGCTGTCCCATCCCATATAGGGTCAGTGACCCAAAGCCATGCTGAGGTCGGATGTGTCAGACTAAAAGGCGCAGATATCGCAGCAATGCTGTAAACCATAACACTACGCATTCTGTTCTCCGGACTACATCCTGCTGATCTGCAGTAGTTTGAGAATGAACGCGGAAGAAGAAGAAGAAGAATATATATGTAGACAGACTTTTCTAATGTGTACTGTGGCAAATTTGTAATGTGTAATATATATGTAGTCTGTGACACATTTGTAATGTGTAATATATATGTAGTCAGACTTCTCTGATGTGTTGTACAACATTTATTATGATTAATTTTCTGAGTGATTTTACATCTCATCTGCTAGAGAAGAAAATGTGTTTTCTAGGACCAATAAAAATGAAAGTAAGAGATAAGATGTGGTAACACAATGGTTACTGTACTGACTTCCTAGACGTGGTGGTCTTTGGTTTGATTCCTAGTTGAAAGGAGTATGGTTTAGACATCAAATATCTTTGGAGTAGACGCATTCTAGCTAAATATTCAGCAGAGCAAATTTTGAGAAAGTGACGTCATCATGAGTGCAGACCACATAAACCAACTTTTGTTTTTGTAAAAATATTCTGGAACTAAGATATTATAATTTTTCCCAACTCACAGTTGGTACTCATCACGCTCTTGCCCATGGCTCATCATCGTATGTGCCATCTCCACAATAAAGGTTGGCTGCAACAGACCTTCAACATCCTCTGTCTCTTGCCTTGGTGGTGCATACTCCTAGATTGTATCCTGTCCATTTTGTGATGTTTCTCTGCCACTTTTCTCTCTGCCTAACCTCTTGTTCAAGTCTACCATAAACTCTACTTTCTAGTAAGGTCTTCAACAAAGTGTCATGTCTTTTTATATGTATAAAATATTTTATTTACAGTGTTGTCAGATCTTCTTTGTTCATTTTGTTCTTTTTCCATTAAGATTCTCTCTATGCTTCTATATATCCACATCTCTTTTTTGTTTCTTTCTTTTAACTTTATACCCATTTATGCCTTGCAACGTCAGGAGTAGAAGAGTTCTCTGGAGATGACTTTTTTGTGGGCTTCATATATGTTTATTTTCATTGACTCTTTTATTTCTGTAATCCATCGTTTGCAGGGTTTCCCCCTGGCTTTATATCCATTGTGTCTGTATAGTAATGCTTTTTGAGGGGCACTGTCTGATTAGTGTCTTCTTCATTAGTATTGGTAGTCTGGAAGCATGCGAAAATCATTTAATCTATTGTCATCTGATGTAATCCAGAACTGGCATTGTGTTTGTTTTCGTTTATGATTCTGCCTCTTCTTGGTCATATTTTCAATGCGTTTTAAATGGTTGCTAGTATATTAAAGAACATTAGGAGTGTCTTTTTTGTCTTTAATCACAGTTTACATGTATTGTTTTTATTGAAAATATTTGATTTATTGCTTTTCTGGATGTTATTTTTCCTGAAGGGGCTACCGACCCCTACCAGGTGCATCCACAGGTGGCGGATGGTGGAGGGCACTCATAAATGTCCATATATGGAGTGTTTGCTGCAATTAAGCAGCCGCGGACCAAACCGGTGCTGTTGCCTACCAGGACGGGGCGGGATATCCATCAGTCGGTGCTGAAATACCCCATGTGTCCAGTGACGGCAGCTTCAAGCGAGTATGAGCCGCTATAAGCTCACGCTGCTGGCGTGGAGTTATCAACTTCATGCCAGGAACGTGTTGGGGAAGGGGGGATTTTTTTATTTTTTAAATAATTTTTTTCCCCAAAAAATTGCTGCCTTGCAGTCACCATCGGGAGATGGGCAGGCTATGGGAGACAACCCTGACAGTAAAATAGGAGAAGGCCATTCCACAAACCTCCGATGTCTTGCAGGCAGTGCTAGGATGTCCAAGAACATGGATAGGAAGACTCCATAACTTCCCTCACCGAAGACGGAACATGTCAGCCTGAATAGGCGTGGGTACCCAGCAATGGAAATGGGACATGTACGCATTATACAGTTAATGACTATGCTCGAATTCTTTACACGAAATGGGGCTGCCCCTGTGGTTCATCGCCAGGCAGGAGCTCTGGACCCCCAGCCTCGAATGGGTCCACCAAAAGCTACTGATGATGACTGTGTATCGGGGACCCGGGATTAAACAGAGTAGAGCAACCGGCCAAACCAATCATGACAACAAAAACACAATCAAAATTATGCAGTGGAACAGTGAGGGTGTGGCTAAGAAGAAACTAGAACAGCAGAATTTCCTCCAAAAGCAAAAGATTGATGTCTTGTGCATTCAGGAGACACATCTTAATGACAGCAACAGATTCTCCATCAGAGGCTTTGAATGCTTCAGATTAGATAGATTAGGCCACAAAGGAGGGATCATCACAATGGTACGAAATAACATACCTACTACAGAAATCGCACGTAACCCAGAGGACTCAGAACATCTCACCATCAAATTACACACAACCCCAGAACCACTGATTATCACAAATTTCTACTGCCCAAACAAGAAAAAATTACACCTCAGGACAATACCTCTCACATCATCAAATCATATTATAGTTGGAGATTTCAACAGTCATTCCCCAAGCTGGGGTTATCCAACTATGGACTTCAGAGGAGAAGAAATAGAAGACTGGATGATATAAAATAGGCTAATCCTTATAAATGAACATCTATCAGAGCCAACCTTTTACTCCAGACGATGGAAATCTCAGAGCACTCCAGATCTTGCCATTGCAATAGGGGACATCCAACATGTGACAGAAAGAGTAGTGGCACAACAGCTTGGTGGGAATGACCACAAGCCCGTAATATTAACAATAAAAGGGAACCACAAGACAGAAAAGCAACAACACAAAATCGAATCACTAGCTGGAACTAAAAAAAGGCTAACTGGGACACTTACCAACGCCTTACAGAGGAAAAACTACTAACACATCTTACAGCAAGAAATATACGAAAAGATGCAAAATTAATAACAGGAATAATCCTGGAAGCTGCCAACAACAGTATACCTAGAGGAAGAAGACAAAACTACAAACCCTTCTGGAACAAAAAACTCCAGGTTATGCATGATGAAGCCTCTGCTGCAAGATCCAAGATGGAAACTAGACCAACAGAAACCAATATCATTGAACACAATAGACTGCAAGCAATTTTCAGGAGAGAAAAGCTAAACAGCATTAGATCCAGCTGGAAAGAAAAAACAGGAACACTCAACATGGAAAAAGACTCAACAAAAATGTGGAAACTTATCAAGTGTCTCAATGAAGAAAACAACCCCCAAAGTAGTATCATCATAGAAGACAAGGGGAAGTCCTACACTGGCACACAAGCTGCAAATATTCTAGCAGACTCCTATGCTGAAGAAAGCAAAATTAAGATAACAAGAACTGCCGAAGTAAGACGAGAGACAAAAAACCTTGTAAATAAACATCAACATTGCCCAGGCACAATGACCTCACCTTTTCACAAATCAAAACTTAACATGGCAATTCAAAATCTAAAAAAGAAGAAAGCCCCTGGACCCGATGGAATCACAAATGAAATGCTCCAACACCTAGGTCCTGTGGGTAGAAGCAGAATCCCAGACCTTTTTAATGAATCATGGGTGCAAGGGATCTTCCCAGAAGAATGGAAAGAGGCAGAAATAATTCCAATTGCCAAGAAAGAAAAACCAACAAAACAAGTTACCGCCCTATCAGTCTACTTAGTTGCTTAGGAAAGGTCATGGAAAAAATGGTGAATAACAGACTCTTAAAATACCTAGAGGAAAACAATCTTCTAGATGACTGCCAATCAGGCTTCAGAAAACACAGATGCACTGAGGACCAAACAACATACCGGTACCTTGCCCAGGAAATAGAAGATGCTTTCCAGAAAAAATCAAAACTCCTAGCCACCTTCTTTGACCTCACAAAGGCCTTTGACAAAGTCTGGAAAGAGTGACTATTGCTAAAACTTGCCCAGAAAGGAATCAGAGGCAAAATGTTTCAGTGGATAAAAAGCTACCTACGAGGCAGACATGCACGAGTCAAACTCCAGGGAATGAAAAGTAAAATGGTCAACATAACAGAAGGTGTCCCACAGGGAGGAATTCTGTCCCCCACACTCTTCATAGTTTTTATAGACAATGTGCCAAAACTATTCACACCATATGTACATAGAGGTCTCCGTGCAGATGATCTTGCTATCTGGACCCAATCAGAATACATTGGAGTTGCAAAAGTTAGAATGCAGGAGGCAATAAACAAAGTTGAAGAGTGGGCAAAAACCTGGGGTGTTCAAATAAACAAAAGTAAGACCGTCACTACACTTTTCACCCAATCCACAAAGCCTGAAAATTATACTCTCACTCTAGACAATACCCCACTCCCAAAAGAAAACACCCCAGTCTACCTGGGGCTAAAATTTGACAAAAGACTTACTTGGGGATCACACATTGAAGAGACAGAAAATAAAACCACACGCAGACTACAAATAATTAAAAAACTATCTGGGACAGATTGGGGAGCCAACATAAAAACCATAAGACAAGTCTATGTAGGTCACATTCGTCCAACTCTGGAATATGAATTGAGCACATATGCAACATCAGCAAATACCAATCTTCAAGAGCTGGACAAAATTCAAAATGCAGGTCTCCGAATCATAACAGGAGGACTAAGGAGCACACCTATAACATCAATGGAAGCAACAGCAGGATCACAAAACCTAACAGACCGCAGGGATGGGAAAATCACAATAATGGCAGAAAAATTTAGACGCCTGAAACATCACCCTATGCATGAAAAAACAAAAGAACTAACAAAAAACAGACTGAAAAGACCAAGCTTCAATCACCTATCAAAAAAACTTATGAAAGCCAATAAAGAAGTAACCAGCAACAATCCGGATGAATGGGAACAGCTAGAAGCATATTGCAACATCACAAACACTTCACCCATATATACTGCAAAACTTACAATACCAGGCATTGAGAGCAAAACTATGGAAACCCCTACTGCCCTTAAGGAAAAACACTTGATCACCTAGACACCCAATACCCTACCTCACAATGGATTCATGTCTTCACAGATGGATCATCAGAGGGTGCAGTAAAGAAAGGAGGAGCTGGGATACTAATACTCATACCAAACACCCCAAAACTAGAACTCCCAATCGCTACTGGCAAATTATCAACAAATTACAGGGCAGAGCTACAAGCAATCTTGGAAGCATCAAAGGCTCTAGAGGAACGGAGGCTCAAAGGAGCTAATATAGTTTTCTTGTGTGTCTGCATATCAGTACTCCAAACCATCCAAAAGGAACCTAAAGATCTAACAAAAACAACTGTAGAACTTCTAAATCAACTATCTGCCAACAATAAAGTTGTGCTGCAGTGGATCCCTGCACACTGTGGAATAGCAGGAAATGAAGGAGCTGACAGACTGGCAAAAGCAGGTGCAAAAAAGGAACAATTCCAGCATAGAATATCACTGACTGAAGCAAAAACCCTCATCAAAGGAAAATACAAACATACATGGAGTCAGAGAACAGGCAGTAACTTTCCACAGGACCCTATTCTAAAGCTAAACAGGTCACAACAAACCACAATTTTTAGACTTCGCACAGGACACTGCAGACTACAAGCACATCTCCACAAAATTAAGGCTGCCCAAACTGACCAATGCCCATGTCAAAAGGGTCCCCAGACTCCAGAACATATTCTGCACTCTTTGATGACGTGAGAACCAAAATATGGCCCCAAGAGACAGATCTGAAGGTGAAGCTGTGGGGCAACCGTGAGGACCTCCTGCTGACGACTGAATTCATGGAGGCGACCAACCTTCCTGTATAGACTTATGAGCATAGGAAATTGATCGCAGAAGAAGAAGAAAGGATGTTATTTCATTATAACAACCATATATGGGTGACAGGTTGGTATTCTTGTGATTTTTTCAAGATTATGCAAGCTTTATAGATTATCTTTTTAGATTTAATTTACTAAATTTTTCTTTCCAAGTCTTCTGTTTTATTTTCCTTGGTGAAACCCAACTTAAAGCTAACATAGACTGCTAATTGTTTTTATGTTATGTCAAAGATTGTTACAAAATGAATGTATTATGTTGTAAATTATTATTTACATTTCATGACTTGTCACTGTTCATATATTTCAGAGATCAGTGATGACACATTGGAAAACTTCACCAACTCTCAGGATGATGTTCAGAAAATACAAATAGAAAGTGTATACAGTGTTCAACATTCACAACTTCTAAGAGCTGATGTTTTCTCAGAGAATCTTCCAGAACATGGTAGAAACAATGAGGACAGCAGCAGAGATGTGACTGAAGGTTTGGAGAGACAAACAGAACATGTTAGAAACATTGTCAAGAATACATCAGATGACACAGAGGATTTTGAAATGTTTCATGAACACAAAGAAAACACAGTAATGAAAGCTGAAAACAAGAATGGAGATTTATGTTTGACACTAAGAGAGCAGAGACGGAATGACTTAAGAGAGTCAGTAACAATCAGTGAACATCAAGTCTTGGCTGAAAATGCCATTGATAAAATTGTCCAGAATGAGGACAATCTGGCTGTTACTCATGGAGAATGTAGCAAACTATCAGAAAATGAATTTAGTGTTTCTAGCAAAGATAGTAGGTATAAGACTGAGTATAGTGTAAATTGTGAGAATCTGGACAAATGTGATGTTTCTGGAGTAGGTTTTACTAAAGTTGTTAGTTTAAACACACATGGAAATGAAGGAGAGAAATCTGACAAGTCTCATTTTTCCAACTTTGAAATTCCTTGTTTTGATAATCTATGGACACAGAAAAATGCACGTAGAGGAGAGAAACCTTTCGAATGTGATATTTGTGGTGCAGGATTTTCTCAAATTGATAATCTGAAGGTACACGGCAGAATACATACTGGAGAAAAACCTTACAAATGCGATATTTGTGGTGTTGGATTTACAGTATCTGGTAATCTTAAAGTACACATCAGAACACATACAGGAGAGAAACCTTACAAATGTGATGTTTGTGGTGTAGGATTTGCTCAAACTGGTCACCTACAAAGACACAAAAGAATACATACAGGGGAGAAACCTTATAAATGTGATATTTGTGATATAGGTTTTACTCAAATTGGTAACCTTAAGGCACACAGGAGAATACATACAGGAGAAAAACCTTTCAAGTGTGATCTTTGTGGTGTTGGATTTACCGATACTAGTCAATTACAGAGACATAGGAGAGCACATACGGGAGAGAAACCTTACAAATGTGATATTTGTGGTTTAGGATTTACAAGATCGTGTCACATAAAGAAACATAAAAGAACACATACAGGAGAGAAACCTTACAAATGTGATGTTTGTGGTGTAGAATTTTCTCAAGTTGATAACTTAAAGGTACATGGCAGAACACATACAGGAGAAAGACCTTACAAATGTGATATTTGTGGTGTAGGATTTACTGAATCTGGTAATCTTAAAATACACAACAGAACACATACAGGAGAGAAACCTTACAAATGTGATGTTTGTGGTGTAGGATTTACTCAATCTGGTCACCTGCAGAGACATAAAAGAACACATACAGGAGAGAAACCTTATAAATGTGATCTTTGTGGTGTAGGATTTGCTCAAATTGATAACTTGAAGGCCCACATAAGAACACATACAGGAGAGAAACCTTTCAAATGTGATATTTGTGGCGTAGGACTTGCTGATACTAGTGACTTGCAGAGACACAGCAGAACACATACAGGAGAGAAACCTTACATATGTGATGTTTGTGGTGTGGGATTTAAAAGAACCTGTCACCTAAAGACACATAAAAGAACACATACAGGAGAGAAACCTTACAAATGTGATGTTTGTGGAGTAGGGTTTACACGATCTAGTAGCCTAAAGAAACATATAATAGCACATACAGGAGAGAACCCTTTCAAATGTAATATTTGTGGTGTAAGTTTTACTCGAAATAGTAGTCTTCAATCACACAAAAGAACACATAATAGCTTCACAAATGTGATGTTTGTGGTGTAGAATTTAATGATCTGAGTATGTACAAAAAACAACAAATTACAGGGAAAAGGAGGATCTTTATAAATGAGATGTTTTTGATATTGTATAATTTACTGATGCTTGCAACCTGTATAGATACAGAACACATTCAGTAGAGAAACCTCACAAAGTTTGGATAATGTAATGAAGAGTTTTTCCTCCAAGACATCTGTGTTTATAATTTGGCCTACCACATCTGACTTCAGTATTACTGTGGCCCTCTATGGAATAGGATAGCCAATTCCACCCCCAAAAACCTTCTTAGTTACCTCTTCTGACAATCACAATTCTTATGTGTGGCGTGACAATCAGTCTTACCAAGTTTTTACTAAGAATTATTATGAGAAAAGTAAGAAGCAAAGTAAGAGGCAAAGTAAAATTAGAAATTAGCAAGGAAACAATGTGAGTTTGTATAAGGCAAAGGTACAAACAATATCATTTGTATTTTGAGAACACTGAGGGAAAGAACATTGGAGGTAAAATCAGATCCATACTGTTGCTTTATATATTATACCACGCATGTGATTGTGTCTGTGGGTCTTACCAATGGTCCACTAGACAAACCACCCATGCAACAGAAAACATTAATAGATGACATGTCGTTATTGGGGCTCTCTTATGGAAGCTTTGTAACATGTCATCTATAGAATTATAGACTCCCTCTTCAATAGGCATTGCACTAAACTGAAAGCTGATGTCACCTGGATATGAAAGAAAGCTCAGAAAACCCACCTCACTGCGCATAGGAAGTAAGAGCTAATTGCTCACCATTCTTGGGGTTCTCAAACAAACAGTATATTATACCAAAGCATTTATTTGATTAAGAAGGCATAAAGAAGAAGAATGATGGTCAACTAGCAGAGGACTGCTACTGTCAGAAAGCACTGTAATGGCAGATACACTATGGACATGTCCAGTTTGCAGTAATGATGATCCGATGACTAACTAACTAACACAGTTATAAAGCTTGCTAGAAGATCTGCATAGTGACAGCTAAGACCTAAGAATAATAATTTAAAATATTGACAACAAACAGCAGCAATAAGAGTGGGTAATCAAGTAGGAGCATACTAACAAATAAAAAAGGGAGTCAGGCAGGGTTGAGTACTATCCCCTGATTATTTTCTCCCAAAACTGACATGATGATAAGATCCATTAACAATATGTTCTGGAATACTTATATGTGGACATAAACAACCTGGGATATGCTAATTATATGTTCTGGAATACTTATATGTGGACATAAACAACCTGGGATATGCTAATGACATGTTCTGGAATACTTATATGTGGACATAAACAACATGGGATATGCTAATTATATGTTCTGGAATACTTATATGTGGACATAAACAACCTGGGATACACTAATGACATGTTCTGGAATACTTATATGTGGACATAAACAACCTGGGATATGCTAATTACATGTTCTGGAATACTTATATGTGGACATAAACAACCTGGGATATGCTAATAACATCATCCTGAGTGCTAAAAATCAAGAGAATCTACTAAACATTATTAACATAGTGGTGTGGTAACAGAAAATACAAATAGACTCGTAATAAAAGAAGCAGAACATCCCAGCCTGCAACATCAAAGTTAATGACAACAAAACAGGTTCACCAATTGGAATACCTTGGAACCATGATAGCATCAGATAAAAAAAAACCTACATCAGAAATACAAGATAAAATAGGAAAGACAACAGCATCTTTTCACAAAATGAAAGGTATTCTGTGCAGGCTATGTTCCTTTCACGCTAAATACAGTACATAGGGCAGAAACTATAGCTTTCCTGTTTGAGCGATTTGATATGGTACATAGGACAGAAACCAGAGCTCTCCAGTTTAAGTGATTTGATACTACTATGTGTAATCCTTGTAAGCTGTTGATACCCATTGTCATATCCTCTTTGATGGTTCTGCGAAGTCTTTCTTGGTCTTCCTATTTTTCTTTTGTCACCTGGTATCCGTTTTAATGCTTGTAGTGGCCATCTTTTTTCATTAATTCTAAGTGCATGTCCAATATAAGTCCATAATTTTTGTCATATTGTTGTAGAGACATATTGTTGTTTGTTGTCTTAACTTACTTGATTGTTTGACTTCAATTCTTACCAACCAATATTTAAGAGTTTTCTAAGATATTTATTTTCAAATGCATTTAATTTCTTCTCTAGTGATTTTATTTGTTTCTGTAACACGTGTGGGTTTTTTCCCCATGCAACTGGTTTCTATCATTAGAAATAAGGAAAAGAATCCATCGATGCTACATAGAACTTCTTCTGTCATATCATGACAAGAAGTTAATAAAACACATATACATCTAGAGGCCATAGATATGTGGTTCTTCAGAGAATCCCATGGGCAGATAGAGAAACTATCTAGAGTCATAGATATGTAGTTCTTCAGAGAATGTGGAGAATCCCATGGGCAACTAGAGAAACTATCTACAGGCCATATATATATATGTGGTTCTTCAGAGAATTCCTTGGGCAGATAAACTATCTAGAGGTCATAGATATATGGTTCTTCAGAGAATGTGGAGAATGCCATGGGCGACTAGAAAAACGATATAGAATGTACCGAAGCCACGTAAAAAGGATGTTTATAATACACTGTTACAACAGGCAAATATTGAAGGAAAATGAGACAGGACAACAAAGAGATAAGATACTGGATAGTTTGACATGATGCTATGGTAGAAAGTCATCCGTGGAACTGATACACTGTACAGTAGATAGGATGTAAGAGATCAATGATAGCCTATACCACCAGGCACGGAACGTGATGATTATGATAGGACATACATGACAGGTCACAGTGTTGCCATTCTTTCAGGCCCTGGAAACACTCAGACTCAATCTGATTATGTAAAGAATTAAAGCAGCAAATACATTAGAGATACCTTACAATTACAGAGTCTGCAGTGCAGAATTATTCAATCGATACAATCTAAAGAAATAATAGAAACACATCCAAAAAAATTTCTTATAAATGAGAAATTTGTTGTAAACACTACCGATAGTTTGAATGTCCAGAAGAAACATGCAAGTAATGACTTGAGAGAGTAGTTTTACGAATGTTAGCACTTTTTTTTTTGTTCTAGTGTAACCTGTATTCAAACTGATTTACCAATGACGGATGGTAAAATAAAAGTTTAAAATAAATTAACAACAGAGTTGATTTTTGTATTTTATTATTCATTTATTTTATTTGCTGTACATTGTTGGTAGCATATCCTCTAAAAGACACCAGCTACATAAGAATACTAATGATTCATGGGTAAGAGAATCAAGCTGGTTGAATTGTGGATGGCTTGGGTTGGTAGCATATCATTAAAGACATCATCTACATTTCTTCTTCTTCTTTCGTTCACTTGAAACATGTCTATATCTGTAATTCTGTCTCCTTAATAAAACTCACTGTCTTTTGTAGTATTGGTCGTTTGTTTGTTTGGCCAGTAGCTCTATTCCCTTGCCTCCTGGCTCCTCGAGGCAATTGAGAAGGACTTTCAGTAACTGAGGTTGGGCCCTTTCGAGGTATAGGGCCCGGCACCGTCCCTGCCTGAACGTCCGCCACAGGGCAGGAACCATAACTTTTTATAGATACAGACATGTTTCCATTGTGTTTTGTGCGTGGCATCCTGATTATCTGTGCGCCTTTTGGCTGGATGCCTCCGTCTTCAGCACTCTGCTTACTTGGGCAGGACTATGGGACTGCCCGACCAGTCTTAGTTTCCAGCCCCTGATGGCTGAACTAAGCCCCATCACCACTGCAAGGTGCTGGCCTTGATGGGGATCATCT
This sequence comes from Meghimatium bilineatum, assembly GCA_034231615.1. Lineage (NCBI taxonomy): Eukaryota > Metazoa > Mollusca > Gastropoda > Stylommatophora > Philomycidae > Meghimatium > Meghimatium bilineatum. The sequence continues at coordinate 9,409,132 of CM067322.1, read as the reverse complement.
ACATAAGAATAAAAAACAAAGTTCTAATTAATTATGTACAGAGGTCTTATTATGACAGAAAGGTATTAGAATGAGGAATGCCAACACTGAGTAGTTGTTGAGACCCAACTCTTGTGTAACTCCTCTATGACTGTATGCTTCTCTGTGTACTTCTAACTGATCTATCTCGACTAATCAACTAGAGAACAATATCATACAAGAACATGTGGTCTCCTGTAGGGAACATAAGACCAATGTGTACGTAAGAAATAAAGTAGAGATGTGTGCAGGAGCCATTGCTTTCAATAGTGACACGACGAAAACTAGCATGGTTCGGACATGTATGCAGGCACGATTCCTTGTCAAAAACAATACTGCAGGGGACTGTCGAGTGTGGAAGAAGCAGAGGAGGTTAAATAAAGGCATGGACAGACAACATCAAGGAATGGACAGGGCAAGATATTTCCACACTCATCCGCACCGCTGAGGATATAATTCGCTGGAGGACTCTGTGTGCTGAGGCATCCAATGTGGCACCCCTACGACCCTGAAGGGTTACGGGTTTATTGATTGATTTATGATGTGTCTACACCGATAAACACACTGAATATTCCAGAGTGTTAGTTACTAAACACAATAACAAAAATAAAACTACGCCTGTTTGGTCATATAAAGAGACATAACTGTTTAGAAAGACAAATAATGGAGGGATGAGGAGAAGGGGCAGACCAAGAAGACGATGGACTGACGACATTAAAGATAACATGAATACATCGCTGGAAAATGCAAGCCACATCGCCCAAGACAGAGAGAGGTTCAGAGAGTTCATTGGGAAGACAACGTTCTGGAAGGAATACGTCACATGACCTCCACCGATAAGAGATTTATTGTTCATATGCACAATATCAAGGGTACAACATCAAGCATATAAAATCTTTGTAAATGCAAATAAAGTAAATAGGTTACTAGAAAACTATCAATATAAAATAATAAAATATAGAAAATAACAACAACAAAAGAACAAATACAATTGTCAATGTGTCGGTCCAATTTGGACCTTTATCAAGACAACAAAAACAGTTAAGAATAAAAAACCTTAACGAATAAAAAAAAACAAAATGACGAATTTTCAGCATCAGTTTGTTAGAATATAATATATATTCATCAATAAGTCGAATTGAGATCTTGAACAAATTATTTCAACCCAGGTTATATTTGTTCTTTAGTTCCGAATCTTATTTGGCCATAAGCTACTCATAAAGTGCTAACTGTCAGTTCATTTCTTAACGTGTGATCCACTTGACAGTGTAATTCTCTCTGATCTGTATCTTCTGATACTCTGATCTGTATCTTCTGATACTCTGATCTGTATCTTCTGATACTCTGATCTGTATCTTCTGATACTCTGCTTGATTATCTAATGTTTCATACTAAGAAACTCTCTAGTTCTTAGCCAAACTCACTCGGAACCCTTGTTCCGAAAACTCAATCTCTGGAGCTATCTCTTAACCTAACTACATAACTACCTCGTCTAGTTTGAGCCTACTCGCTCTAACACCTAACTCTAACCTGTGACATCTGGCAGCTCTCTGTCTCAACTTCCGTTCATCTCAATCCGTGAAAAGCAAGTCTTCCCCCTCCCCTGAAATTAAACACATTACTTCTTGTTGCTTGTAGACTGCCAAACCCTATAGTTGTTCACAGCAGTCCATTTATCTACTTCAAGGCCTGTACCCCCCCCCCCCCCGGGACAGATACTATGACCTCTTGTCAATCGTCTCTCGGATAGTTCGTTACTCTATTCTTTAATACAATCAGAAAGATTCATAAATCAAAATTAGGAATTCCTAATTCATTAAAACTGCTAACCCAGGTAGCGATTTCTAACGATCTAACTTCAAATGACTGGCAATCTTTGTTTTAAATCTTTGCCGAATCTCAGTTTCTCACATACACTAACATTTTTCAATCTTTCATACTTACATTCCATGTTGATAACTAACCCCAGGGCTGTAATTATGCTTCAGCGCTAGTCATTTCTCAACCCATTTATTTATTTATCTTTATTAATTAAATATGAAGAGAACAAAGTGTGAATCAATCCTAGTTGGTTCATGGAATGTTCGGACACTTACGGATATCTCAGATGTAAACAGACCAGAAAGAAGAACAGCACTAATTGCTAAAGAATTGGCCCGTTATAATCTGGATATTGTTGCACTTAGTGAAACGCGGTTTGCAGATGAGGGTCAGTTGACAGAGAGAGGTGGAGGGTATACATTCTTCTGGATAGGACGTAAAAACACAGAGAGGCGTGAATCAGGTGTTGGTTTTGCTATAAAATCATCTCTGGTGCAGAAACTTCCAGGTCTGCCTCGAGGAATTAGCGATCGCTTGATGTCGTTGCGATTGCAAGTGAGCAAAAATAACTTTGCCACATTACTTTCTGCATATGCGCCGACAATGACAAATCCTGATGAGGAAAAGGATAAATTCTATGAAGAGTTAGATGCCGCTATATCTGGTACACCGAGAACTGATAAACTCATTATCCTGGGTGATTTCAATGCCCGAGTTGGCAAAGACTCCCAGACATGGCAAGGTGTTCTTGGACGTCATGGGATCGGTAAATGTAACAGCAATGGTTCCCTTCTTTTAAAGCTATGTTCTGTGCACGAACTCACTATCACCAACACTATGTTTCGTTTGCCAACGCGCAAAAAGACCTCTTGGATGCATCCACGCTCCAAGCAGTGGCATCTTATAGACTATATCATAACCAGAAAAAGGGACATCAAGGATGTTCGTGTCACAAAAGCAATGTGTGGAGCTGAATGCTGGACTGATCACCGGCTTATAGTATCCAAACTAAATTTCACCATTGCAAGAAAAAGACGTCCACAGGGACAAAAGATAGAAAAACGCCTAAACACTGATCGGTTGAGTAACCACGATATAAAAAATAATCTCTCCAAGGATCTCGACGTAGCCTTGGGAGACTTAGATCTTCTTAATACCACATCTGAAGATAGCTGGGCTTCGTTTAAAGGAATTATTTACGCCAAAGCGAAGGAACATTTGGGAGTGAAGGTACATAGACACCAAGACTGGTTTGATGATAATAATTTTGAGATAACATCCTTGTTAGAAGAGAAACACAAAGCTTTCAAGAAACTACAAGGGGCAGCATCTTCACCGTCCAAGAAAGTAGCCTATAACAAGATCCGTAACACTTGTCAAAAGAAGCTTAGAGAGATGAAGGATAAATGGCTAAGTCGAAAAGCTGAAGAAATTCAAATGTTTGCAGACAGAAAGGACTATAAGCGATTCTATGAGGCTTTAAGAACTATCTATGGTCCACACTCATCGGGATCACCACCTCTATTAAATGCCGATTCGTCTAAGCTTCTCACTGATAAAAATGACATCTTAAATCGTTGGGCTGAACATTTTGAAGAAATCCTAAACAAACCATCAGTAATAAATGAAGAAGTCATAAACAGAATACCACAACTTAGGATAAGAGAAGAACTCGATATACCTCCAAGCAGTCAAGAGGTTATTATAGCGATTAAACAAATGTCAAATGATAAAGCTCCAGGTTTGGATGCCTTACCTGCTGAAATTTATAAAAATGGCGGACCACTGCTGATTAAAAAACTAACTGACATTTTTGGTATTTTCTGGAACTCAGGTACATTGCCTCAAGATCTAAAAGATGCTTCTATAGTGCACCTATATAAAGGCAAAGGTACCAAACAGTCTTGCGATAATCATAGGGGCATATCACTTTTGTCTATAGCTGGTAAAATTCTCGCTCGTGTCATACTCAACAGATTAAATAATTCTCTACTAAACGAGCTACTCCCAGAGAGTCAGTGCGGTTTTCGTGCAGGTCGTGGTACAGTTGATATGATATTCTCTGCACGACAAATTCAGGAAAAGTCACAAGAGCAACATAGTGAACTCTTAGCAACATTTGTGGACTTAACTAAAGCATTCGATACCGTTAACAGAGAAGGACTGTGGAAGGTGCTTACAAAGTTCGGATGCCCCCCAAAACTTGTCACTGTGATACGACAATTTCATGACGGTATGATGGCTAGTGTTATCTGCGACGGAGGAGTATCTCCTGCATTCCCTGTCACAAATGGTGTAAAGCAGGGATGTGTGCTGGCCCCTACTCTTTTCAGCCTGTTATTTACAGCCATGTTAACGGAAACACACCATAGTAATGAAACAGCAGGCATAATGATCAATTACAGAACGGATGGTGGTCTTTTCAATTTACGTCGTCTAAAAGCAAACACGAAAACTAAATCTAGTACTGTTAGAGAATTACTTTATGCTGACGACTGTGCATTGTATGCTGACTCTGTCGTAAACATGCAGAGCACCATAGACCGCTTCTCAAAGGCCTGCAACAACTTTGGTCTCACTATTAACACCAAAAAAACAGAAGTCATGCACCAAGCAACATCAAATAGCCAACATACTGCTACTTCCATCATCGTCAATAAGGAAAAACTGCAGGTAGTCGACAATTTTACTTACCTTGGAAGCACTCTCTCTCGCGATGTCAACATTGATGTGGAAGTTAACAAGAGACTGGCAAAAGCTAGTGCTGTATTTGGCGGATTACGCAAAAATGTATGGGACAGAAGAGGTATAAGAACAACCACCAAACTACAAGTATATCATGCTGCTGTTATACCAACCTTACTATACGCCTGCGAAACGTGGACAGTGTATGCTAGACATGCAAGAAAGTTAAATCATTTCCATCTTACCTGCCTACGTAAATTACTAAACATCCATTGGTGGGACAAAGTACCAGACTACGAGGTCTTGGAAAATTCAACCTCAATCAGCATCCACACAATACTTATGAAGGCGCAGGCACGCTGGGCAGGCCATCTTGTGCGCATGGAGAACTCGCGATTGCCAAAACAAATATATTATGGAGAACTCAAGGCAGGATTTCGAAAAGCTGGTGGACAGAAAAAGCGTTTCAAAGACACGCTCAAGTCATCCTTGAAACATCTTAACATTGACGTAGGTGCTTGGGAGAGCCTCGCTCAGGATAGAACGGCTTGGCGTTACAGCATTAGAACGGGAGCACTAGCGGCAGAAGAATTCAGACAAGAAACTGCAAGACAGAAGCGGACACGTAGAAAAGAAAAAACATCTCAACCTCACACAGATACATTCTATTGTTGTCAATTCTGTAAAAGAACATTTTGTGCGCGCATTGGACTTGCTAGTCATTTAAAAACGCACTATTAACTTTATTATTTTATTATTTATTGTTATTATTATTATGGTTGAGTTTTTGGTCATCGTCGATCACGACGGACGAACATCAATTATGCGACCCATGATCGACTAGCTAAATGGCATGTTATTCAGTCATTTCTACTGGACATGGCCAGATCAAATGAAATACTTCTTCGCAGGAAGCGATACAATCTGCTTTTTAGTTTCTAAATGGTAATCAATAAAAGGTAATAGGCCCTACTGCTAGTAAAACGTATGAAAATAGTGCTCAAGTGGGAAACCGGTCTAAATGGCAGGGAACGTTTCTTGATAGAATCGAATCAATAGATTCGCCCGTGTGTTGCCGGGTCCGAAAGGGGAGCAAAGAATAGCACCACTGTTTACCTTCCACGCATGTCGTAAAAGGCGACTAAAGAGGTTATGGGATGGAGTTGGCTGTCCCGTCCCATATAGGGTCAGTGACCTAAAGCCATGCTGAAATAGGATGTGTCAGGCCGACAGGCGCAGATATCACAGCGATGCTGTAAACCATGACACAACGCATTCCGTTCTCCGGACTACATCCTGCTAATCTGCAGGAGTTTGAGAATGAACGCAGAAGAAGAAGAAGAATCAATAGATTCAAAATCTTTCAACTTTAATTTGAAACTCTGATTATCCCAGCAGTTACCAAACTGCCGCTGATTATCCCAGCAGTTACCAAATTGCCGCTGATTATCCCAGCAGTTACCAAACTGTCGCTGATTATCCCAGCAGTTACCAAACTGCCGCTGATTATCCCAGCAGTTACCAAACTGCCGCTGATTATCCCAGCAGTTACCAAACTGCCGTAGATTATCCCAGCAGTTACCAGACTTCCGCTGGTTCAGGACTACTTCTCAAAGAGAAGTTCGGAAGCCTATAATAAAGTCCTCGGTCCATTAAAATTGTCACAATCGGTGCGGCAATCTCTACTTTTATCTGCAGGTTCGTACAAGGGAAATCAGTAAGGAACTTCGTTTCGCTTCCAAAAGGACCGTCGCTCGTTACACAAAATAGTCAGATATCTCCAAGATCTTACTATTTCATTATAAGCACTGTCGAAGGTCACGCAACAACTCCCAGACAAAGACACATGGTCACTACTAGACACGGACACATCACAATACACACAAACAAATCATGGGCCAGAGGCATGTGCGGCAAAGTTACGTCCTGACACCATTCGAGAACAGAAAACACTTCATACACCACAAAACAAACAGATGGCAACCACATAATTGTACACATCCCAATAATTGAGTTATAACTCAACTATCTAACACAAAAACTGACCAAATAACGTACCAATTCGAAGAAGATAACCACACGATTGTGCTGGGACCAATTGAGGCTCAAGCCGACACACCTATCCAAATATATATCCACACGATTGTGAAGAGTCTATGAGTTTCTTCCTCAGCGTTCATTCTCAAATTCCCGTTGGTTCTCTCTTGTAGCAGGGCAATGGTCCTACTAGATTTCCAGCGGGATATTCCAAGAGAATAAAAATACGTTTTATTTGCGCCAATGACTCGACACATACGAGTTGGGAGGAAAATATTTTAAGCCCGCCACAATTATACGGAACAAAAACACACCAAACAATATCTCAATCCAAAGACAACAGCCACGCGATTGTGCAATGCTTATGTGAGTTTAAGCAATACACAATTTATGCAACATGACAAGCAAAATCAAAGAACTATTAAAAATGCACAGAGATGTCTCATCAAGTCATCACTGTGCATCAGAAAAATTCACATATGTGCATTTGTAATCACAAGATGTAATCACATTTTAATGATTTGGCTGTTATCATCCATTCTAACTACATGTCCGACACAAGTCTATAATTTTCTTCTTATTGCTGTAGATATATATTGCACCGAATGCGGCAGTCAATCTCAGGCACGCATCGGACTCGTTAGTCACGGATGGATACACCGCAGATATCATCATCCTAGTTGAGTGGTCATTCTCGATTACAACGGACGAACAGCGTACATTTTGTGATTACTGGGGGAATTCCAAGAATTATAAATAATAATGGGGTTCAGTACAAGTAGACACCACCACATATTTATAGAACAATATTTAGTGGAAGGAAGTTTTCCAGTAACTATGGTGCAAAGGGAAACTAACCAAATAATGAAAGGAAACATATCAGAAATAAATGAAAACTTTTTATTGGAACAAGTAATCTTTCAAAATAACGAGAATAGCGTAAAATGCGTTGTCTGTCGCCGTTAACCGTGATGTCCACAGATATTCTGTATGACAGCTTTCATGATGATGTTGAGATGTTCCACGATGTTTCTTATTTCTCCATTTTACACAACCTCAAAGTCGGTCAATGTTAAGAGCTTCATTGATTTCATTACGCTTACGTAATGCATATAGCGCTTCCATAGCGGAGATAACAAAACGCCAATTATTCAGACTGCGCGCTATGCACTGGAAGCCCAAATCCCCTAAGTGTGCAGCGCGCAGAAGGAGTGTATAGGCATATTATACAAATTATCAACAGGTAGTATTCCTCTGCTTTGCATAGGTGCGCCTGCTTGGCTCTCGTATTTTGGGGGAGAGTCAGTATTAACGATCATGATAGTGTCAGCGACCATGTTTGTTATTGTAGCTATGAATGGTCACTGAATTGTCATGCACGTCATCATCATTAAGTGCCGTCTCCGCAACGAAGGTTGGCTGCAACGTATCTCCAACATCTCATGTCTCTGCTAGACTGTAACCTGTCCATCGTGTAATGTTACTCTCCCACTTGTATCTCTGCCTACCTCTTGCTCGCTTCCCTTTGACTTTACTTACCCTCAAGTAAGGTCTTCAATAAGATGTCATGTCTTTTAATGTGTCCAAAATATTTTACTTGCCCGATCTTTATTTCTCTTAGTAGTTCTTTCTTCATATTAAGTGTCTTTAGCACCTCTTTATTTGTTTTCTTCTCTTTCCTTGATGTTCTCCCTATTCTTCTATATACCCACATGCACAGGAGTATCTAAAATTTGGGATAAAAACCTGAACAGTGTGGTAGCGTCTACTTATATTAAACCAATAATAACAATGGTTACCTGATATTGTGTATCTCAGCAGAACAATGTCCAACAGCAAAGAGCCGAGATTTAATCTCACCAAAACTGAACCTAATAGATTAGATGGACTTCTGCGTAATTTTTAAAATGTTTGTTTTGCATAGACGTGAAATTTAGTTTTAGACTGACGCAGAATTAAAATAATGAATTACCGGCAAACAATTCAGGTTAAAAAGGTGGATGAAGGCGTATAACCATAACCACATACTCCACCAATATCATTGAAATCTTTATATTTTAGACAAAAACAAGCTGCGATTTTTGGGGACTTTTGCAAGATAACCAGAGGTTATTTTTAAAACGTCAGTGGTAACCATGATAGTTGATATAGCAAGTGTTATGTCAATCCACGAGCGAAGTCAATGTCGATTTCAATTTTTAGTCAATGCGGTTTCAGTATTATTTAACATTATTTATGTGTTTATATGACTATAATGGGCATACCCTATACTGAAACTGAAATATTTTTATATTTTAAGGTAAATATATTAATCTTACTTACTATGTCTTTACGTCACTTTACGATATTGAATCTGTGTTGTCGTTGTTAGGCCTAATGGAATTATTATCTCTTGTCTGTCTAGCCATGTGAGGCGTCATAGCAGCCGATTATTTCTATTCTTTGCCATAATCAGCAGCATGGACATGGTGAACATTTTTAACACATTGGATGAGACAGAGTGCTCATCATAATGTCTTTCATATTTGGTATATAACTGTATAAATGGCTAATATAACATTTAGACAGTAAATAAAGTTGAAGGCAACAGTAGATTAAAAATGGATGATAATGAAAATACACAAAAAGTGACAATACCTAGTGTTAAAATACAAGTTACTCAAACAATATCCGCTGTTTTTGTCAGATAGATGCCCAACTGTGTACAGAAAAGACTTGATGTCACAAAAATGTCCACTTCTATATGCCAAATAGTATCAGGGACACTGGAAATCTAATTAAAACGTGGTCACTGCCTACTTGCATGGTCAGGAAATAGACTAGTGGCCATTTTCTTCAAGGGGCATAATTTGTTAAATTTTTTTGACACCAAAGAGCTCCTTTGTGCTAATGCTATTTTATCTACCTACATTTGGTTATCATACTTTTGTTTGTGGATAAGTGGTGACTGTGAGATACCAGTTGGTGAAGGACCGCATTTGCTTCTGGCATCGACTCTCTATTTCTCAATCAAATTTTCCGTCCTCAGTAAATATAGGCCTCTACTTCCTAGGTACCTAAACTTTTGCACTTGATTTAGAGTGTTATCTTTCAATTTAATGTTTCTGTTGTCCTATAAACCTCATTGCTTCAGTTTTTGTGTTGTTTATTATCATATTATATTTCCTGCAGGCTTTGTTAAGGGCTGTGATGTGCTTTTGCTTCCTAGTGGCATCAGTAGATTAATGCCTGATCATTTCCGAACAGCATTTCGTTTATTTCTTTTCGTCTTTGATTATAGGTGTTGCTTCCTATATGCTTTTGTCTGTAAAGATGTTGAATAGTAGAGGACACAGGACACATCCTGTCTTACTCCTGATGTTACTTTGAAAGTTTCTGTCAGGCTATTATGTTATTCTAATCATTGTTTCTGATTTTTGATAGAGCGCTCTGATATTATCTAAAATTTGCCCCTGTATACTGGTCGTACTCTTCAAGAATGGTCCAGATTTTTGGTTAGTTGACTCTGTCAAGTGCCTTTTCCTGGTCAATAAATGTGATATTAAGTTCTTTGTTGTATTCAATTGTTTGCTCGTTAAGCTGTCTTAAAGTGTAAAGGATGTCTGTGCATCCTATTCCTTTACTGAATCCAAATTGGTTGGGGTGCAATGGGAACGCATTGCTCTAGGCGGACCCAGGATTAGCAGATAACCAAGATCCCAAATGTACCTCCACGCGGTGCACCCTGGAAAGAGAAATACTGCAGCTCGAGCTGATTCTGGCCAAATCATTTGGAGATCGTGTCCGAGAATGTGGAGGTAGCAGATGGAAAGAGATTTGACTGCACAAGAGACAGACAATATCTCCGACACCACCAGCATCACCAAATATAGCGACACTGTCGACATACAGTGAAGCTAGTCAGTCCAGTCCGAACATTGGAGGGGCGGCCAATGTAAAATGCACGTAAAGGTAGATGCATGGCGAGAGACAAATAGATTTCATACCGAGTACAATGCAACAATGAAAGTGCAGAACAGCGCTTGAGGGCAGCGTGAACTGCAAATAGAAAGTGAAAAGTCCCTAGGAAAGGGGAACTACAAGCTCTGTCAGCTCGAGACGAGCATCTAGTTACCTGTGTTCCTTACAGGCAGAGACCCAGACCCATTCATTGGCGTTTGGTAAAGCAAGAAGACCTAATCCAACTCTAATGTCGAGCCTTCCTAAACCAGAAATATGCTCATGAAGAGAAAGTGTTCTGTACACAATGGGCTTAGGCAAGAAAGGGACAATGATGGTAGTTCTGGCCCAACTCTACTGTCAGTGTTTCCTATACCGGAAGTACACTTGCAGAGAGAAAGGGTTCCGTACCTGATGGGCTCAGGCACAAAAGGGACAACGATTTAGCCCTGGCCCAACTCTACTGTCAGGTTTTCCTTCACCGGAAATACACTTGAAGAGAGAAAGGGTTCAGTACCTGATGGGCTCAGGCGCTATTGGGACAAGGATGCTCAGCTCGAGAACGCCTTGCTCTGAAACGCGTGGTGTGAGGCTCGAACTTTGACAAGGGGTACACGATGTCGGTGAATGACACCTCGGCTAAGAGGGCAAAAGAGCCAGGGTCCAACTCCTCTGTTGAGTTCTTCCCCTTAAGGAACTAGGCTCATGGATGAGAAACGGTTCAGTACCCAATGGGCACAGGCACAGCACGCCCAATTACACAAGGCAAGTTCATAGACAGTGGAACACTAAGTGTGAGTCAGACGAGAGCAAAAATCGTCTGGGCGAAGAGTCGCCACTACGCGTGTCTGGAGACAGATATAGAGGCTGTCACAGGCTAAGGGTAGCCTACCCGAATTGTCAAGGCATGCCAAAATCGGATGTGCTAGGCCTACAAGGCGCATAACGGTGGCACAACGTAATCACGCTCCCGGCGGAAATCGCACGGATATCCGTGATGGTTACAATGGAGCGAACGCAAAACAAACAAACAAACAAATTGGTTTTTACTTAGTTGGGGTTCAGTTCATGTTCTTAATTTCTTTTTTTAGAATCTATCAAGTCTACAGTAAAAAAAAAATATGGCAGTGTGAGTGGTTATTAATTAGTCTACTGACTCATAAGCCAGTGACATATTTAGCATCCTTTGTATAGAGTACCCTCATCTTAAATTTGACTACTATGCTTGACTATTGTCTATCCTCACGAAGATGATGGTCAGAATATCCAAACTTGTCATTAATCATAGGGGTGGTGACTGAAAGTTTTAGTAGTCTATCCAAGGCTAGATGTGTCACTGTAGCTATATTTAATCCATATTTGTTCAGAGTTCCCTTGATATGATCTGACCATCATTTCCTAGAACTTCCTCTGGCCGTGTATCCGGATCATCTCATGTTATATGTTCTTGTCGGTAGTTGGTTATAGTTCATTCTCATGTGTCCAAACCATTTTATTTATTGTTTCTTAATGTATTCTGTGCATTTATTATTGATCTTGATACCCTCAAGCCTTTTGAACATAATTCCGAACATTCATGTATTAAAATTTTTGTTTTGGTGTGGTCCTTATATTCCTGTCCACGGTGTTTTGGGTAATAATGTTTTCATTCTGTTCTTATATCCCATTCCATATTTCAACAAAACCCGCTTCCATGACTACATGTTTACACGTATGTCTTTGTCACAATGAACTTCGTATTGTTTACATGTCTGCGTTCTAGTGCCTTTGTGGTGGTAAAATTGTTTTTATTATTTTTTTCAGTTTTGTATGTTCTTGATAAAGATCTCACGATTCAAAACGTTGAAAATGTCTTGTGTATTGTTATTTGTATTTTTGTGTGTTTACACCCTATAGCCCTTTAGGGATAATCTATCAGTTGTCATCAATTAAAACTTCAAAAACCTGTGTTCTATGTACGTACTAACAGTAAAGTAATGTAATAATTTGTAAACCTAATAACTCATTTTGCTTTATTGTTGACAATTCAGACTTACTGAAAGTTAATTTTTAATAAATTTGTGATCTAGACTGTGAAATACTCTTTGAGATCCAGTTGAAAACATTGATACAGACAGTAAAGAAATGAACCCAGAAACAGCACAGTTTAATCAGGTATACCAACTTGTTTGGTTAAGACAAGACTTTATTACATCAATGGTTGTGTATTTGACATGTGTTGTCACAATAAAGTAACTATTTGATCTTACTCCATTACTTGTGATAATTAGTGCTAATACATCCCAGTCTATACATTCTAGTATACATCAGTGGTTTTCAATCATTTTCACAGATGGTTGTTTTCGGAATAAATTTTGTTGTGTTGCCCCTTGCCCATGTGACAACTGGGGTATGTACTTTTTGTTCAGGGTGCAAAGAATAGGGCCACTTTTCATTCCAGGAGCGACATAGAAGATAACTAAGAAAAGTTGGGGGATAGTTTGGCAACTTGTCACCTATGAAAAAAAAAATCATTATTGTCATTGCATGTCTTGTCTCGATTTCTTACTTAAGTCATTATTTTCCTTTCTGTCTTTAGTCCTCGTGTTCCCAATGGATGATGAGAAGATGCTGGTTAGCAGATATGACACATTTGTCCTTGTGGCAGACTCCTAGGTGATGGGAAATGCTAGTAGGTGTTCCATCACTGCAGATGGGTGACCAGATCTGACAGAAGAATGATGAACTGATTGGTTCAGATGTGTATGCTACACTCTGAGCAGGAAGTGATGATCCTGGGATACTGCTTCACTTGAATTCCTTCCTTTGGGACTAGGCATGCATCCATAAACCTACCCCTAATACAATCATGCCTGTGATACAATAAACTATATTTGAGTTCAGGTGTCACCTTGTTTGCTCTAGTGAGAAGCTTTGCTTTTGTCACAAAAGGATGTGGACTGTGAAGAGCTACCTGTTCACAGCTACAAGGATTACTTCGTCATTCCCTGGGGCATCAATACAAACATTGTCAGCTTAGTTTCATATTAAATATCATTCAAATAGCAAGTAGTTACCATTTTCTGGTACTCCCTTCCCTGACAGGAGCTTGGCACTCCAATTGTTACTTCGTGGTCCCCTAGCAAAATACTATGATCCTATTGGGGAGTCATATGGTCTACTTTGAAAACTACTGGTGTAGACCACCAATGAGCCCACTCAAAGCAGACATCTCTTGTGTATTTCTCTAGTTACCTTCAGATGCTTCCCTGCTTCTTCCAGTGTCATATTCTAAAGGTCTTTAATATCTTGTGTCCATCAATGTCTTCCAGTCAAAGATGACGGAGAGAACGCATGTGTTATCATACGGTCATATATAATTGGATGTTCCTCTTAGAACAACTGCAAACTGCAGGAGTATTGTGCCCAGAATTTCCTTATGGGTGTGTTGAAATTTTTGTTTGGAATTTGCGTGTTATCTAGACTGTGGCATGGGGCAAACACAGGAACTAAGGTATGTTTCTTACGTACATGTGTGTTCCCAGTGGCAACCCAATGCTGCAAAACATGGACAGTAAATAAAATTACAGCCAAGAGAATAGAGACCTTTAAAATGAAGTGCAATAGAGAAGTCTTGAGAATACCATGGACAGCCAGAAAGACCAACCACGACGTGCTAAGAAACATCAACGTCCAAGTAGGCTGGCTTTTAAACACCATATTAAGAAGGAAGTTAGGTTTTTTCGGCCATGTGGAGAGACATGATGGCATGGAAAGAGTGTTGTTGGAGGGGGCAATAGAAGGCAGTAGAGGCAGATGCCGACCAAGATGTCATTGAGCAAGAGATATTCAGGAATGCATGCACGTCGCTAGAGGAAGTGGGCCAACTTGCCAGAGACCGCAGGGATAATTAGTTATTATCTAATTAGTTATTAATTATGGAGATTCATAAGGAATCCTATGTTCTGGAAAGAATAAGTCACATGACATCAATGTCGTGGCTTCCTGATGTGCTCCATTCAAATACCTTACCATCTATGAATCTGCTGGAAATCTAGTAGAACCATTGATCTGCTACAAGAAAGATTCAGTGGGAGTTTGAGAATGAACGTTGAAGAAGAAGCAAGAGGCAAATAAGATGCAAGGCAAAAACTAGAGATGAACAGGTAACAGTTTCTCATCAAGGCAAGAGACATAAAGTGATGGAGCTCTAATGTAGATAACTTTCATTGAGGAGACAGCACATGATTTGATATTATTGTGGTGCTCTTTAGGAAGTTGACATGTTGAAAATGTAATCATTATTAAATTTGTGTTATAGGTTGTTATTTATTTGAGAACTTCAGGAATTGTGAGCAATTAGCTCTTACTTCCTATGTGCAGCGGGGCGGATTTTTCTGAGCTTTATTTCATACCCAGGAGACTTCAGCTTTCGGCTTAGTGCAATGCCTATTGAAGAATCTATAATTATATATATGACATGCTACAAAGCTTCCATAAGAGAACCTCAATATAACATCATGTTATTTACTAAGGTTTTCTGTTGCATGGGTGGTTTGTCTAGAAGCCATTGATGAGACCCACAGATGCAACCACATGCATTGTTATAGTTCAGGTATTAACGTTTTTCTCTTTCCTTTGACCAGGCTTCAGAGAATGATGGCTCTAATGCCCCACATTTACTGACAGAAATAAAACAGGAACTAGATAATGAGGTGAATGTCACTGGAATTAATGTTGTTTGATAATCAGTAGATTCTCCATGAGCACACATTACCTGGGCATGAAAGGCGAACAAGAAATGCTGGCACAATGACCTGACATTCATGTTATATGAGGCAGCTAAAAAAAGTAGAACATGAGGTTACCTACTGTACGCATTGATGTTGCCAAGAAAAGGAAGCAAAGAATAGCAATACCATACATGTTGTAGGAGGCAACTAAGGATGTTTTGAGGTGGAACTAGCTGTCCCATCACATAGACGGTCAAAGTAACCCAGAAGTCATTGGATGTAACTGGCCAAAAGATGCAGATATCACAGATAAGCTGCACGCTATGGCACAATGTGTTCTGTTCTTCTTTGTCCTGCTAATTTGCAAGATTTTTTAGAATGAACACAGAAGTATGTATGAATTTTAAAAGAATTGAATTTTAGTTACAATTTGGCTACAATATTATTGCTTTTCCACTCAATGCATCAGGTTTCTGTGTGTGACATGAATGTTTAACTCTTCTGTTTTATCTTGTCGCATCCTGTCACAAGTGCACAAACTCTGTCACATGGCCAGCAACCCATTGCTAGTTATCAATTAACAAATCAGCAATATAACATGACAAAACACAAACTTTGATAAAAGCAAAATTTTGCAGCTGTTGTCTTTACTCTATTGTCAGATTTATGATAAATTTATTGAGTCTTGGTTATGGGATGGAGTTGGCTGTCCCATCCCATATGGGGTCAGTGACCCACAGCCATGCTGAAGTCGAATGTGTCAGGCCGAAAGGCGCAGATATCGCAGCAATGCTGTAAACCATGACACAACACATTCCATTCTCCAGAATACATCCTGCTAATCTGCAGGAGTTTGAGAATGAACACAGAAGAAGAAGGATCTGAGCTATAAAGACATAACAGCATGGACAAATTAATAATGGATGGTATTGTTGTTGGCAACATGGCTAAGGACCTTCCAAGGTGACAATGGACAAAAGACATCTCAAACTGTTTAACTTTTAAAAATTACATCCCCTTGAGCCCTCCTCATAGAAGTGAAGGTATAACCTCAACATTTCATGTTGTTGGTTTATGATTATGCAAGATTAGATATACATGCAACATATCATTTAAATTGTAGGCATTGGGCTTTCAATTTATTCTTATTTGAAATCATATAGTCCAATTTGTTGTAGGTTAAATATTTAATTACAAGAAATTGTTGACAAAAGGGAATATGAAAATAAAAAATTCCCAAACACAGAGTAGGAAAAATACACAATATTTCATTTGTCATGTCAACTTATTTTATCAGAAGTATTACTAATGCCAGAGAAAAGCCGCAGGAGTGACCAAACTAGACAAAATGAGAAATAATGAAATCAGGAGAAGAATTGGTATAAGACCTTGCGCAGAATACATCGAGAAACAACAAATAAAATGGTTTGGACACCTTATGAGAATGAACCATAACCAACTACCAACAAGAACATATAACATAAGAAGATCCGGATACAGGGCCAGAGGAAGACCTAGAACAAGATGAATAGATAGCATCAACACAACAAGGAACAAATACGGATTCAACGCAGCCATGGTGACATATTTGGCTGTGGATAGACAACTAAAGCTCCCAGTCACCATCCCTGCACTAATGGCAAGTGTGGATATTCTGACCATCATCCACCTGGAGATAGACAATGTTGACCAACAGTTTAGTGATATTTTGACCATCATCCACCTGGGGATAGACAATAGACAATTACTAATTGCTCATAACATTTCACAAATTTAACATCTTCTGTTTGGTTTATGACAATTTTTCCCAACTTATAGTCATAAGAAGAGCATTGCAAACTAGTGGATAGCGGAGGAGCATCAAAGTCTAGTGTATAGTGAGCTTGCTCGCTATTAGTAGGTTACAGTATGTCAAGTGTTCAAAACCACGTAGGGACAAAAAAATATGGGTTTTGATTTCTCGCATGACACGACCACTCCAGTCGGCTCAGCTGTAAATGAGTACCTGATTCATGAGTTAGGGGAGGTAAAGACAGCAAGGAAGGAAACTGGCCACCCCAAATAATAGTTGCTGCTGCTTAGTGCATGAAGAGTTATCTTCATCCCCCCACGGTCGGTTGCTGCCATGGGACCTACCTTTACCTTTATGTCCACCAATATTTTTGGCCCATTCACAGAATAAACACTGATTATAGATACTGGGGTCGTTCTTGAAGATATTGTTAAGGAATAGCAACATTTAAATGATTTGAAGTCTTTATCAGACATAAAAACATGATTAAATAGTATATGAAATTTTATTAGTAATGACAAGTAACATAATAAGAACAAAAATCTACGGACAGCGCTGATCACACATGAAACACCAACAAACTCAAATCTTCATGGAAGCAAATTAATTCATTGTCTTTCCCAAGGTGGATGATGGTTTATATTATCCACACTTGCTGTCAAGCCTTCCACTTGGTGGGAGCCTCAGTTTTCATTGCAAAGCCAGATGTGTCACCTTGCTTGCGCTGAGTCCAGGTTTGTTCAAAGTTATCTTGATGTTTTTTTATCCACCATTTTCGTGGTCTACCTTTGGCTTTATCTCCGGATAATCTTTTGTTATATGCCATTATTGGTACTTTGTTTGACTTCATTCTTATAAGGTGATTGAACCATTTTACTTGCTGTCTTTCGATATGTTTAATACATGATATTATACCAACTCTTTTTCCTAAATTCTTCATTTCTTATTTTATCTAGTTTAGTAACCATTGCTGCTTTTCTAAGACACTTCATTTCACATGTAACAATTTTTGTGTTTGCTATGAGGCTGTTGAAGACCATATCTAACATTGGTAGCAGTGTTGGTATAAAAATTGTAGATATTATTTGTTTTTTTAATTTAAATCTTGATCTTTGGGTGAAGTAATGGGGAAAGTAGTAGGTCACTGTGTTTGCTTTCTGGCACCTTGTTTCTATTTCTCTGTCTAGTCTTCCATTTTCAGAAAGAATTCTGTCTAAATATTTCAATTCTTTAGCGTGTTTCACTTTGGTGTTGTCTATTGTTATATTCATTGGTGCTGCAGACTTGTAGATTTTAATAACTTCTGTTTTTTAATGTTAATTTTCATGTTGTACTTCTTACATGCTAAAAGCAATACATTGATGTGGTTTTGCAAATTTTCTTCATTTTCATAAATTAGAAAGTTCTAATTTCTGTCATTCAGTTCTGTCATTCCATATGATGCAAAAATCTGTAGGGGAATCCTCATTTCATAGAACATAGGAAACAATAATTTCATCATTAAAATTCCTAGAGATTAAAAGAAATAAATACAAATTGTGAAGAAAGTTTACAGGAATCTATTTCTGGACTTTTGCCCGCAAATAAAAATTAATCATTATTGTCATCTTTCTATATTTCTAGTAATATTTCAAATAAAATATTGTTGAATATCTTTCATGAAACTTCTAGTTGAAAGATGAAAGTTGTGTTATTATGGCTAAGAGTCACCCTTCACTTGACACAGACAATGTTCTACCATCTTTTGTTTATTGATATGTTCCTTGATGTTTATCTGTAGATTAAACCCAAAATTCTGGGACCAGCTCCATTTCTGGCGGACTTTATAAAATTGGAGCAAAACTATCAGGTGAGGTTTAGAGTTAATCTACGTAAATTATTAATTATGTTCACTAAGTTCCAGGGAATATATATATTTGGGGAGGGGGGGGGGGTGATATAATAGATTTTTAGACTGGTTAGTTCTTATATAAAAGTCTATCACAACTACAGAGAACTTATATATTTTACACACTGTCATATGCTCCGCTCCCCAAGAATGAAATAGTACTGACTAGAAGAATATCCTTCAAAATACAAGGTATATTCAACTGAAACCTGGCTATGCTTTGTCATCTATGCCAGCATGCATACATCAGTTCATTCTAGTTATAAATGTGATTTTCTGTTTTGCCTTGGTACCATGACTCAACCTGACATATTTATTGCCAAGCTACCAGTTTAATTATCTGCCTGGTGGGGATTCAGTAAACGGGAAAGCGCATGGAAAAAAATTATAGGATTTACTTTAGAATTGTACAACTGAAAATCCTTACAGCAATTGTTTAACTTTCTACCGAATTATTCAGTGATTGTGCAGTTTTTCAAACAAAAGTCAGCAAAATTCATTCTATCCGTGAATTACTGTGCACATTATGCAGGTAATATCTTTATTTTTGTGTTATTGTTAATTTAGTATTCATATTTCTTTAAATTACTTCCTAGTGTTAAATTTGTTAGTGTATTTTACACAATAAATTTCTGAAATAAAATAGTAATGCACCATTAGCAATAATGAAACTTGCTTTGGTTGATAAATATATTTTTCAAATATTTCGGGTCCCAAATATGTGATGATGGCAACTCCGGAAATTATATTAAACTAAGATTCAAGATGGCGATGGCACGGTTGAATGTGATTTGGAGAAGTAAGATCAGTGTTAGAGTAAAGATCAATCCATTCAGATCATTAGTGCTAAGTATACTTTTACACGGATGTGAAATTTGGACACTCAATGCAGACACAGAAAGAACGATTCAGGCTTTTGAAAGCAAGTGCTACAGATGTTTGTTAAGAATTAGTTATATAAAACACAAGACAAATATATTTGTCTGGCAGCTAATAAACAAACTTGCAGGTTATCAAGAACCACTTTTGGCAGTGGTGAAATGGCGTAAACTTGTTTGGGTTGGACATGTAATTAGACACGACTTGCTCTCTACAATTATTTTGCAAGGAACGGTTGAGGGTGGCAGGAAGAGAGGAGGACAGAAAATCCTGGATTGATAATATTAACAAATGGTCTGGGAGTAATTTTTCTACACTTCTCGAAAGTGTATATTTGTAAAAAATACATATTTGTAGTATACTACATGTAAATTATACTACATTTTTATTTATCTGGTAGTGCAATTTGGTCATATAAGACCTATCAGCCACCAACATGATTTTATTAAATAAACATCACCTCTTATGGTGGAAACATCACCTTATGGTGGAAACATCACCTTATGGTGATATATGCACATTTTAACTGCATACATTAGTCCAATTATGTTATATCGGAGCTTTTAATCATCACATGGTACTATGATCACAGTATAACCCCAATTTTATTCTTGTCTCCCATTAGTGCCTACCTATGTATTTTTGGTTAATTGATCTCAATATTGTTTAATAAATAATCAATAATTAATTGAAATATTCATTTTTTAAGGTTAGGGTTAGTTATGTAATCCTAACCCTAATTATAATTATATTTAAATTAATAAATAATCATAAACTGGTAAAGACAGGCAAGGGAAATAATCACAAAGGTAGGCACTAATTGGTGCAACGGTGGTTTGACTGCGATCATAGTACTCATCAAATAATAACAGTTGTGGTTTTGGAAATTCAATACTAGGAAATACATGGAGAAGAGACAATGGCAGAAATGAGAGGTAAAATCAGTTGCTGAAGATCTGTAAAATTTCATGGAAAAAATAATAAACAAAGAAAGATGTTTCCTGAAGAAAAAAATTGGAATGAACAGAGAACTGCTTAAAAGAACAAGATAAAAAATATGATTAGCTTGTAAAAGACATTGCGTCCTGTTGTAAAACCTACTTGAGAGAAAAGTTGATGGTAAATAGCATGAGGCACACAAGATACAAGGGAAAAAATTTAGAGATGGATAAACTACACTTTATCAGAGTGTACCATCAAAACAAGAGACAGAAAGTGATGGAGATCCATTGTAGCCAACTTTTGTTTTTAGGGAGCCAACTTTAGGGAGTTGACATGTAGAAAAATGTAATCATTGATATATTTTTGTTGTAATAGTTCTAGTATTAAAGTTTTTGTCTTTCCTTTGACCAGATTTCAAGGAATGATGAATCTAATGTCCCACATTTAGTGACAGAAATAAAACAGGAACTAGATAATGAGGTTAGTGGCAATGAAATTATCACTTGATAATTAGTAGATTCTCCATTTGCACCAGGGCCTGAAAGACCAACAAGAAAGTTGAATGTCAGTGTCATCAAATGAACTTCTTCAAACAGAAGTATTGTTCATAATTGTTCATAATATATCACAAAATAATGAACATTGTTCTCTTGTTTACATATTTATGACAATTTTTCCAGACTTATGTCAATTAGTATTTTTGTTCACAGAATAAATACTGATTATAGAAATTGGGATCATTCTGGAAGATATTATTAAGCAATAGTTACATTAAATGATTTGAAGTCTTCATCAGACATAAAAATATGATTAAATGGTATCTGATATCGTACTAGTAATGACAAGTACCAAAATAAGAACAGAATGTACAGACAGCAATGATCACACATGAAAATCTAAAAAGTTCAGTTTTCCTGGAAACAAAGATTATAATTTATTAAACTCTTCAATCTATTTATTTTCATCTCTAAATAACTGAAATAAAACAAAAACTATTCCCTGTTGCTATATTTATCAAGCATGGAAAAAGTCACCCACCAATGATTGATCTTAAAAAGTTTATAAAATTGATTGATCAGATGTCCTGAAGACGGATGTGTCGGGCCATTGGTGCAAATAAAACGGTGACACAACACATTTCCATTCTCTGGACTACATCCTGCTGGAAATCTAGTAGGGCCGTGGTCCTGCTGTAAGGAAGATCCAGAGGTTGTTTGAGAATGAACGCTGAAGAAGAAGAAGAAGATTGATCAGATTTATCAACACCATTTATATATTGTAATCTGCAACTAAAAGTTGTCTTTCAACTTAAATCTTAAGACAATTAGAAAGCCAACTTCAACTCTGGATGACTACCAAATTATGAACAGACCAGGCTACGTTATCATTCTGTGCCTCAGAACAGGACACAGCTGACTCCGAAGCCACATGTATACAAAGTTCAAGATTGACAGCACAGACATCTGTATATGTGGACAGGGACCTCAGACAGCAGAACATATTCTTCAGGACTGCCAGGAATATGAAATGCTGAGGCAAATGCACTGGCCCAGAGAAACAACAGTGCAAAATAAACTCTATGGACATATGTACAAGTTACAGAATACAGCAAAGTTTATAGAAGAAACCAAACTTCAGATATAGTCATGTACCAAGAGAATGAGAGAAGAAGAAGAAGAAGAACACATCTTTCATAATTTATCATTTTCCATTAACACTCCATTCACATTCTTCTAGAGATAACATAGATGCACATAGATGAGTAAGAGGTTTCTCCTAAAAACAGTACATACAACTGAGAGTTTGAATAGTTTTTATATTGTGGGTATGAAGAAAACTTAGGAGGGCACACCTCCTCCTTTCCCTGAACACAGAAAACAACTATTTCATTGTTCAAATTTCTAGGAATTGGAAAGAAATAAAGAAAATTGTGAAAAACCTTGCAGAAATATACTTTTTGGGTTTTGCTTACAAATAAAAATGAACTATTGTTATCTTTCTATATTTCTAATAATATTTCAAATAAAATGTGGTTGAATAATTCTTTCATGTAACTTGTAGTTGAAAGATGAACGTTGTGTTATTGTGGTAATGTGTTAACCTTCACTTGACACAGGTAATGTTCTACCATCTATTGATTATTGATATTTATATTGATTATTTATTCCACAATTTTTTATCTTTAGACCAAACACAACATTAAGGGTCCAGTTCCATTCCTGGCTGACTTAATTAAGTTGGAGCAAAACTATCAGGTAAGGTTTATATTTAACATAAAGTATATACAAGGTCTGTTCACTAAGTTCCAGAGCATTTTTTGGTTTGGGAATTATACTTTTAGACTGGTTTTTTTCTATATCTTTCTTCTTCTGTATTTGATCTCAAACTCCTGCAGATTAGCAAAACTCCTGCAGATTAGCAAAACTCCTGCAGATTAGCAAAACTCCTGCAGATTAGCAGGATGTGGTCCAGAGAATGGGCAAGTTCTATATCATTCAAACTCTTATATGGAAGTCTATCCCAACTAAAGAAAACCTGCTGATTTTACAGACTATCATGTGCTGTCCAAGAATGAAAACTCATATTACTAGATAGAAGAAGAATATTCTTCAAAGTAGTTTCCTTGTTATTGTATATACTTAATGCTGAAGATGGATGTGTGGGACAATTGTTGCAAATGAAATAGCAAGACAACTCCATTGCATTCTCTAGACTACATCCTGTTGGAATTCTAGTAGGACTGTTGTCCTGCTATAAGAGAGATCTAGTAGGACTGTTGTCCTGCTATAAGAGAGATCTAGTAGGACTGTTGTCCTGCTATAAGAGAGATCTAGTAGGACTGTTGTCCTGCTATAAGAGAGATCTAGCAGAAGTTATGAGAATGAATGCTGTAGCAGAAGTATACACTTAATCCAATGTTCCTGCCACTGAAGGAAACATCTCTGGTAGACACTTTTCAGAATATTCCTTTTTTTGTCCTGTTGCATTGGCTTGAATCTTTTCAGTTTCATAGAATCTGTAACCTTTCATTGTTCTCTTAACCCTCTGTTGCATGCATTTTAATTTTTTTAATATTCTTTATTTTATATTTGTGACCTCACGGTTTAATCACCACTATGTGCAACATACTGTTGTTAAAATCTTCAACTATTTTTACAATTAAAAAGCTAATTTGTAGTGCAGACTGTGACTTAAGATGATGCTGAACAGTTCATACTATAGATGACCATGTAATTTGTCTATTATAAAAGATGGTATACAATATTTAAATTACTGGAACAAGAGAAAAATCACATAACAAGACCTGGTAAATATGCAATATTTAAGTTATTATTAAAAATATATGAAATATATAACTTCCATTGGTGTACAATGCTTTGAGAAGAAATCTTCTCAGGAGGTAAAATTCTAGGGATTATGTGGCTTTTCTACCTTTCCGCAACATGAAGAGTTGGAGTCATGGGCTTCAGCTCCCCACCAAGAATCTCTCCCTTCTAGGTGTCAATAGGAACCCATCTCCCCACCAAGAATCCCTCCTTTCTAGGTGTCAATAGGAACCCATCTCCGCACCAAGAATCCCTCCCTTCTAGGTGTCGATAGGAAGCCATCTCCCCACCAAGAATCTCTCCCTGCTAGGTGTCAATAGGAACCCATCTCCCCACCAAGAATCCCTCCCTTCTAGGTGTCAATAGTAACCCATCTCCCCACCAAGAATCCCTCCCTTCTAAGTGTCAATAGTAACCCATCTCCCCACCAAGAATCCCTCCCTTCTAAGTGTCAATAGGAACCCATCTCCCCACCAATAATCTCTCCCTTCTAAGTGTCAATAGGAACCCATCTCCCCACCAAGAATCCCTCCATTCTAGGTGTCAATAGGAACCCATCTCCCCACCAATAATCTCTGCCTGCTAGGTGTCAATAGGAACCCATCTCCCCACCAAGAATCCCTCCCTTCTAGGTGTCAATAGTAACCCATCTCCCCACCAATAATCTCTCCCTTCTAAGTGTCAATAGGAATCCATTTCCCCACCAAGAATCTCTCCCAAGTGTCAATAGGAACCCATTTCCCCACCAAGAATCTCTCCCTGCTAGGTGTCAATAGGAACCCATTTCCCCACCAAGAATCTCTCCCTGCTAGGTGTCAATAGGAACCCATCTCCCCACCAAGAATCTCAAGGTCTCACATTTCCAGTGTGTCTTGTTGTTTCCAAACACTAGAATTTTATTTCTCCAGAACTGAAATCTGTAACACAGAATTGGAAGTTTGTTTAGCCAATTCTCCATGGGAACCACACATGCATACACTTTAACGAAATCTGAGGTAGATTAATCTGCAATTGGTTTGTCCAGAGTACAGTGACATCAATTGGTTTGTCCAGAGTACAGTGACATCAATTGGTTTGTCCAGAGTACAGTGACATCAATTGGTTTGTCCAGAGTACAGTGACATCAATTGGTTTGTCCAGAGTACAGTGACATCAATTCATAACAAAGTAGTAAGATGCTTATCAACTCTGATGTTTACTGTCTGTCATCTCAATCACTCATAGACAGGAATACAGTTTGTGAGTGTGAATAGTTGTGAATACAGTTTGTGAGTGTGAATAGTTGTGAATACAGTTTGTGAGTGTGAATAGTTGTGAATACAGTTTGTGAGTGTGAATAGTTGTGAATACAGTTTGTGAGTGTGAATAGTTGTGAATACAGTTTGTGAGTGTGAATAGTTGTGAATACAGTTTGTGAGTGTGAATAGTTGTGAATACAGTTTGTGAGTGTGAATACAGTTTGTGAGTGTGAATACAGTTTGTGAGTGTGAATACAGTTTGTGAGTGTGAATAGTTGTGAATACAGTTTGTGAGTGTGAATAGTTGTGAATACAGTTTGTGAGTGTGAATACAGTTTGTGAGTGTGAATAGTTGTGAATACAGTTTGTGAGTGTGAATAGTTGTGAATACAGTTTGTGAGTGTGAATACAGTTTGTGAGTGTGAATAGTTGTGAATACAGTTTGTGAGTGTGAATAGTTGTGAATACAGTTTGTGAGTGTGAATACAGTTTGTGAGTGTGAATACAGTTTGTGAGTGTGAATAGTTGTGAATACAGTTTGTGAGTGTGAATAGTTGTGAATACAGTTTGTGAGTGTGAATACAGTTTGTGAGTGTGAATACAGTTTGTGAGTGTGAATAGTTGTGAATACAGTTTGTGAGTGTGAATAGTTGTGAATACAGTTTGTGAGTGTGAATACAGTTTGTGAGTGTGAATACAGTTTGTGAGTGTGAATAGTTGTGAATACAGTTTGTGAGTGTGAATAGTTGTGAATACAGTTTGTGAGTGTGAATACAGTTTGTGAGTGTGAATACAGTTTGTGAGTGTGAATAGTTGTGAATACAGTTTGTGAGTGTGAATAGTTGTGAATACAGTTTGTGAGTGTGAATACAGTTTGTGAGTGTGAATACAGTTTGTGAGTGTGAATAGTTGTGAATACAGTTTGTGAGTGTGAATAGTTGTGAATACAGTTTGTGAGTGTGAATAGTTGTGAATACAGTTTGTGAGTGTGAATACAGTTTGTGAGTGTGAATACAGTTTGTGAGTGTGAATAGTTGTGAATACAGTTTGTGAGTGTGAATAGTTGTGAATACAGTTTGTGAGTGTGAATACAGTTTGTGAGTGTGAATACAGTTTGTGAGTGAATAGTTGTGAATACAGTTTGTGAGTGTGAATAGTTGTGAATACAGTTTGTGAGTGTGAATACAGTTTGTGAGTGTGAATACAGTTTGTGAGTGTGAATACAGTTTGTGAGTGTGAATAGTTGTGAATACAGTTTGTGAGTGTGAATAGTTGTGTGAATACAGTTTGTGAGTGTGAATAGTTGTGTGAATACAGTTTGTGAGTGTAAATAGTTGTGAATACAGTTTGTGAGTGTGAATAGTTGTGAGTTTATACAGAAATAAAACTAGTATATGTGTTTGTTATTGTTTCAGATCTCTGAAGAGATGTTCAACAATGAAGATGTCAACATTGAGCTCAGTCAGGATGAAAGGTTTAATGAGAAAATGACAGGATGTCAGAAAGTCATACATCCTGGCTTCTGTGGAGAAGATAGAGATATAGAAGAGGGTAAGTAAGATATTTGAACTGTGGCACATTTGTGTTGTGTACCATGATACATTTCTGATGTACCTGAAAGCATTTTGACTTGGTTCATCTTGGTTGCAAATGAAGTGTACCATAGCTATCATGGTGCATGTGGCTAATGTTTTAGAGATCAGGATTAATGCTGTTGAGACTGCAGATGGAATGAGAAATGCTTGAAACCAGACAACCAATATCCCCAATCATTATGTCTCAGCCAAAACAGCAAACAACACTGTAATAGTACAGGGATGAAATGTGTTCTTGTTGTGATAGAAGGAATGGAAGGCCTTAAATATAACGGCAAATGTTAAAGTTGTAACAGGACAATATTGCTTTATGGGCATAATGTTTCAAACTGAGTACAAACAAAAGCAACTTTGGAGCAGACTACATACCCTAGAGGGTGGCTTTGTGTAAGTAATTATCAAAAAGAGGCAAGAATTTTCATAATAATAATAGCTATCTGTCACAGGCAATGATGACAACAGTTTGAGACAACAGCAACAATTGGTTGTGCATGCAGATGACTGAGAAGTCTATTTCTGCCATAGAATTCCCAGCCACATTTGGTCAGAATTAAACTTGTGTGTGTTTGTTCTGTTCTGTCTTTTTTTTGGGCAGCATGTTTTCTGTGTGCCTCTGAGGTGTGATTCTTTCTGTGTGCATTTCTGTGAGGTGTGATTCTTTTTAGTGATTCTTTCTGTGTGCCTCTAGGGTGTGATTCTTTCGGTGTGCCTCTGAGGTGTTTGTTTGTTTTGCGTTTGCTCCATTGTAACTAGCACGGATATCCGTGCGATTTCCTCCGGGAGCGTGATTACGTTGTGCCACCATTATGCGCAGTGTAGGCCTAGCACATCCGATTTCGGCATGCCTTGACAATTCGAGTGGGCTACTCTAGCCTGTGATAGCCTTCCTATCTGTTGCCAGATGGTGAATGTGTACTGACTCTATGCCGAGACGGTTTGTCTTTCACGTCTGTCCTGCACGAGGCGTTCCGCAGTCAGTGAACATGCCTCGTGTAATTAGACGTATTGTGCCCGTGCTCATCAGGTACTAAACCTTTTCTCATCTTCAAGCCTGGTTCCAGTTTAGGAAGAACTTGACAGAAGAGTTGGGCTTGGGCTCGTTCGTCTTCTTAGCCGAAGCGTTATTCACCAACTTCGTGAGCCCCTCGTCCAGGTCTGAATCTGTACACATATTTAGGAACATGTGCTTTGTTCTAGAGCTGAACAGTGATTGTCACCTCGGACTACTATGCCTGTGCCCATCGGGTACTGAACCTTTTCTCTCCGTGAGCACGCTTCCGGTATAGGAAAGACTCGACAGCAGAGTTGGGCTCAGGCTGGGATCACTGGTAACTAGAAGCTTGTCTCGAGCAAACAATGCTTTAGTTTCAATTTCATCAAACCGTCTTCCATGCTTTTTACACATGACGCTGCCCTCTACCGCTGTGCATCTTTCTCAGTGTACTCATTGTGCTTTTATTTTTATTGGAACATCTGCCTGCTTCGTACCAACTACATTGGCCGCCCTCCAATGCTTCTACCAGACTTTCTAGCTTCACTGTGTGTCGACAGTGTTGCTGCATGTGTTGGCACAGTGGTGTCGGAGTTATCAACTGTCTTTTTGCAGTCAAATCTCATTCCATCTGTTACCTCCACATTCACGGACATGATCCCCAAAAGGTTTAGCCAGAATCAGCATTAGCCGCTGTATTTCTGTTACCAGGGTGCACCACGAGGAGGCACTTTTGGGATCTTGGTTATCTGCTAACCCTGGGTCTGCCAAGAGCAATGCGTTCCCTTTGCACCCCCCTCTGAGGTGTGATTCTTTCTGTGTGCCTCTGAGGTGTGATTATTTCTGTGTGCCTCTGAGGTGTGATTCTTTCTGTGTGCCTCTGAGGTGTGATTCTTTCTGTGTGCCTCTGAGGTGTGATTCTTCTTAGTGATTCTTTCTGTGTGCCTCTGAGGTGTGATTCTTCTTAGTGATTCTTTCTGTGTGCCTCTGAGGTGTGATTCTTTCTGTGTGCCTCTGAGGTGTGATTCTTCTTAGTTATGGAAGCATCCTTGCTGGTGCTGCAGCAACACACTTTGTGATTGAATGTGACAGACACACAGTATGTCATTATTGTTACATCATTGTTGAACTCTTTAGAAACACTTTGATAGAGAACCCTAAAGTACTTCTTCTGTCCACTAGCCAGTCGTCTTTTCTTAAGGAGTTCACCATACAGCAGCTATTTTGGGATGCGTTTGTCCGGCATGTACACACACATGTCTGGCCCATCACAGTTAGGCCTTCTTCAACATTGTATGAATGAGTAGGGTATTGGCTCTAGTGAGGACTTCAGTTAGGTCTTTTTCATAATTGTAT
Source organism: Meghimatium bilineatum (assembly GCA_034231615.1). NCBI lineage: Eukaryota > Metazoa > Mollusca > Gastropoda > Stylommatophora > Philomycidae > Meghimatium > Meghimatium bilineatum. The sequence goes on along the minus strand of CM067322.1, from coordinate 9,379,913 downwards.
GAATGAGTAGGATATTGGCTCTAGTGAGAACTTCAGTTTCAGGGTACTTTATCTTGCCATTTTGCGCATGTGGGTCCCGCAAATGGCCCACTAGACAAATCACCCATGCAATAGAAAACCTTAGTAGATGACATGCTGTTACATTGAAGCTCTCTTATGGAAGCTTTGTAACATGTATCATCCATGCAATTGTGCTTTTCATTTGTTGTTGAGTTATGTGTTCATTGTTATTAGTATATATGAATACACCCTCTGTAGTTTGGAGGGAGCCAGAGATGTACTTTGCAGCACTAGGGATGGGGAAACTGACTGCACTGTTTTTCTATGGCTGAGGCCCATCATAAAGGCACAGTGACTCAGGACAAGACAAACTTTTGCCGTAACATTTTATTGCATGCCTGGAGCCATAGAGAAGTTCAACATAACCAGTAGGCAATTGATGGCGGGGAATGAACAGCACCGATATTGCAGCAATGCTGTAAACCATGACACAATGCATTTTGTTCTCCATACTACATCCTGCTAATCTGCAGGAATCTGAGAATGAACGCAGAAGAAGAACATACAAACCCATCGCAAACAAAGCTCTCATTAAAACACAGTCCACTCATGACATAGGAACCCAGCTTCAAGTGATTGCAAACAAAGCTCTCATTAAAACACAGACCACTCATGACATAGGAACCCAGCTTCAAGTGATTGCAAACAAAGCTCTCATTGCAACACAGACCACTCATGACATAGGAACCCTGCTTCAAGTGATTGCAAAGCACTCATTGCAACACAGACCACTCATGACATAGGAACCCTGCTTCAAGTGATTGCAAAGCACTCATTGCAACACAGACCACTCATGACATAGGAACCCAGCTTCAAGTGAAAGTGTTGAACAGAGTATTGGGAAGCACAGACTCTGAATGAGTTGGTAGAGTGGTTTGCAAACAGAACTCTATCTTAGAGGATGAAGCAACCCAAGTCTAATTCCCTTGACAACAGTAACCAAACATGGCTGGCTATACAACGACCTGACAACAGTAACCAAACATGACTATACAATGAAAATTGTCAAAGAGTCTTCCACAGTTTGTTCAAAGAATCACATACCTCACTTGTATAATCATATACTGTTGTATGTCTGCATAGGAATGGACTACTAATAGTCTCTAATAGATAATAGACTATGGATTGGATATGCGGTGGTGATTAATAGCACTCCTGCAGGGTATGAAGGTTAAGAAAATCAAACGTGCTGTGTAAACATGTTAAATATGGAAGAATCAATGTGTAAACGTTGTGTGCTCAGATAAGAATCAATGTGTAAACGTTGTGTGCTCAGATAAGAATCAATGTGTAAACGTTGTGTGCTCAGATAAGAATCAATGTGTAAATGTTGTGTGCTCAGATAAGAATCAATGTGTAAACGTTGTGTGCTCAGATAAGAATCAAAGTGTAAATGTTGTGTGCTCAGATTGATCTTGTGTGTCATATCTATCAACACTGGATCATCTTAGATTATATTTCTTATGGCATAACAATAATATTATCATCTGGAAATACAGAAAGGTGCCTTGATTCTTGATTAGAAACTAGCATTATAGCACATGGGGCACTTCCATAGTTTCTCCGCCCTCCCTTTCAGCAGCCATTCGAGTATATGTAGACTCAGTCCTAGTCAGGTGTTGATTACGTGATCTTCGATTTTTCCAAAAAATAGGTACATTTTCTCTTCTCTAATCACCCTCATTTCTGTCAATCTTTGTCTCTTCTCTAATCACCCTCATTTCTGTCAATCTTTGTCTCTTCTCTAATCACACTCATTTCTGTCAATCTTTGTCTCTTCTCTAATCACCCTCATTTCTGTCAATCTTTGTATGTGTACATTTTCAGTCTTGTCATTATCATCATTGTGCAGTGAATTCATGACTACTTTAATTAAGTCAGTATAATCTCTTCTCAGTACTGTTCCGTCTGTCGCAGTATGTCCAGCTAATGAGTCAGCTCTTTCGCTTCTTCTGACTCCAGCGTAACCCGGGCAGTATATCCATGTAATGTTCTATACAATTGAGTTGCTCAATAACGCAACCCATTCCTTTCTCAGCATGTTCCTTTCTATCTTGTGCAACATGCTTTGAGAGTCTGTGAATATTACAGAGTGTGTTGATGTATCAGTGCTGCTGTAACTCCCTCTGTCTCCATCCTCATGCTCGATGTTATGGTGGGATATGCTGCTGTAACTCCCTGTCTCCATCCTCATGCTCGATGTTATGGTGGAATAAACAGATGATCTCTCAACTTACTTCAAGCCGTGTCTGTAGGCAACAAAACCATAACCACTTTTATTTGTATTTCTGTTGACTGAGACATCTGTGTATATAATTATGTCTTGTGTTTTCGAGTGTAGCTGAATGAACTCTTGTGCTATCGGTCCTGAAACCAAACCATTTCCTACACAAAATTAGTTCAAACATTGGCCTGTCAGAACAACATGCTAACTGTTATTGAAGGTTACGACTATGGGATCCTAAGAAATACAAAGTTACTTACTCTATCGTATATATTTCATGGCTTGTCACTAGTTCATTGTTTGTATATTTCAGAGATCAGTGATGACACATTGGAACACTTCACCAACTCTCAGGATGATGTTCAGAAAATACAAATAGAAAGTGTATACAGTGTTCAGCATTCACAACTTGTAAGATCTGATGTTTTCTCACAGAATCTTCCAGAACATGTTAGAAACATTGAGGAGAGCACCAGAGATGTGACTGAAGGTTTGGAAAGACAAACAGAACGTAGAAACATTGAGGATAGCATCAGAGATGAGAATGAAGGTTTGGAAAGACAAACAGAACGTAGAAACATTGAGGAGAGCACCAGAGATGTGACTGAAGGTTTGGAAAGACAAACAGAACATAGAAACTTTGAGGATAGCATCAGAGATGAGAATGAAGATTTAGAGAAACAAACAGAAGATATTAGAAACATTGTAAAGAATACATCAGATGAGACAGGGGATTTTGAGACGCTTCATGAACACAAAGGAAACACAGTAATGAAAGCAGGACACAAGAATGGAGATTCGTGTTTGATCTCAAGAGAGCAGAGACTGAATGACTTAGGAGAGTCAGCAACAGTTAGGGACCATCAGATCATGATTGAAGATGTCATTGGTAAGACTTCCCAGAATGAGGGCAAGATGGCTGTGAATAATGGATGTAACAAACAGTCAGAAAATGAATTCTGTGTTCCTAAGAAAGTTAGTGGACATTCTGCGTGTAGTGTAAGTTGTGAGAATCTGGACAAATGTGATGTTTCTGGTGTAGGTTTGACTAAACTTGCTAGCTTGAGCACACACATAGTGAAATATGGAGGAGAAAAATCTGACACTTCTGATGTTTCCATCTTGGGATTTAATTGTTCTAATAACAAGACACACAGAAGTGAACATACAAGAGATAAACCTTATAAATGTGATGTTTGTAATAGAGGTTTTGTTCATGTTGGGCTACTGAAGAGACACATAGCAACACATACAGGAGAGAAACCTTATAAATGTGATGTTTGTAATAGAGGTTTTGTTCAAGTTGAGTTACTGAAGAGACATATAGCTCAACATGCTGTAGATAAACCTTATAAATGTGATGTTTGTAATAGAGGTTTTGTTCAAGTTGAGTTACTGAAGAGACATATAGCTCAACATGATGTAGATAAACCTTATAAATGTGATGTTTGTAATAGAGGTTTTGTTCAAGTTGAGTTACTGAAGAGACATATAGCTCAACATGCTGTAGATAAACCTTATAAATGTGATGTTTGTAATAGAGGTTTTGCTCATGTTGAGTTACTGAAGAGACACATAGCTGAACATGCTGTAGACAAACCTTATAAATGTGATGTTTGTAATAGAGGTTTTGTTCATGTTGGGCTACTGAAGAGACACATAGCAACACATACAGGAGAGAAACCTTATAAATGTGATGTTTGTAATAGAGGTTTTGTTCATATTGGGCTACTGAAGAGACACATAGCTCAACATGCTGCAGATAAAACATATAAATGTGATGTTTGTAATAGAGGTTTTGTTCACGTTGGGCTACTGAAGAGACACATAGTTCAACATGCCGTAGACAAACCTTACAAATGTGATGTTTGTAATAGAGATTTTGTTCACGTTGGGTTACTGAAGAGACACATAGCTCAACATGATGCAGATAAAACATATAAATGTGATTTATGTGGTGTTGGATTTTCTCAAAGTGGTCTGAAGATACACAGAAGAACACATACAGGAGAGAAACCTTATAAATGTGATATATGTGGTTTAGGATCTGCTGACCGTACAAATGCAATCAGACATAGAAGAATACATACGGGAGAGAAACCTTACAAATGTGATATTTGCGGTAAAGAATTTTCTTTATCTGGTAACCTGCGGTCACATAAAAGAAAACATACAGGAGAAAAACCATTCAAATGTGATGTTTGTGGTATAGGATATTCTCAATCAGGTAGCTTGAAAAAACATAAAACAACACATACAGGAGAGAAACCTTACAAATGTGATCTTTGTGGTAAAGCATTTTCTGTTTATAGACTCTGTAAAAACCACAGAAGAATACATACAGGAGAGAAACCTTACAAATGTGATGTTTGTGATGCAAAATTTACTGATGCTTCTGGCCTTCGGAATCACAAAAGAAAACATACAGGTGAGAAACCTTACAAATGTGATCTTTGTGGTAAAGCATTTTCTGCATCTAGTACCCTTCGTCATCACACAAAATTACATACAGGAGAAAAACCTTACAAATGTGATGTTTGTGGTGTAGGATTTATTCAATCTATTAGTCTGAAGCGACACATGAGATTGCATACACAAGAACCGTACAGATGTGAGGTTTGTGGTGAAATATTTAATGAATCTGATAGCCTTCAGAAACACATAAGAACACATAGAGAAAAGTCTTACACATGTGATGTTTGTGGTAGAGGATTTGTCCATTCTCAAAGCCTGAAGATACACAGAAGATTACATACAGGAGAGAAACCTTACAAATGTGAGGTTTGTGGTGTAGGATTTACTAAAAAGAGTAAACTTCAGATGCACAGTATAAAACATACAGCAGGTAAACCGTACAAATGTGATATTTGCGGTGTAATATTTATTGAATTTGATAACCTTTGGAAACACATAAAAACACATAGAGATAAACCTTATAAATGTGATGTTTGTGGTGTAAGATTTGTTAAGTCTGGTACCCTGAAGGTACACAAAAGACTACATACAGGAGAAAAACCTTACAAATGTGATGTTTGTGGCTTAGGATTTGTTCAGTCTGGTATCCTGAAGACCCACAAAAGATTACATACAGGAGATAAACCTTACAAATGTGATGTTTGTGGTGTGGAGTTTAATCAATGCTTTAGCCTGAAGAAACACAAAATATTACATATACAAGAAAAATCTTACAGATGTGAGGTTTGTGGTGAAATATTTATTGAATCTGAAAGCCTTCAGAAACATATAAGAACACATAGAGAAAAGTCTTACACATGTGATGTTTGTGGTAGAGGATTTGTCCATTCTCAAAGCCTGAAGATACACAGAAGATTACATATAGGAAAGAAACCTTACAAATGTGATGTTTGTGGTGAGGAATTTTTAATATCTCATGATTTTTATCACCACATAAAAATACATACACAAGATAAACCTTACAAATGTAATGTATGTGGTGCAATATTTATTAAATTTGATAACTATCGGAAACACATAAGAACACATAAAGATAGACCTTACAAATGTGATGTTTGCGGTGTTGGATTTTTTCGATCTCATGGCCTGAAGAGACACAGCAGATTACATACAGGAGAGAAACCTTATAAATGTGATATTTGTGGTAGAGAATTTACTCGAAGAGATAACCTTCACAAACACAGAATAATACATACAGGAGAAATATCTTACACGTGTGAGGTTTGTGGTGAAATATTTATTGAATCTGATAGCCTTCAGCAGCACATAAGAACACATAGAGAGAAATCTTATACACCAGATGTTTGTGGTAGAGGATTTGTCCATTCTCAAAGCCTGAAAAAACATAAAAGATTACACACAGGAGGAAAACATTACAAATGTGATGTTTGCAGTGAGGAGTTTTTAATATCTCATGATTTTTATCAACACATAAAAATACATACACAAGATAAACCTTACAAATGTAATGTTTGTGGTGCAATATTTATTAAATTTGATAACTATCGGAAACACATAAGAACACATAAAGATAGACCTTACAAATGTGATGTTTGCGGTGTTGGATTTTTTCGATCTCATGGCCTGAAGAGACACAGCAGATTACATACAGGAGAGAAACCTTATAAATGTGATATTTGTAGTAAAGAATATACTCGAAGCAATAACCTTAACAAGCACAGAAAAATACATACAGGAGATATAACTTACTAATGTGCTTTTTTTTGGAGTAATATTTATGGAATCTGATAGCCTTCAGAAACACATAAGAACACATACAGTGCATAATTATGTATGTGAAGTTTGTGGTAGAGGATATACTCCAAGAGACAAACTTCAGAGACGAAGTAGAAAACATATGAGATAAACTTAACACATAATATTTGTGGTATAGGATTTGTTCAATCTCATAAACTGAAAAGACAAAAAGGATTACATACAAAACAAAAATTACATATTTTTGTCCTTGCTTTTTCTCCTTAATAATCAACACGAAGATTCATGTGATTTCTGCTGGGGACATAGGTACGTTGTGCCAGTTTTATGCAACATGTAGGCCCAGCACAGCCTGATTTCGGCATGCCTTGACATTTTGGGTGGGCTTCTCTTAGCCTGTGACAGCCTTCCTATCTGCCTTCAGGCAGCAAATGTGTTTGACTCTCCACAGGGTCAGTTTGTCTTTCACATCTATCTTGTTTGCATGAGGTGTTCCGCAGCTGGTGGACTTGTCTTGTGTAATTAAACGTAATGTGCCTGTTGGGTACTGAACCTTATTCTCATCCATAAGCCTGGGTCCAGTTTAGGAAGAACCCAACAGAAGAGTTGGGTCTGGGCACTTACAAATGTGATCTTTCTGAAGAGATATTCAGTGAGAGTTTTAGAATGATCAGATCGCCCGTGTGTTGCCAGGACCCAAAAGGGGAGCAAAGAATAGCAACACTGTTTACCTTCCATGCATGTCATAAAAGGCGACTAAGGAGGTTATGGGATGGAGTTGGCTGCCCCATCCCATATAGGGTCAGTGACCCAAAGCCATGCTAAAGTCGGATATGTCAGGCCGAAAAGCGCAGATATCGCAGCAATGCTGTAAACTATGACAACGCATTCCGTTCTCCGGACTACATTCTGCTAATCTGCAGTAGTTTGAGAACATGCAGAAGAAGAAGAATGATCCGAAAAATAATGAAGTTTGTTTTGCGTTCGCTCCATTGTAATCAGCACGGATATCCGTGCGATTTCTGCCGGGAGCGTGGTTACGTTGTGCCACTGTTATGCGCTTTGTGGGCCTAGCACATCCGAATTCGGCATGCCTTGACAATTCGGGTGTGCTGCCCTAGCCTGTGACAGCCTTCATATCTGTCGCCAGGCAGCGCATGTGTACTGACTCTATACCGAGACGGTTTATCCTTCACGTCTGTCTTGCATGAGGCGTACGCAGCCAGTGAACTTGTCTTGTGCAATTAGACATCTTGTGCTCGTGCTCATCGGATACTGAACCTTTTCTCGTCCTCAAGCCTGGTTCCGGTTTAGGAAGAACTTGACAGAAGAGTCGGGATTGTTCGCCTTTTAGCCGAAGCGTTGCTCACCAGTGTTGTGAGCCCCTCGTCCAAGTTTGAATCTGTACACATATTTAGGAGCGCTAGGGATTTGTGTTTTGTTTTAGAAATGAACACTGCTTACCACTTCAGGCTGATATGCCTGTGCCTATCGGATACTTAACCTTTTCTTTCTACGAGCTTGTTTCCGGTATAGGAAAAACTTGACAGTAGAGTTGGGCCCAGGCTGGGATCACTGGTAACTAGAAGCCTGTCCCAAGCAATCAACGCTTTAGTTCTTATTTTATCGAACTGCTTTCCGTTCTCTTTGCACATAACACTGCCTTTTAGTGCTGTGCCTCTTTCTCAGTGTACTCATTGTGCTTTTATTTTTATTGAGACATCTGCCTGCTTCGTAACAACTACATTGGCCTCCCCTCCAATGCTTCTACCGAACTTACCAGCTTCACTGTTTGTCGACAGTGTTTCTGCATGTGTTAGCACAGAAGTATCAGAGATATTGCCTTTCCTTTTGCGGTCAAATCTCTTTCTTGTTACCTCTACATTCACGGACACGATCCCCAAAAGGCTTAGCCAGAATCAGCACGAGCTGCTGTATTTCTGTTACCAGGGAGTGCCACGAGGAGGCACTTTTGGGATCTTGATTATCTGCTAACCCTGGGTCCGCTAAGAACAATGCATTCCCTTTGCACCCCAAATAATGAAGTAACATACGTGAGATGAACCTTACAAATGTGGTGTTTTGTGATGCATGATTTATTAAATCTTATTTTCTTCTTCTGTGTTAGTTCTCAAACTCCTGCAGATTATCAGCATGTAACCTGGAGAATGGAATGTATTGTGTCATAGTTTACAACTTGGCTGTGATATCTGCATTTGTTAACCTGATACATGTGACTTCTGTATGGCTTCTGGGTTACTTTGACCCTCTGTGGTTTGAGAACTCTTCTCCTCAAAAACCATCTCAGTCACCTCTGATGGGCATGGCAGGTAATAGTGTCATTATTCTCTGCTCTCCTCCTGGGCCCAAGGACATTATGTTAAGAATCAGAATACAGAAAGAAGAAAATCATACAAATGAGATGTTTACATTGTTGGATTTAAGAAATGCTAGTAACCTGTATAAATACAAGACTTGATGAAATGTGAACTATCCAAATAGATTAATTACAAGATTATGAAATGTACATCAAGTGTTGTGTTATAATTAAATACAAGATTTGATGAAATGTGAACCATACAAGTAGATTAATTACAAGATTATGAAATGTACATCAAGTGTTGTCTTATAATTAAGTGAAGTCATTATTAGGAATAAACATACACCTGGTGGCGTAAGAAGTCACCGCCATTTAAATTTAGACACATCACATTATTAAATGTATTCATCATCATCATCATGTGCCGTCTCCACAACGAAGGTTGGCTGCAACATATCTCCAACATCCCGTCTCTTGTCTTGGTGGTGCACTCTGCTAGACTGTAACCTGTCCATCGTGTGATGTTACTCTCTCACTTGTATCTCTGCCTACATGTATTGTTTTGTGATCTGACTTTCAGTGGGGTTTCCTTTTGATGGAAGAGAGAGGTGTTGACACTGGTTATGCTTAGGAGCAGAAAATTCATTTTTAGATATTTGACTTTCAGGATTTACTCAGTGACCATCCACAAATAGTCTTTCAGGATTTACTCAGTGACCATCCACAAATAGTCTTTCAGGATTTTCTCAGTGACCATCCACAGTCTTTCAGGATTTACTCAGTGACCATCCACAGTCTTTCAGGATTTACTCAGTGACCATCCACAAATAGTCCTGATGATTCATCTGGAGATCATTTTTTTCAAGTAACAATTTGTCTTTTTCTGTGATTGTCATTGTCTGTTGACACACATTATACACAAAGTGACCAATGAAAATCAAGGGGAAATACAAATGTGTCACTTTAGAAGGAATGATTCCCAATGAGTTAGCAGGTCTTCTAATGTGGATGGTCATCGTTGTCAGTAAAAGGAGTCCCCAAGTCCTCCACTACTCTCTTCCCTGAGAAACAGCAATCGTGTGGATGCATCCTTCTAAAATGTAATTTTACTTTTCCTGTGAATCATATTAAGAGTATGCATTTTTTCTCTCTCATCGTGAAATGTCAATGCATTCTATGGAAACCCGCACATATCAGATTCAAACACATTTTACATGCCAGCTATATTTTGTTAGGCATGCACCAAAACAAACATTAATCCAGATGCACACTTGAGGTACCCACAAAGCCATGTCAGTAAACTAGGCAACAAACTAAAACACTTAAGTCAGCTCCTACCCCAGGGATCCAAGCATATACAGATGGATCAGATTTCAAAGCTATTTATCAATGTAGGGTGTGGCTGTCCCATAGTCCTTCCGGATAAAACATTTAAAGTATCTGTACATTGTGGAGAATCAAAAAATTGTACTTACTGCGCAAAACTTAAATCCAACAGGTAGATCCAGGAAAAGGGTAATAAAGTTTTGCTGATACTAGATACCACACATGACACACACAAATCGACATTTCAACCAAAAGGCCTTTATCAAGATAGAATGGCCTTTCTCATTGTTTCAATTGTCTGTCTGGATAAAGGCCTTTTGGTCGAACGTCAATTTGTGTGTGTCATTATGTGTGATATCTAGTATCAGCAAAACTTTATTACCCATTTCCTGGATCTACATTGTGGAGGGTTTAGTGACTACTATGATGCAGAAGTCAAACATTATGAGAAACACATTCATGCATCTTTAATCCTGGCCATTGAAAAGGAATCATCATCCACATTAGTCTCACTCTCGCGTGTTATATCTCTTAAGGAGTTCAAAACGATCAGGGATTGAGATGCGGTGTTGCTAGAGGTGAACATTTTGGAGGGCGCAGAAGAATGATGGTCAACCAGCATAGGACCGGTACTGTCAGCAGAAGTGTGATGGCTATTACACTCAAGGAGAGATCGGAGCAACTATGGATGTGTCCAGTTTGCAGTGATGATGATCCGGCGACTAACTAACTAACTAACATTCATACATCACCACCAAATACATTTTATGAAACATATCCAAAATACTTAGTCGTATTTACAGGCTTCTTATCTTCTCCACAAGCCCTTGAAAACTGGAATCCAACAGCAGAGAAAATCATAAGCCACGTATTTCAAACTATAAACACATTACGATGTTAGTACTAATCTGCAGTGGATACCAGGACACTCAGTGGGAATGGGAGTGTTCATAAATTGGAGTAAAGGAAGTAAATATACCCAATCAGGAATTGCCACCAACCATAGAACAGATCAACACGTTATCCGTAACAACTAAACAACAATGGATGGATTGCTGGAACGCTGACTCAATAGAAAGAGTATTTATGCAGACGTGTCCCAACCAAATCCAGATGACAGCATAAATAAGCTACACCACAAAGACCAAACCACAATTTATATGCTGTGTATAACATATACTACTTAACAAACATCTACAAAGAATTACTGCAGACTATGCAAAAGACGAGGAGGAAACCATAAAATGCCACATTATTGAATGCCCTGCACTACAAGATCTGCAGGAACAACTATTGCCACCAAATCCCTTCATCACTAACATCCTCTAGACAGACACAGCTGAAGGAAGACATGCATTAACCACCACCTGACAATACTGGAGATTGGACAAGATTTATTGATAGATGTACATTTAATGTATATAGACTGCACTAAAATTAATTATTTATTATTAATTATTTATTACCAATCAAGTGCCATGCCAAGTTGCATAGGCGATCATGCATCTCCACAACTCTGTCTCGTTAATAAGTTCAGTTGGTTACTTATTTTTGTGCCACAGTGACAACACATTAATAAATTTCTCTCTTTGTCTGTCTCTTCTCCTCTTATCTTTCCATTGATTACTAAATGTACCAAGTTTTATTTTCCTCATCATATACCCTAAAAATCTGGATTGTCTGTTCCTAATGTTTGCTAAAATGTCATTTTACTCCAGCATCTCTGAGATATTCTACATTAGTTTTCTTGGCTGTCAACAGAATTTTCATAATTCTTATAAACCATATTCAGTGACTTATCTTGGGCCCTTTTGTTTACTATCCATGCTTCGCTTCCATAATGAAAAATTGACTCAATATCTTAGTATTCAAACTTGCGTATGCATTGATATTACTCCATTTCATCGATGTTTCGCATCTTTTCAAATGTTGATTTGGCCTGTGTTAACCTGTTCTTGATCTCATTGGAGCACCTGCCATCTGATGTTAAAATGGTGTCAAGATATTTGACTCTATCCGCTTATTTAATTTTGCATAGGACTAATTGATAGTAATACTGCATTTTGGTGGTGTGTATTTCTTTGAAACAACCATTAGATCTGTTTTCTTCTTGTTTAGATTGAGACCTTTGTTTTCACTTTCTTGTACTACCATGTCTAATAGGGCTTGCTTTTGAAGTTCTTGTTCGCTTCCTTCTATTACAGCTGTATCATCAGCTATATCTTAGATTATTGAAATTGTAACTGTATTCCTGGCATACTTTCTATGTTTCACATTGTGGACGTACACCATGCGTCCAACTAGTTTTAGAACCCTCGCTAGCTACCCAATTGAAATGCAGGTGGTATCTTCTTCTTCTTCTTCAGCGTACATTCTCAAACTCCTGCTGAATTCTCTTGTAGCAGGACATGTCCTACTAGATTTCCAGCAGAAACGAGTCCAGAGAATGGAAATGCGTTGTGTCGCCGTTTTATTTGCGCCAATGGTCCGACACATCCGTCTTCGGCGGTAGGTGGTATCAGTAACAGAGATTCATTATTTGATATGAATCCTGGACTTGAGCCCAACCAAATGTTTTATGACAACATGAATTACAAAGGCTGACACGTTTAATTGTGCCCGGCGGTCCGAAGGCTGACACGTTTAATTGTACCCGGCGGTCCGAAGGCTGACACGTTTAATTGTACCCGGCGGTCCGAAGGCTGACACGTTTAATTGTACCCGGCGGTCCGAAGGCTGACACGTTTAATTGTACCCGGCGGTCCGAAGGCTGACACGTTTAATTGTACCCGGCGGTCCGAAGGCTGACCAGTAAGGAGATAACAGAGAGAGACCGCTAGACCACCAGACGCTTTTAAAAAGCGTATCGGGATGAATGGGGAAGGATGTTAAATGAGAAGGGGGGATGGGCTGAAAGAAGAGGGTTAGTGGGAATCAGTTGGAGAGTTGAGTTTTGGAGGTCGACCTGGACAGGTGTCCTGGAAAGTTAGTTTTCGGACCAGGCAGTGATTCGGTTAGAGAATAGTTTTCAGACTTGATAGTCTGGACACCGAGTTGATGTCTGAATATTGTATGCAATTTATGAAATTCATGTTATAAGTGGATGTTGTACCTTTCCGGACTTGGAACCAAAGTGTAATAAAGTTTGAGATATATGTAAAAGCTGAAGTTTCAGCCTTTTATTATACTGTATGTATCACACATTGAATTAGACAACGTATATGACAACTTTAAGAAGCAACCTTAATACTGTCATAACTGTTGATAAGCAGCCTTTCACCTCTTTGTATACGTTCACAACTGGTGACGTAACTAGGACAGTCCCCCTTGATGTGGTAGGACTTTATGATGACCCCCTGTTACCCTAATACGTTCACAACATAATATCCTCTGTATACAGGGAGAAAAGATCTGGTGATATTACACATCCTTGTCTGATGCCATCTCTATCTTTTGGAATTCTCCTACATTACTGTTGACCCTCATTGCAACAGTTTGTTTCTAATACATATTTCTTACTATTTTTAAATCGTTCTCATCCATATTGAGTTTTTCTAACATTTCTGAATGCTTCACCTTTGTCAAATGATTTACTATAATCTACGAAGCTCAAGTACAGATCATTTTGTATTTCTATTGCTCTCTCCATCAATGTTCGTATTATATATATATAGTAAATTTCTTGTGCCTTTTCCTTACACAAATCCACATTACTTCTGTAATTTCTAGTTTTAATTTTATTCGTCTCAAGATTATATGAGACGATTATACACTACGGCGTGGAGGCAACAGAAGACACCAACAGACGAGAAAAGCTATCATAGTGCCAATATGGAAAAGGAAAGGCAGCAAAAGAGACTGTAACCAGTACAGGGGAATTTCCTTGTTAAGCCATGCAGGAAAACTATATGCAAAAATAGTAGAGAAAAGACTGAGACCTGTAATAGAACAACTTAGCAATACACAAATGGATTTTAGAAGAAACAGAGGATGTACTGATGCAATATTTATTCTGAAACAGTTGGCAGAGAAGTCAATAGAATACAACCAAAATTTATACATATCCTTCATAGATCAAGAGAAAGCATTTGACCGAGTAAACAGAGACAAAATATGGGAAACATTATAAATTTATGGAGTATGCCAACATTTAATTAACGTTTGTAGAAGTCTCTATAACAACAGCAGTTGCACTATAAGAACAGCTGCAGGCTACACAGAGGACTTTGTGATTAGCACAGGAGTAAAGCAGGGATGTGTATTATCCCCACTACTTTTTATTACATACATGGACCATATAAACAAAACAGCAAATTCTAATGAAGCAAATGAACTGCTTTTTGCAGATGACCAGGTTTTATTCCACAACAGCATTAAAAACCTGCAAGACCACCTAAACACAATAGACACAGCATGCAAGCAATTTGGAATGAAAATCAACATAGACAAAACAGAAGTAATGAATATTGCAAGAGAAAAGGAGAACATCAACATACAGATAAATAATAAACAACTAAAACAAGTAGATGAATTCAAATATCTGGGCAGCACATTGAGATATGACAACAAACAAGAAGCAGAAATAAACGCAAGATGTAATAAGGCCTGTCAGATCATTGGTCAATTAACACCTTTACTAAGAAACAAAGATATTACACTAGAAACAAAGAAAGCGCTTTTCAACACCATTTTCTTACCAACATTGTGTTATCAGTGTCAAACTTGGACATTAGATTCTAGAACAATACATAAGATTAACACCACTGAAATGAAATGAGTGAGATGTAGGATTGGAGTTAGCTTGAGAGACAAAATCAGGAATGAAGTACTAAGGAAACAATTAGGCATCAAACCAACAATAGAATACATACAGAAACAACAAGTTAAATGGTACGGCCACATAGCCAGACAGAAAGAGCAAAGTATTATCCAAAAAACACTTAACAAACGATACGAAAACAGGAGACCTATTGGACGCCCTCGTAAAAGGTGGATAGATAGTGTATTAGAGACACTCGGAAATATAACAGCAGAGGAGGCAAATAGAAGGGCAAAAGACCGTACACTCACTCTCCCCTCAACACCGAAAGGTACATGAGGACAGAAAGAAGAAGAAGAAGATTATATGAAGTAGAATCTTGGTCATCTGGCTCATAAAGTTGATTGTTAGGTGGTCTTCACATTCTACTGCACCAGGTTTCTTTGGTAAGGCTATGAATATTGATTGTAATAAATCAGATGGAATATGGCATAGATTTTATTTAACATTTTAGTGATTATTTCTATGCCATACCTCTCCCAGCACTTCTAATTAATAATAATCATAATTTAATGAACTAATTTTAACAAAGTTAACTTTAGTTTATGGAGTCAGCAACTGGTGATATTAGTCCCTGATGGCATGTCATATATTGTGAACTGTCATGTGTGTTGTAAGTGGTGACTGAGGTGGTGGGTGCAAGGTGTAGTTGTCTGTCCCATCCTGTAGGTCAAAATGACCCAAGTCATACTAATGTTGGATGTTGACATCACATCGCATTGATCAAAGTTCACCAAGTCATACTAATGTTGTTGACTGACCACATCCCATAGGCCAAAGTTCACAAAGTCATGCTATGTTGGATGTGTTGACTGATCACAGGTTAAAGTTCACCAAGTCATACTAATGTTGGATGTGTTGACTGCTCACATCCAATGGGTCAAAGTTCATCATGTCATACCAAGTTGGATGTGTTGACTGCTCACATCCCATAGGTCAAAGTTATCCAAGTCATACTAATGTTGGATGTGTTGACTGCTCACATCCAATGGGTCAAAGTTCACAAAGTCATACTAATTTTGGATGTGTTGACTGATCCCACTTGACAATACTTAGTATCCGACTATCGATAGATAAATATATAGAAATTTAAAAAAGTATCTACATTTGTTTCAAAGACTACAGCAAGCCCTTCGACAGAGTCCAACATAATAAATTAATTTAATGTTTTCAAGAAATAGGCATAAATGGAAAAGACATCAGACTGGTTAGAAATATATATTGGGAACAAACCGCATGAATAAATTATGAAAACAGCTACTCGCCATACATAGAAATAGAGCCATACATAGAAATAGAGCAATACATAGAAATAGAGGTAAGACAATGTATTTCATCATCCAGCCTATTTAACATATACACAGAGAATATCTTTAAAACATGTACAATGAATATCAGGACACAAGATCGGTTGGAAAATTATAAACAACCTGTGATAGGCAGATAACACTGTCCTTTTATCATAAAGTGAATATGAACTACAAAGAATAATAGATCGTCAATAAATCAAGTAAAAAATATAGACTAGATATAAACACCCAAAAACCAAGATAATGAGCAACATTGCAGAACAGGAGCTGATCATAAAAAATACATGGAGAGATATTACAACAAATAGAACATTACCGGTACCTCGGACACATAACCACAAATGATGGAAGATGTGAAATGGGTTAAAATGAGAATGGAAATGGCTAAAATTACTTTCAATGACATGAAGAAAATATTGACATATAAACAAATTAAAAACAAACTAAAAATTATAATTATTAAAATGGTACATCTATTCTATATTAATATATGGCCAGAAATATGAACAAACAACCAGAAGACAGAATTGATGCCTTGATATGTAGATATATAGAAGAATAGGAACAACTTAGGGGTGCAAAGGGAACGCAATGCTCTCGGTGGACCCACGGTTAACAGATAACCAAGAAAGCTCCCAAATGTACCTCCTCGCGGTGTACCCTGTTAACAGAAACACAGCTGCTCATGCTGATTCTGGTTAAATCATTTGGGGATCGTGTCAGAGAATGTTGAGGTAGCAGATGGAAAGAAATTTGACTGCATAAGAGACAGACAATATCTCCGACACATGCAGCAGTACTGTCGACACACAGTGACGCTAGTCAGTCCGAACATTGGAGGGCGGCCAATGAGAAATGCATGAAAAAATAGATGCATGGTCAAAGACGAATAAATTTCATACTGAGTAGAAAATGAAAGCGTTCCAAGGAAATCGTAACTACAAGCTCTGCTAGCTCGAGACGAGCTTCTAGTTACCTGCGCTCCTTATGAACAGATACCCAGACCCAATCATGGGCACCCGCCAAAGCAAGAAGACCTGGCCCAACTCTAATGTCGAACTTTCCTATACCGGAAACATGCTCGCGAAGAGAAAAGGTTCTGTCCCCGATGGGTTCGGCACAAAAGGGACAACGATTTTAGCCCTGGCCCAACTATTGTTAAGCTTTCCTATACGGGAAATATACTTGCAGAGAGAAAGGGTTCTGTACCCGATGGACTCAGGCGCCATTGGGACAAGATCGTTCAGTTCGAGAACGTCTTGCTCTCAAACACGCGGTGTGAGACTCGAACTTGGCCGAGGGGTTCACGATGTCGGTCAGCGACACCTCGGCTAAGAAGACGAAAGAACCATGGTCCAACTCTTCTGTCGAGTTCTTCCTCATACGGAACCAGACTCGCAGATGAGAAAAGGTTCAGTGCCCAATGGGCACAGGCACAGAGCGTCCAATTACACGAGGCAAGTTCAGAGACGTTGGAACACCTCATGCGAGATAGACGTGAACGACAATCATTTCGGCGAAGAATCACTACAAACCCGCGTGCCAGTCGACAGATAGGCAGGCTGTCACGAACTAGGGAAGCATACTATCTGAATTAAAGGCATGATGAAATCGGATGTGCTGGACCTAGGATGTCCAGACCACAAAGTGCAAATAACACCGTTTTACTGTAGAACTTTCAG
Source organism: Meghimatium bilineatum (assembly GCA_034231615.1). Taxonomy (NCBI): domain Eukaryota; kingdom Metazoa; phylum Mollusca; class Gastropoda; order Stylommatophora; family Philomycidae; genus Meghimatium; species Meghimatium bilineatum. The sequence goes on along the minus strand of CM067322.1, from coordinate 9,361,981 downwards.
CAAAATTTACCTCACGATGCCAGTTGGAAATCACACGATATACTTTTTGTGTGGTTATATGAGAGCGAACACAGAAGAAGAAACAACTTCATGGAAAGAGAAGAAAACATAGATGTTCGTACACTTCATGTGAAGAAAGAATTACATGAAATCTCATTATCACAACTTGGTTTGGACAAACAAAATATGTATGTAATGACAGAAATTCCCTATATACAATACAACAAATATAGAATAAATATAATTGGGGACTTTGAAAAGTGTTTCTATATGGGAAATTTGTTAGAAAAGGAAGCACAATAGAGAGATTCCACTGTATTACAGGAAATAAAGATAAAATAAATAAAGTATTTTGGACATGTTAAAAAATATGAGTTTATTGAAGACTTTACTTGAGGGTAAAGTTGAGAGGATACGAGCAAGTGGTAGACAGAGATTTTTCACAAACAAGGTCTTCAAAATTCTTGTTTTCGGTGGGATTTACTCACGATAAGGATTTTTTTAAAGGAAAAAACCCATCCTTACGGTAAACATTCATATGACCCTGTCTTAATAAATATTGGTTATGATGAAAGGGCATTTAATAGGCCCTAAGTTTTTTTCCCAATCGCTAAGGAATTCAAACATGATAGACGATTGTTGTTCGTGGAATATCAGAGATATGTTTTTATTCTCTTCAAGTTGCCTAATATTATTTCATTGCTGGCTGTAGTAGTAGGTATAGTCCAGACGAAACAGAGTAGTTTTTGTTACTTCCTGATAGACTGAGTCTATGCCAATTACAACAAAATATGCCATGAGTTATTTAGAAGGTAAATGTGTTGTCTCATCTGCATATATGTTATGAATTTTATTTTCTAGTAGGTTGCTATCATGGATCGGTACTGTTTTATTAAACTATTCAATATATTCTGGGGGATTTCTTTGCTGTAATATTTAAATTTACTTTCATATAGGCCCTACAAATTCAAGAAAATTTAGATGAAGCTCTTAAAATCTGTATTTAATTTGTACAGTTATACACTACACAATTAATTACACAGGTACCAGCCTTGCACGCGGTTGCATCTGTAGGTCCCACCAATGGCCCATTAGAAAAACCACCCATGGAACAGAAAACCTTAACAGATGACATCCCGTTATATTGAGGCTTCCTTATAGAAGCGTTGTAGCATGTATCAACTATACAAATATACTTTTCATTTGTTGTTGCATTAAAAAAATGCATAGCAATTAGTATCTCGTGTATATGCATGCACCCTCTGTGATTGGAAGGGAGCTAGAAATGCACTGGAAAGGAGGAAATGGACTGCACTGTTTCAATAACTGAGGCCCATCATACATGCACTGGAGCCATAGAGAAGATTGGCATAACCAGTAGGCAATTGGTGACCGGGAATGAGCACAGTGAGCATACTCTCAAAGTATGCTGCTCAAGATAGAAATAGAAGCAGTGACAGCAGATCTCACTTCGCTATCGACGCAACCACCAAGAGATTCTATCGGGCTTTCAAAGTATTCGGTCTGTTGATTGTATCAATCTTAAGATGCAGTGTTACCTTGAAAGTGAAAACCTTCTGGTATCACAACAAGCAGGCTTCAGACAGTGCTACTCTACTGACGATCAGGCAACCTACCTCTCCCAAGAGATTGAAGACGCCTTCCACGATAAGAAACTGGTACTAGACCTCAAGAAAGCATTTGACAAGGTCTGGAAAGAAAGGCTTTAAAAGAAATTGGGAAATTGCAGGGTTAACTCAAGAATGTACAAATGGACAAAAGCATACCTGCATAATAGAAGAGCCAGGGTACAATTAGATGGTCGCAAGAGCAATAAAGGCCTACTGCGTCATGGAGTCCCTCAGGGAGGAGTCCTGTCACCCACACTTTTCTTGGTTTGGTTTACATCAATGACCTAGTTGTCGAACTACCACACGGAATCAAAGTTGTTATGCATGCTGACGACCTGGTGATCTGGTGCACAGAAGAACATGCGACAGTGGCTATTAAACAAATACAAAGAGCTATCGATGCCCTAACCTTATGGGCACATAGATGGTGCATCAGCATTAACATAGATACGTGCAGCACTACACTCTTTACCCTCTCACCAAAACAAAAAAGCCGGTGATATCAAGATAGATGGAGAACTCTTGAAAGAAGAGAAACAACCCACCTACCGTGCAGTTACTTTTGATAATAAACTGACATGGAAGCAGCACATGAACAAATCAACAACAAAAGCCAGGAGTTAGTTAACTATGCTGAGAAAACTAAGTGGAACCACATGGGGAGCCAGTGGGAATATACTCCTTAAAGTTTACCAGCAAGGCATAAGACCACACCTGGAATAGGCTTCAGCTGCGTGGTGTCCTGCATCAAACACCACATTACAAGATCTAGATAAAGTGAAAAACCAGGCACTTAGAGAATAATATTGGGAGCAATGAAATCAACACCCATAGTAGAGATGCAGAAAATGGGAAGAATGCAAACACTTGGCGAACGCAGAGACACAAAAGTACTAATTCAAGCAGAAAAGTTTCAGTATATGCCAAGTCTTCCAATGAAGGAAAGATTCCAAAATCTAGCAATGGGGCGACTGAAAAGAAACAGCTTTATCCACCAAGCTAAACGACTCCGTATACAACTTACAGACCTACCTGAAGTTGACAGCCCTTTAAGGTCTATACCAGAACAAATCCCCTGGAGTGAAAGGTATGGAATACCAATATACATTCAGACCCATGTGAAGGGAATACTACGCGAGGACGAACAGAACAGTGTACAGCGAAGGTCACCCTCAGTTTCCTGGATGAGGAATATCCACAAGATAATGGGTCAGAGTATACACAGATGGGTCAACACAGAATGCAGTGAAGATGGAGGTACAGGTTTGTATATAGAATATCCACACAAACCTAGAGATATGATCAGAACACCAACTGGGAAATTCTGCAATAATTATGATGCAGAAATCCAGACAATTAGTGTGGCAACTGAAAAACTGCTGAACTCCAACTCTGGCCTACAGCCTGTGTTATTCCTGACAGATGCAAGGTCAGTGCTTCAAGCTCTCCAGTCTGGAAAAGTAGCAGATTTGTAAAAACTACTTAATGAACTGTCTTATGCAGTGGATACCCTCTCACTGTGGAATACCAGGAAATGAAAAAGAAGACCAACTGGCTATGGAAGGTGCTGCCGAAGACCAACCAGATGTACTAATCCCCTACAATCAGAAAAAACAGATAATCAAGTCAATAAGAAAGCCACAAACACCAACACGAGATGACTAGCACATTATGAATAGATCAGAACAAGTTATAATTCTACGCCTCAGAACAGGACACAACCGACCACAGTCACATGTACACACAGTTCAAGATTGGCAACACGGCCATGTGTGCATGCAGCACAGAGTACCAAGCATATACTTCAAGAGTGTTCTGAGTATGAAGCGCTGAGGCAGACATATTGGTCAGAGGAAACAACACTGGAAACAAAGCTCTATGGACCACTGTATGAACTACAAAAGACAGTGAGTTTTATTCAGGAGACAGAATTACAGATATAGACATGTTTCAAGTGAACGAAAGAAGAAGAAGAAGAAATCAACCTACATGAACCATAATTAATCAAGTGTCATGCTGAGTGGCGTAGGTGTTCATGTTTCTCCACGACTCTTTGTCTCTTGTATTGACAATAAGCTTGGTTGGTGAACTTCTACCGTGACAAAATACTAGTAACTTCTCTCTTTGTCGTCCCATTTCTCTTCTCCCCTTGATCTTTCCTGTGGTTATTAAATGTTCAACTGGTAGATCCAGGAAAAAGGTAACTTAGTTTTGCTAACACTAGATAACACACACAATGACACACACAAGTCAACGTTTCGACCAGAAGGCCTTTGTCAAGACAGACAGTAAACTTAAAACATAATAGAAAGCGAACAGTAATAATATCAACGGCCACATAGACATACACTTTTTCGATTAAGTGTTCAAGCTGTGTTCTTCTCAGCGCATGTCCTGACTGTCTGCCCCTAATTATTGATCTTTTTACACCAGCATCAATTACAACAGATCAAGTGGTTTTCACACGCTTCTAGACTACCGACATATAGCATGCCACAGATGGCCATGACACATAGACATAACGGTTATAAAGCCAGAGGCAGACCATGTAAAAGATGGATCACAGAAATCAAAGAAGCCACAGGAACAAGCTTACAAACAACGCACAAGAAGGCCATCTCCAGAGAACTCTTCCACCCCTGACGCTGCAAGGCAAACAAGGGACACAGCGTATAGATAGATAGAGATAGATCAATTACAACATGTACATTAATTTTCTTAGCTGCCCATGGTATTTTCAGCATTCTTCTCAGAAACCACATCTCTGTAGCCTCCAGTTCGTTTTGAATGTTTTTGTTTACAGTCCATGTTTCACATCCATAATAAAGAACTGGTTCGATATTACATCTCAGCACTCGATCTCGGGTCTGCATTGATAGTGTTCCATTGCATTGATAGTGTTCCATTGCACTAAATTGTTCTCATTGTTTGGAATGCTGATTTGGCTTGTGATCTTGGATGAACCATAAGTGTATGTATTTTCGACATCTATTGAGAGAGATGGCATATGTTGACCTACCAGGAAACACTGATGTTGGGTCACAACCAATAACCAATTAATTAGTTAGGTGAAAATGTTATAATTTTGTCATGTGACATTAGTGTAATTTTTTAAAATTTCAGTTGCTAAAATAGTGCTATACACTATTTTCATCGTTGTATCAGAGAATGATATACATACACGTACCTTAAAGTGACAGAATACAACCACCACAGATTACTCCATCGTCTAGATGAGTCAAAGTGAAAACGAATCAGGTGTGGCAGATGATGGATGACAGAGACTGAAGACACACTGCGAAGAGTATGTGAATTGGAAGAAATAGGAAAGAGCAGTGAATGGGTGGAGGTAGATACTGAGAAGAAATCACTGACTAAAGTAATAATACAACTAGCTAAAGCGTGTCGAAAATGGACGGAAGTCAGGGCTCAGAATACAGTGCACGAACTTGCCCAACTACACTCGAAACCACAAGACATAATTATATACACAGATGGCTCCTACAGAAACGGCGTGAAGTTGGTTGAGAAATCTTCAGCATATTCAACTGTCACATCGAGCATGAGGAAGGAGATAGAGGGAGTTACATCAGCTCTTAATTGGTTGATAACTGACACATCAACACACTCGGTTATACCCACAGACTCTCAAAGCATGTTGCGCAAGATAGAAAAGTTCATGCTAAGAAAAGAATGGTGGAACTTATTGAACAACTCAGTTGTCCAGAGCATTGCATGGATATACTTCCCTGGTCATGCTGGGGTCAGAGGAAACGAGAAAGCCGACTTATTGGCAGGTAATGCGGCGATAGACGGCTCATTGCTGAGAAGAGATAAAGCAGACTTAATGAAGGCAGTGATAAATTCATTTCACGATGTAGATGATGTCAATGAGGCTGAGAACGTACACATACAGAGAATGTCAGAAATGGGAGTATCTAGAGATGAGGGAAGGAAAAGTAATTTTTTTGGAAAGTCCTGAAGATCACACAATCAACACATGACAGGAACTCTGAGTCTACATACACTGGGATGGCTGCTGGAGCGGAGGGCGGATCACTTATGCGAATGTCCTGCGTGCTGTGAAGTCAGTTCCTAATCAAGAATGGGAGCCGCGTAGCGCAGTGGTTATCGCACTAGCTTCGCATATGAGTGATCCTGGGTTCATTCCCCAGTTGAGTTGGATATTTTTCTCAGATCGCAACGGCTCCCAGGTCGACCCAGCCTTAATTGGGTACTGGATTAATCCGGGAAGTAAAGACTGCGAGGGAGAGGAGATGGCTACCGCCCTCATTTGCAGAGCCTCTGAAATCTTAGATCGCTAACATCTCACATCCCTACGGTATTAATAAATACTATGGGTTACTTTACTTTACTTTACTTTACTGAGAATAAACTAAACAATATTGTAGATTGAATGAAAATTATTGCTAAATTCAAGAGCATCTTGCTTGAGAACATGACTAGTATTTAAACGAAACCTAGCTTTTTTGGGGTTTAAATCTGTGTTAATCAGAATGAAAACCACCCAACGGATCACAGCTGTCGTAATTTTTTGTGTAGCATATTGGCACTTTCATATGTTGTGGCATTTCATATTGCTCATTAAAATCCTGTATATAGAACAACATGTTTCTGTCAGTCTCGAGGGAGAAACATCTAATTGTTTTGAGGTCCAAAAAGCAATCATACAGGGGTCCACACCTGTTCAACATGAGCGCAGAAAACATCATGCGAAATGCACGTGAAGACCCACGTTAGGAACAATGTCAACCTCATAATATCGGAGGACACGAAATCCCAGAAATTAGATTTGCAGATGACACTAATTTCAAAGAAGCCGGTGGGTTTAGAATACATAATAATGTCAATCAAACATCATAACAAGGCACAAAATCGTCCCCTCAATGCAAAAAAGACAAACATAATGCAAATCAGCAGAGATGAACTTAGCCTACAATAGGCATTAACAAAGACCAACTAAAAAATGTAGCAACTTTGAATATCTTGGGTCAACCATCAACACAGCAGGCGATTTCTCTGTAGAGATAGAGATTAGTAATTGCCCTACATTAAAAAAAAATATGCTACGGAGCAATCAGAAAAGCAAAGCTACAACTATTAACAATTTATATATTTCAGTGGCAACATATTATTGCGAGACATGAGCAATGGCATCTGCAATGGAAAATAAAATATTGAAATTTGAAAGGAAATGTTATTGAATGGTTTTAAGAATACCATGAACAAAAAGACGAACCAACGCAGTTGTCCGCAAGTATCTGAACATGGAAGAATGGATCTGCAAAGATAACAACAACAACAACAACAAATAATTTTTAAAAAACCCGAAACTAACATGTTTCGGACATACAAAGCGATAATGGTTTGGAAAGATGAAGAAATCATGAAGTAAAAAATTCCGGAAAAGAAAATGGACGCAGACCAAGGTTATGATGGAAATATGGCACCGAACATCTTCTGAATATAGCACTGGAAGAAGCTGGGTAGCTTGCACAGAACCCCAAGGTTTACATATCGAAACTTCTGTTGATTTTGAGCAAGTAAATTTAAGTAGGAAGCCAGAGGACAATTTTTAAAAATTCTTGAGACTAACGGGAATTGAACCAGTCCGTTCTACGGCACCAAATCGCCTAGCAACAATTGCACACGCGTTTTTCAGTACTTGACTAACCGCATCTCCAAAAAAAGATGCGATTTCATCAAGCCATTCAAATCGTGCACACAAAGTCACCCGAACGGACCGATCGAGACAAGGACTATTACAACAACAACAAACATCCCGTACAGGTATTGAAATATCCTCAGTAACAACAAACACATAACATAATATCCGTATTAGTTATACAAGGGCCGATAGGTCTTCTTGTAAACATGGATAACATATATAGACAATACAATTTTGCTTCAAATAATTGTTTTATACAAGTAAATTTAAGTAGGAAGCCAGAGGACAATTTTAATAAAACTAATACGGATATTAATTTATGTGTTTGTTGTTACTGAGGATATTTCAATACCTGTACGGGATGTTTGTTGTTGTTGTAATAGTCATTGTCTCGATTGGTCCGTTCGGGTGACTTTGTGTGCACGATTTGAATGGCTTGATGAAATCGCATCTATTTTGGAGATGCGGTTAGTCAAGTACTGAAAAACGCGTGTGCAATTGTTGCTAGGCGATTTGGTGTCGTAGAACGGACTGGTTCAATTCCCGTTAGTCTCAAGAATTTTGATTTTGAGCCAGTCTTCTTGTTTCTGTCACTGTCATGACCAAGTGGTCTTTGATGTGTTGCATTTTAGTCTGCCTCTTGTTCATCCTTAAGGCATCATCCCCTCTATTATGGTTTTCTCTAGGCTGTCATGGCCACAATATTGTAGTTTTCTGGAAAGAACCATGCTGTTTAAGCAGTTTTCTTTCACATTAATTTCTCTCAGGGTGGCTACATTGGAGATCTTTTTTGTCCATGGTATTATCTGAGGATTTTTCTGTAACGTTTTGTTTCAAGTGCTGCTATCTTATTTTCCACTTTGCTGGTGATTGTCAATGGTTCGCACCCATATATTGCCACTAGGAATATGCAAACTCTTTGGAATGTTAGATATATTAGATCGAAAAAAAACAACTAATAACTTGGGAAAAAGGAAAAAAAAACAAGGAGTGGTAACGCTGGGAGCCAACACCTTTGACGTTCACTGTTCTATCATTTCTTCAACTACTTGGTTCTGTTTTGTTGTTGATGGTTGTGTGTACCCTGATATAGGGCCTAATATAAACTAATTGAAATGGGCACACCAACATATAGGCATATTCATATAATTAATGGGCTTAGGCATAGATGTTTTATTAAAAAATCATAACGTGAAGTGAAGTAACATTTTGTAGTCACAAATGACAATGTCAGTATTTAAATTTTTATTTTTGTCAGTCAATCATTAAAATCATTATATAATATAATATATAAATTAAAATAGTATATATACACAAACCAGCCATGCAACAGAAAACCTTAGTAGATGACATGCTGTTATATTGAGCTTATCTTATAGAAGCTTCATGGCATGTCCTCTATACATACAGTAGTTAATTATATTGTCATGTATTGTACAATATATATATTGTAAAATATATTGTAAAACAAATTTAGGTAAAAATGCTGTTTCGTCCACCATTGGGCTATATAACATTACGGATTTCCCTTGAAAAACCAATCATATCTATTCACACCTTAGACAAGAATTCTTAGAGAATTAATTATTAATTCTATACACTGATTCTAACCCCTCTCCCCCTCCCAAAATAATCTATAAATTAATTCTAATCCTTTTAACCCCCCCCCCCCCTAAAAGTCACAATGGTGGATGAAACAGCAGATGCGCCCAAATGTATAATTTGTAAATCAAAGTAAGACCCTACTTTCTATTTCATTCTCATCTGTTTCATTGTGAACAATTTAGACATAGGGTATATTTGTGAGATAGATTATAAAACTAGAAATACTAGTAGAATAGTATTAAATTTAAATACTATTATTATTATTAAAATACTCTTTGATTTCCAGTTGAAAACATTGAAACAGACAGTGATTAGTCATGATTAGTGAAGAAATGAAACACGAAACAACAGAGTTTAATCAGGTAGGCCTATACCTGCTTGTTTCATATGACATAATAATAATACCATTACCATACGTTGTGTATTTGACATGACTAGACATGTGTTGTCACTTCACAATAAAGTAATTATTTTATCGTCTCCCATTATTCCTGAGAATTAGTGGTAACACATTCCAGTCTATGTATTCTAGTAAGGCCTATAGATCAATGGCTCTCAAAACTTTTCTCCATGCATCAATGGCCCATTTCAGGGTAAATTTGGTTGTGTTGCCTTTTTCCCCTGTGGCACCAGGGCCTGGATATCTAGTTCACGTCTTTGCAGACTTCTATGTTGGTTCATCTCTCTCTTCATGATACTCTTAGAACTTTTCTATGGCATTTCATTTCAAATGTTTTTTTCCTTCTCTTTTGTGGTTATCTTTGACTAGATATTAACTTACAAAAATTGAAAACTGTTATAATCAGTAAAGTAGAGGAAAAACCAAATAAATACACAAAAATACACTGAGAGTTACTACAACATGTCATCAGTTGGCCTGTAGTTGTTTATTAAAAGTAAAACAAGTGTTTAGTGACATAAACAAAAGGGATTGAGAAACTCAGGACACGAAACTTTAAGAAGGAAGTGGTGATTAATTGATGAAATATTTATAAATAACCCTAACCGGTATCACCAAATAATCCTTGTCATTGAATTCCCAGAGAATAAGAAAAGCTTATGCACGCTGGGAAATGCATGGAGAAAAGGTAAAAGTTGGTAGCATATTCTATTCAAGATGTAGCCGTCAACCCATAATTTCTTTTACTATAGTGATGTTTTAGGCAACATAAATACAATCATTAGTTTACCATTGCTTTATGAATGGTCTGGATGCACAATTGCCTGTGTTGGATTTTGAGCCCAGTACTTTTGCCATCACATATGACCTCTGTACCACACCACCACAGGGATGGAGAAATGATAAGAGGCAAAAATGGGAGGAAACATTATCAGTTGTTGAAGACCTGTAAAATTTCACAGAAAGATAATAAACAAAACAGGAAATCTTCAGATAAATTTGGAATTAGCACTGCTGAATTTATTGAAAGTAAATGAATTGTGGCTTCTAAATACCATCATAAGAAGAAAGCTAAAGTATCTTTGAAACTTATTAAGTGACATGATGATGTCAGAAGGCTGATTCTAGAGGGAAGTGTGCCAGGAGAGAGAAGAGGAAGACCAAAAACATGATGGACCAGAGACATCGAAGAATGTATTCACTTGTTTCTGGTCATTGCAAGTCTGCTTGCCCGGGACAGAGAGGTGTTCAAAGTATCCATGGCGAAGACAACATTCTGGAAAGAATTTGTCACTTGATATATAAAAATAAGAACAATAAAATAATTTTGGCACATGAAAATAAATTATCCCCTGTTATAAAATTTACTGGGGGTAGGGGGAAGAGAAGGTATAGAGCAAATAGCAGACAAGATACAAGGAAAACATCAAGAGATGTAGAAATCACAATTTTATCAAAGTGTACTACCAAGGTAAGACAGAAAGTGATGGAGGTCCATTGCCACCAACTTTCATTGTGGAGACTGCATATTATCTGAACTTACTGTGCTCTGTAGTGAGATGACATATAGAATGATATAATCATGTTTGTTATAGGCCTAATGTGTTATAGCTCTAGTATTAAAAAGTTTTTGTCTTTCCTTTGACCAGGATTCAGGGAATGATGATTCTAATGCCCCACATTTACTGACAGAAATAAAACAGGAACTAGATAATGAGGTGAGTGTCATTGGAATTAATGTTTGATAATCAGTAGATTCTCAGTTTATCAGTGTGCTTGAAGGAAATTAAAGATCCGAACAGCACAAGCCAAATCAGCATTCCAAAAAATGAGAAACATTTTTTGCAATGGAAGCCTATCAATGCAGACTCGAATTCGGGTGCTGAGATGTTATATCGAACCAATTCTTTTTTTATGGATGTGAAGCATGGACTGTAAACAAGAAAATTCAAAGCGAATTAGAGGCTATAGAAATGTGGTTTCTGAGAAGAATGATGAAAATACCATGGACAGCCAAGAAAACTAATGCAGAGGTTCTCATTAATGCTGGCGTAAAAAGATCAATCATATCAAACATTAGAGGCAGACAGTCAAGGTTTCTATGGCATGTGCTGAGAAGAACACAGCTTGAACACTTAATAACCACTGGAAAGATCAAAGGGAGTAGAGATAGTGGTTGACAAAGAAAAAAGTTACTAGATGGGCTTGTATCGTGGCACAGTAGAAGCTCACCAACCGAGCTTATTGACAACACAAGAGACAGAGAGGCGTGGAGAAACATGATCGCTACGACAGTCGGCATGGCACTTGATTGATTGAAAAAATACTGTCATTTGATAATCAGTAGATTCTCAGTTTGTACACATTTTCAGGGCCAGAAATGTAAATATGGAACCACAGCAGAGTGACCAGCCATTCTTGTTATAAGAGTCAGCTAAATGAGTTGAACATGAAGTTACATGCAGTAAGTTTTGATACTACCCGTGTGTTACCGGGGCCCGTAAATAGAACATAAGAAAAATTGGAAGCAGGTGCACCCAACTGCAGAACCAAATGACCCATATCATCAAATATCATGCAAGGAACAAATCATTATCTTCAGACTACAAATTGGCCACAACAGACTGAGAAGTCACATGTTCCAAAAGCTGAGGATTGGCAAGACAGACCTGTGGACTGAGACCACATAACACATTCTTCATGCCTGTCAACTGTATGAAGAATAGAGGAAGAAAATATGGCACTACTTCCAGACCTGAGGGGTTCCATGGATGACCTGAAGTGAATCACACAATTCATAGAAACTATTGGTGCTGTAACCTGATATCTGAGTGAAGAACGATGAAGAGGAAGGTGACAAGACAAGATTCCAAATACGGCTGTGTTTGACAAATCTGATATCCCTAGCACTGACACTATTCTGATGCTGACACATATTGGTTAGGTCAACTGGTACGTATGTATGTATGATCATCAACTGGCAAAGATATTATAAATTCATTTTTGGCTTTATTTCAGATCTCAGAAGAGATGTTCAACATAGATATCACAATGGAACTCAGCCAGGATGAAAGGTTTAATGAGAAAATGACAGGATGTCAGAAAATTATGCGAGCGGGCATCTGTGGAGAGGACAGAGATATAAAAGAGGGTAAGTAAGATATTTGTGATTTCAGCTGACACATTTGTGTTGTGTACAGATATGTTTTTGATGTGCTCTGTGATACTTTTCTTAGTTAACATGTGTGCCACTTCTGTGATAGTATTCTGGATAATTTGACATTCCATCTCATCTGCTAGGGAAGAAAATTGTTTGAGCAAAAACACTATATAGGAAAATGAAGACATAAGAAAGATGTGATCGCACAATGCATTGTCTTCTTTGTTTCTGGTATTCCTTATTTGAGTTCAGTTGTCACCACATTTACTTCATTAACAAAACAGCTCAGATCACTTCCAACTTTATGACTTGCCAATGCTACGAAAAAGCTGGTCATGACATGGCAAAGCTGACATTTCATTCACAAAACAATCTTCTTTTAACTAAGAGCTGCAGAAAATGATACTCTGATCCTTCCTTCACAGGAGGTTGATGCTGTCTTTAGGTTGTGGGCTGGTCATATATTTATAGATTTCCCTCCCAGAGTTTCCCATGGCCCATCTGTTCATCCAATTTTCTTTGTTCACAGATTTCAACATCATTTTAACTGTGTATATGGCTGTTCTTGTTTTGCTCCCTTCTTTGCTAGTCTGTCTGCTTTGTCATTGCCAGGTGTGTTTGATTGGCCAATAATCCACTGCATAACAATGCTTCATAAGATGTTAGCAGCTGGATGAGATGTGTTTTATATTTCAACTAACTTACATTTACAATGTCTATCACATTCTAGTGCTTGAAGAGCAGACATAGATTCTGTAAAAATCACAATGTTTTGCACTGTTATCTTTTCATTACTTTCCACTTAACAAACGATACGAAAACAGAAGACCTATTGGATGCCCTCGTAAAAGGTAGATAGATAGTGTATTAGAGACACTCAGAAATATAACAGCAGAGGAGGCAAATAGAAGGGCATTAGACCGTACACTCACTCTCCCCTCAACACTGAAAGGTACATGAGGACAGAAAGAAGAAGATCTTTTCATTTTTTTTCCAGATTGTTTTGAGTTTGTAGATCTCCTTTTGTACTCCTATCAAATTTTTTTTTTCCGTTTCATCTCTGTGAATGACCTCATCTGCTTAGAAGATTTTCACACCAAGTGTGTATTATGGTCGCTCTCAAGACAGCATAAGATTGGTACAGAGATTGGAACAACCTGTAAAGAAAAATATTTTATATATAGATATAAAGAAGATACTGCTTATAAATCTACATTGAACTGGAACTGTCAATCACTGATTGATTTATTAAGATGGGGATCAGAGCACCTATAGACTTGTTCATACCAGGAGCATCCACAGGTGGCGGAAAAGCTTCTATAGAGGCCAGCTGCGAATAAGCCTCTGTGCAAACAAGAAGCCGCTGACCAAATCAGTGTTGCTGACTACAAGGACGGGGTGGGATATTCCCACTGAAATACCCCATGTGTCCAGTGACTGACAGAAACATGTGAGTATGAGCTGCTATAAGCTCAGGTTGACACCACTATAAGTCACTGACACCACTCCAGGAACATGCCAATGGGAGGGGGAAGGTTGGTGGTTATGGTGCAGGCGTAGGTTAGGGTTAGGGGGGAAACACTTGGGCAGGAAAGACAGCAGAGTAGTGCTACTGACCAAACCAAATGCCTCAGAGTTGCTCAGTGGAATGCGAAAGAAGTGTGAAACAAAAAGCCTGAGCTACAGAAATTCCTGAGGAAAAACCAGGAAATACTCCTAAGTACTCCTCTAACTTTAGAGCAGAAGCAGTTGCACTCTATCAAGCACTGAAAGTCTTCACCGAACTAGGACTGCCAAGACCAAGTAAGATAGCTATATTAATAGCTATATAGATTGCAGGTCCCTACTGGAATCAATCCAGAGCAACAGAAAGGAAAGCCTTCTGCACAACATCAGACATGAGCTAATACATATCCAAAAATCAACAGCTATTGCCCTTCAATGGATTTCACAATGTGCTATCATAGGAAATGAGAAAGCAGATGCTCTGTCAAAAATAGGAAGTGAAATGGAACAACACAAACATTCACTGTCCTACAGAGAAGCAAAAAGAATAATCCAGAACACATAACAGCAAAGTGGAAGAAACAATGTTAGTGGAAGACAAACATGATCCAATACATCACCTCCAAAGAGGGGTGCAAAGGGAACGCATTGCTCTAGGCGGACCCAGGGTTAGCAGATAACCAAGATCCCAAATGTACCTCCACGCGGTGCACCCTGGAAACAGAAATACAGCAGCTCGAGCTGGTTCTGGCCAAATCATTTGGGGATCGTGTCCGAGAATGTGGAGGTAGCAGATGGAAAGAGATTTGTCTGCACAAGAGACAGACAATATCTCCGACACCACCAGCATCACCACATATAGCGACACTGTCGACATACAGTGAAGCTAGTCAGTCCAGTCCGAACATTGGAGGGGCGGCCAATGTAAAATGCACGTAAAGGTAGATGCATGGCGAGAGACATAGATTTCATACCGAGTACAATGAAACAATGAAAGCGCAGAACAGCGCTAGAGGGCAGCGCGAACTGCAAATAGAAAGTGAAAAGTCCCTAGGAAAAGGGAACTACAAGCTCCGTCAGCTCGAGTCGAGCTTCTAGTTACCTGTGTTCCTTACAGGCAGAGACCCAGACCCATTCATTGGCATTTGGTAAAGCAAGAAGACCTAATCCAACTCTAATGTCGAGCCTTCCTAAACCGGAAATATGCTCGCGAAGAGAAAGGGTTCCGTACTCGATGCGCTCAGGCACAAAAGGGACAACGATTTAGCCCTGGCCCAACTCTACTGTCAGGTTTTCCTACACCGGAAATACACTTGAAGAGAGAAAGGGTTCAGTACCTGATGGGATCAGGCGCTATTGGGACAAGGACGCTCAGCTCGAGAACGCCTTGCTCTCAAACGCGTGGTGTGAGACTCGAACTTGGACAAGGGGTACACGATGCCGGTGAATGACACCTCGGCTAAGAGGGCGAAAGAGCCAGGGTCCAACTCCTCTGTTGAGTTCTTCCCCTTAAGGAACCAGGCTCACGGATGAGAAATGGTTCAGTACCCAATGGGCACAGGCACAGCACGTCCAATTACACGAGGCAAGTTCATAGACAGTGGAACACCTCGTTCGTGTCAGACGAGAGCAAAAAAAATAGTCTGGGCGAAGAGTCTCCACTACGCGTGCCTGGAGACAGATATAGAGGCTGTCACAGGCTAAGTGTAGCCCACCCGAATTGTCAAGGCATGCCGAAATCTGATGTGCTAGGCCTACAAGACGCATAACGGTGGCACAACGTAATCACGCTCCCGGCGGAAATCGCACGGATATCCGTGATGGTTACAATGGAGCGAACGAAAAACAAACAAACAAAACCTCCAAAGACATCAACAGACCAGAATATTTTGCCTTAAAACAGGCCACTGCAGACTGTTGGGTCACCTTTATTGATTGAGAATCTCATACACAGATGAATGTCCATGTGGATCCAGACTCCTGAACACATACTTCAGGATTGCCCAACATACAAAGAGCAGAGACAGCAGACTTGGCCAGAGGATACAGACTTGAGGTAAAAGCTATGGGGCAGCCGCTCTGACCTGGAGAAGACAGTGAACTTTGACATGACGACAGGCCTGACAATATAACATGACCACAGATGCTGAATGCAGAAGAACATCTGACATAATTTATACTCTTTAGTCATTTATCCCATTTAACTAATGATATGATTGTAGATTGTGTCCCTTCTCACTTATTATATATATTATATTATATTATTATTATCATATTATATATATTTTGTTCTTGATTAAAGAATTTTTTGATCAAAATCTTGATTGTTGTCACTGTGTTAGATATATGGGTCAGAGTATACACAGATGGGTCAGCACAGAATGCTGTGAGGAATGGAGGTGCAGGTGTATATATAGAATATCCACAGAAGCCTAGAGATACCATCAGAACACCAACAGGAAAATTCTGCAATAATTATGATGCAGAAATCCAGGCAATTAGTGTGGCAGCTAAAAATCTGTTGAACTCCAACTCTGACCTACAGCCTGTGGTATTCCTGACAGATGCAAGGTCAGTGCTTCAAGCTCTCCAGTCTGGAAAACTAACAGACTTGAAAAAACTACTTAATGAATTGTCTTACCAGTATAGGGTAACCATGCAGTGGATACCCTCTCACTGTGGAATACCAGGAAATGAAAAAGCAGACCAACTGGCTAAGGAAGGTGCTGCCGAAGACCAATCAGATATACCAATCACCTACCATAAGAAAAAACAGATTATCAAGTCAATAAGAAAGCCACAAACACCAACACAAGATGACTATCATATTATTAACAGACCAGAACAAGTTATAATTCTACGTCTCAGAACAGGACACAACCGACTCCGCAGTCACATGTATACAAAGTTCAAGATTGGCAACACTGCTATGTGTACATGTGGACAGGCAGCACAGAGTGCCAAACATATACTTCAAGAGTGTTCTTAGCATGAAATGCTGAGGCAGACATATTGGCCAGAGGAAACAACACTGGAATCAAAACTCTATGCGACACTGTATGAACTACAAAAGACAGTGAGTTTTATTAAGGAGACAGAATTACAGATATAGACATGTTTCAAGTGAACGAAAGAAGAAGTCACTGTGTTTTCAGTAATTAGCAAAACAGTCAAATCCCATTTTAATATCAACTGGATCTGGATTGCTGAAATATTTATGTAATAAAAGAAATTTATGCTATATGAAGCATAAACATTAAAGAATAAAAATAACTGAGGATTTTGAAAAGTGTTGTTATATAGGGAAGTTTTCGTTATACAAGAATGTGTTATAGAAGAATTCCACTGTATCAAGTATGTTCTCAGATGACAATAAGCTAACCACAATAAGCTAACCACATTAGCTGAAAAATGCCTCACATTTGTGAAATGTTTGACTGTTTACTTATTATTATTATATACATTTCCCGCCGAAGATGGATGTGTCGAGCCATTGGCGCAAATAAAATGGCGAAAAACACGCATTTCCATTATCTGGACTACATCCTACTGGAAATCTAGAATGGATCATGGTCCTGCTACATACGAGATCCAGGGGGAGTTTGAGAATGAACGCTGAAGAAGAAGAAGAATATACATTTCATAATATGTAATTGCTCATTGTTTGTATATCTATTATTTTGCCAAATATACTTCTCTATGGTTTTGAGTTGGTGAAGGACATACATTCTCAAGGTGGCTAAAGAAATGCTACAAAGACTTGTTATAGATCTCACTGACAGCCTTTGAAATACACAAAGGCACATGGGAAAAACTTGCACAAAATAGATCAACATGGTGCTCTACAGTCAAAATATATGCAGCATCTTGTGAAAAGAGGAGAAATACAACAGCTCAACAGCGGAGAGTAGCTAGAAAGTCACTGGTAGACCAAATACCTGCTATCTACAGTGATAATTCCATACCTGAAATAGCGAAAGACATTTGCGGTCATAATAGGGTTTACTAGCCATTTACGAACTCATAGTCAAGGACTACACTGACTGCTCTAACTGAATTTCAAAAGTGAATGGAAATGGTCATCATTACTTGTGATGGATGAAAAACTATTTATTGTTATAGACATTTCATGACTTCTCAATGTTCATTGTATATTTCAGAGATCAGTGATGACACATTGGAACACTTCACCAACTCTCAGGATGATGTTCAGAAAATACAAATAGAAAGTGTATACAGTGTTCAACATTCACAACTTGTAAGATCTGATGTTTTCTCAGAGAATCTTCCAGAACATGTTAGAAACATTGAGCGGAATGCTAGAAATGTGACTGAATGTTTGAAGAGACAAACAGAACATATTAGAAACATTGTGAGGAATACATCAGGTGAGACAGGGGATTTTGAGATGGTACGTGAATACAAAGGAAACACAGTAATGAAAGCAGAAAACAAGAATGAAGATATATGTTTGACATCAATAGAGCAGAGGCTGAATAATTTCAAAGAGTCAGTGACAGTCAGTGAACAGCAGGTAAAGGTTGAAGATGTCATTGGTAAGATTTCCCAGAATGAGGACAATCTGGCTGTCAATAATGGAGAATGTAGCCAACTGTCAGAAAATGAATTATGTGTTTCTAAGAAAGTTAGTGGGCATTCATTGTGTAGTGTAAGCTGTGAGATTCTGGACAAATGGGATGTTTCTGGAGTAGGTTTGACTAAACTTGCTATCTTGTGCTCATACAGAAAGGAATATGGATTGGAAAAATCTGACACATCTCATGTGTCCAACTTGGAATTGAATAGTTCTGATAACAAGAAGACACACAGAAGTAAACATACAGGAAATAAACCTTATAAATGTGATGTTTGTAATAGACATTTTGTTCATATTAGGTCACTGAAAAGACACATAGTTCAACATGTTGTAGACAAACCTTATAAATGTGATGCTTGTAATAGACATTTTGTTTCTATTGGGCTACTGAAGAGACATATAGCTCAACATGCTGTAGACAAACCTTATAAATGTGATTTCTGTGGTGTTAGATTTTCTAAAGTTGGTCTGAAGATACACAGAAGAATACATACAGGAGAGAAACCATATAAATGTGATCTTTGTAATGAAGTATTTTCTGTATCTGGTAGACTTCAGTCACACAAAAGATCTCATACAGGAGAAAAACCATTCAAATGTGATGTTTGTGGTATAGGATATTCTCAAACTAATAACTTGAAAATACATAAAAGAACACATACAGGAGAGAAACCTTATAAATGTGATCTTTGTGGTAGAGCATTTTCAGTATCTGCCGCCTGTAAAAACCACAGAAGAATACATACAGGAGAGAAACCTTATAAATGTGATATTTGTGGTGAAGCATTTTCTGTATCTGGTAGCCTTCAGTCACACAAAAGATCCCATACTGGAGAAAAACCATTCAAATGTGATGTATGTGGTATAGCATATTCCCAGTCTAATAGCTTGAAAATGCATAAAAGAATTCATACAGAAGAGAAACCTTACAAATGTGATCTTTGTGGTAAAGCATTTGCAAGATCTAACAACTGCAAAACTCATAGAAGAATACATACAGGAGAAAAACCTTACAAATGTGATGTTTGTGATGCAAGATTTGTTCAATGTGGTAGTCTTAAGAGCCACAAAAGATTACATACAGGAGAAAAACCTTACAAATGTGATGTTTGTGATGAAGAATTTTCTATATCGGGTACCCTTCGGTCACACAAAAGATTACATACAGGAGAAAAGCCATTCAAATGTGATGTTTGTGGTATAGGATATTATCAGTCTAATAGTTTGAAAATACATAAAAGAACACATACAGGAGAGAAACATTACAAATGTGATCTTTGTAACGAAGTATTTTCTAAATCTAGCGCACTTCGTAATCACAGAAGAATACATACAGGAGAAAAACCTTATAAATGTGATGTTTGTGATGCACGATTTATTGAATATGCTATCCTTCGGACACACAAAAGAACACACAACCGAGAGAAACCGTACAAATGTGATATTTGCGGTGAAGAATTTTCTCTTTCTGGTACCCTTCATCAACACACTAAAATACATACAGGAGAAAAACCCTACAAATGTGATATTTGTACTGCAATATTTATTGAACCTGGTGGCTTTCACAAACACATAAGAACACATAAAGAGAAATCTTACAAATGTGATTTTTGTGGTATAGGGTATTCTCAATCTAATAGCTTGAAAATACATAAAAGAACACATACAGGAGAGAGACCATACAAATGTGATCTTTGCGGTGAAGCATTTTCAAAATCTATCACCCTTTCTAATCACAGAAGAATACATACAGGAGAAAAACCTTATAAATGTGATGTTTGTGATGCAAGATTTGTTGAGTATGCTATCCTTCGGAAACACAAAAGGACACACAACCGAGAGAAACCTTACAAATGTGATATTTGTGGTGAAGAATTTTCTCTATTTGGTAACCTTCATCAACATACAAAAATACATACAGGAGAAAATCATTTCAAATGTGATGTTTGTGATGATATATTTATTGAATCTTATAGCCTTCAGAAACACAAAAGAACACATAGAGAGAAACCTTATAAATGTGATGTTTGTGGTGTAGGATTTTTTCAAACTCACAACCTGAACAGACACAAAAGAGTGCATACAGGAGAGAAATCTCACAAATGTCATGTTTGTGGTGTAGGATTTTCTCGAAAAGATAGTCTTCGCATGCACAGCATAAAACATACAAAAGATAAACCTTTCATGTGTGATATTTGTGGTGTAAGATTTGTTCAATCTCGTAACCTGAAGAAACACAAAGGATTACATACAAAAGAAAAACCTTACAAATATAATCTTTGATCTTTGAGGTGAAAAATTTTCTACAAGAGAGATTCCAGTGGTGGGTTGAGAACAAAAGAAATAGCTTGGCTTCTGGGTCAGAAGCATGTTTTTTGTGTCACTTTGACTCTCTATAGAATGAGATAGAACTCTCCATCCACAAAACCTTCTTAGCTATCTCTTATAATGAGCATGGCAGACAATAATGTCACTATTCTTTGCTCTCCTTGTGTGACCAAACACATTATGTTAAGAAGTGGAATACAGAAAGAATAAAATCTTACAAATAAGATGTTTATATTGTTGAATTTACAAATACTAGTAACCTGTATAAATACAAGACTGGAAATGTGAACTATCCAAGTAGAATAATTACAAGATTATGAAATGTACATCAAGTGTTGTGTTATAATTAAATACAAGATTTGATGAAATGTGAACCATACTAGTAGATTAATTACAAGATTATGAAATGTACATCAGCTGTGGTGTAAGACATCACTGCCATTAAATGTACATCAGCTGTGGCATAAGACATAACTGCCATTAAATGTACATCAGCTGTGGTGTAAGACATCACTGCCATTAAATGTACATCAGCTGTGGCATAAGACATCACTGCCATTAAATGTACATCAGCTGTGGTGCAAGACATAACTGCCATTAAATGTACATCAGCTGTGGCGAAAGACATCACTGCCATTAAATGTACATCAGCTGTGGTGTAAGACATCACTGCCATTAAATGTACATCAGCTGTGGTGTAAGACATAACTGCCATTAAATGTACATCAGCTGTGGCAAAAAACATCACTGCCATTAAATGTACATCAGCTGTGGTGTAAGACATAACTGCCATTAAATGTACATCAGCTGTGGCGAAAGACATCACTGCCATTAAATGTACATCAGCTGTGGTGTAAGACATCACTGCCATTAAATGTACATCAGCTGTGGTGTAAGACATAACTGCCATTAAATGTACATCAGCTGTGGCATAAGACATCACTGCCATTAAATGTACATCAGCTGTGGTGTAAGACATTACTACAATTACAATGTATACACACATCATATTGTTATGGTAGACTGAATTCTGTCCAAAGGAATTTGTTTGCTCATTGAACAATTTGATCACCATACTGTCCTCATCTGAGTGAATTTGTTGTCCCTTAGAGCTGTTTTTAAGCTGTCAAAACAAGTGAAAGTCACATGGCAATAGATTGCTGTTGTAGCCTAGGAGTTGCAGAATGTGCAATCTTTGCAGTGTTAATGCTTCCTGCATGAATATTGCAACATGAAGATGCCCGTTGTTATGTAAGAGCATGCTGGTTCATTTATTGTTGGTAAAGCAGTGACAATATAGTAAATACATTTATAGTGCCTAGATAATCACTACAGCTAGCGCATGTGTGTTGTCGGGGAGCAAAGAATAGCAACACTGTTTACCTTCCATGCATGTCGTAAAAAGTGACTAATGAGGTTATGGGATGGAGTTGGCTGTCCCATCCCATATAGGGTCAGTGACCCAAAGCCATGCTGAAGTCAGATGTGTCAGGCCGAAAGGCGCAGCAATGCTGTAAACCATGACACAACGCATTCCGTTCTCCAGATTACAGCTAGGTTTGATTGCTACATAATATCATTTAACATTATAATTTATATTATAACCCTTTTAAATTTAGTGAACACTGATTTGCCACCACTAGATTTATGTTATTAAGTTACGTAAATCACCTTTCTTTTTATATATGTAACTTTAAGAATGCTTGCCATATCTGAAAACAGTTAATTTTGAAAAATATCAACATTTGATTTTTTAATTATGCCAATCAGCTACCAAACCTAAAAAAAAAATTGGTAGCGTCCCCCCCCCCCCCCCATTTAGCTTAGTTTTTGTGTTGCTTACTTTTTTTGAAAATATGTTATGTTATGCAGCGTTACCACCGCTTGTCTTTTCCCCCAAGTTCTTGGCTTTTTCGATCAGACCTTTAGACCTTGGGTTATTTTCTTTAAAACTTGGCTTTTTTCTTAAATTTTAAATAAAGGCCGATTTCTTAAAAGATATAAAACTTTTTATTAAATTATCTCTAATTCTTCCACAATAAGTCGCGTTGATTGAAAGCCCTAAAAAGTCTATTAGAAGGTTGTCCCAACAAGCCGATGTGTCCTATGGAAGTGCACATAAAGCTCTTAAGAAATGGTTACATCTCAAACCTTAAAAGGTTACGCTAGTCCACGAGTTAAAAGAACCGGACAAATACAAAAGGATGCGATATTGTCAGTGGCTCAGAGATTTCGTGGAAGAACATGGTGAAGACATGCACCTCCAAACTGTTACTTATGGGGCGCTATGAAAAACAAAATTTATTGCAGAAATCCCTGCACAATAAATGAATTGAAAGAAACCATCACAAATTATATCCAACAAGTTGACGACACTGTGTTGGAAGACGTCTTCAGAAACATGATAACACGCGCCACAAGATGTACTGAGGCGGGTGGTGGTCATTTCCAGCATCTACTGTAAAGTTCACCAAGTAACACGTATATCTGTTACAATATGCTGTTTTTTATTAATATTTAATAAAATAAAAGTAAATGAATAAATGTTTTTGATTAATATGGAATAAAACGCTATTTAGTAACATTTTTTTACAACCTATATTTATATATTTATAAAACATCAGGTGCACAGGGACTTTTTTATCACCATATATATATATATATATATGTCCTCCGAATTTTAGACTTTTAAAAATGTTGGGTGGTAACGCTGATGTTATGTTCCTCCAGGGTCATAGGGCAGAACCCATAGCTTTCCATTTCTGTTTTTGTGTTGCCAGGTCTATCAATTCTTGTGTGTTGTTTAGGTTCATTGATATGCCTTCTCTATTAAATTATGGTTCTTCGTAGAGTTTCTCTATGTCTCCCTCTTCTTCTTACTCTGGGTGGCACCCAATATACTTTAGTGACTGATGTAGTGAACATGTTGTTACATGGCCGATGTAAGTCCAACTCCTTTGCCTAATGAAGGAAGATATATGTTTCATGAACATTTTAGTACAAGAGTATTTTTGTATTTTCTAGAAATTAAAATTTCTAGTACATGAAAGGTTTGTATTTTCTAGTAACTAGACATAATACAGAAAATTATATTAAGAATATGCCTACATTTTTAACGAAACAAACCATATATTATTTATCGAAACGAACTTTCGCTAAAAAGGCATACATCGCAGCATTAATTTGATTGCAATGCACAGAGAGGCTCTCCTTTCCCTGAATGTTGGAGAACCCTCGGGGAAAGGGGCAGGGGAAATCAGTGCATGTGCGTACATTGTATGATCGCTAACAGACGCTGCCTATTTTTTTTTTATTTCCTCGTCACGGAAGTTTTATGAAATTAAACATAATATTTAAAAGTTGCAATATGTAAGCACATCGTTCCGAATGCAACCTATTATTATTTACTAGGTGACATAGATAGTACACTATAAAGTAGGCACTTTGGACAAAATTTCCAGAATAATACAATATCATTAACAATACAGTATCAAACTGTAGAGAATATCAGACAATATGTAGAGTGCCGCAGTAATAAAACAAAGAAGCAGGTCCCTCGTTGTCGTTGGACCACAACGTAGAATTGTCAATATCAATAAATAAATAATAAAATAATGTCATATTGTCAAGTCCTTATATAAGTTATTCCTATATATATTGTTATTTATTTTTACATTAGTTTCATCATTCGAAAGAAGAATAATAACATTAGGGGCGTACCACATTAGGTTTGCCATAACATTATATATTAACATAGTTTAGCCCCAGCGATACATTAAAATAATATATTTTAAACTTACTTGGGGTCTATGTTACCTCTTTTATGGGTCCTGATATAACCTAATTGGACTGTTGTCGGCTGGTTGAAAGAGGCACGCCTCTCCAAAAGAGAGGTAAACTCATTAACTACCAATATATTTAGTACGGTAAATTGCAATTTGGCACCCGTCACCCAAGATATTCACTGGTATTTCCGATTTATCTTAGATTATTAAATTTTCAATAAAGTAAACAACACACAAACTAGGCTATACCTATTTTTTTGAGTTTGGTAGCTAATTGGCATAATTAAAAAATCAAATGTTGATGTTTTTCAAAATTATCTGCTGTTTTCAGATATGGTAAGCATTCTTAAAGTTACATATATAAAAAGAAAGGTGATTTACGTAACTTAATAACATAAATCTAGTGGTGGCAAATCAGTGTTCACTAAATTTAAAAGTGTTATAATATATTTAAGTTACCTCGAAGCACTAAATTCTCTGTTACTTTACGAATCAATATCAGATAAAAATTCTGTCAGATCACCATGTGTAACAAAGATGTTGGTCTTGAATCATACACTTTTAATATGGGAATTGAATAGAGAGGCGGTGAATAGACAGATTCTCAAAATTTCTAGTACAATGCAGCATGGGTCACAGGAGATTTATAACCTAAAGCAATATTTACTGTACATGCACAAACCGGATGTTCAAGTTTCTATATATAGTAAATATAAATGATATATTCTTCCCATATTTAATATTTTATCACTAGAATCAGTGATGAAAACAGCGCAGATGAAATTATGGATACATTGTTCACATATAGTGAATTAGAATTAGCAGTCTCTAAACTAAAGCTAAATAAGTCCCCAGGAATTGATGAAATATCAAATGAAATGATAAAGAATCTAGGAACAACAGCCAGAAGGAAACTATTGGACATCCTAAATATTAGCTGGACTACTGGGAAAATACCACAAATCTGGAGAGAATCAATTATGGTCCCTTTGCTTAAACCTGGAAAAGATGGAACAACACCAACTAGCTACAGACCAATTAGTCTTACAAGTTGCCTGTGCAAAACAATGGAGCGCATCATAAACCTAAGACTAAAATTTCACCTGGAAAGTAGAAAATTCCTTGCACCACAGCAGGCAGGTTTCAGGCAATGCTACTCCACAGAGGATCAAACCACATACCTCTCACAGGAAATTGAGGATGCTTTCCAAGACAAAAAAATCAGTTTTAGTGGCATGGATTGATTTACAGAAGGCCTTTGATAAAGTATGGAAAGAAGGATTGCTTCAAAAAATGAGAAACTACAAGATATGTGGAAATATGTACAGATGGACGAAAGCCTTTCTTCACAATAGAAGAGCCAGAGTACAAGTAAATGGCAAAAAAAGTAGGAGAGTACTACTACGCCATGGAGTGCCTCAAGGAGGAGTTCTATCACCCACTCTTTTTCTCATATTTATCAATGATCTAATTGAAGAAATACCCTGTGGAACTAAGGCAGCACTATATGCAGATGACTTGGTTCTATGGTGCACACATGAGAGCGCCATGGTTACCACAAAAATTCTCCAGAGAGCCATGGACATTTTGACTAATTGGGCTGACAAATGGTGTGTAAGTATCAATATAGAGAAGTCAGCAACAACCCTTTTTACACTTTCACCAAAACAAAGAGCAGGAAACATCTATGTAAATAAAACTATCTTAAAGGTAGATGACCAACCCACATATCTTGGTGTAACATTTGATGCCAAAATGACATGGAAACATCATATCAGCAAAGCAGAAACAAAGGCTAGAAGGAAGATAGCTATACTAAGAAAACTGAGTGGGACAACTTGGGGAGCTAATGAAAGAATTCTAAAAAATGTATACCAACAAGCCATTCGACCACACTTGGAATATGGTTCTACAACATGGAGTTCATCATCAAACACTACACTACAAAACCTAGATAGAGTACAGAACCAAGCACTTAGAATCATTACAGGCGCAATGAGATCCACACCAATCCTAGAAATGCAGAATATCGAAGGGATGCAGTCATTGAAAGAGCGTAGAGATACTAAAATTATAATTCATGGAGAAAAGTTTCTTTCCCACCATAGTCACCCAATGAAGGAAAGATTCCAGAATCTATCACAAGGACGGCTTAAAAGAAGCAGCTTCATACACCAGGCCAAGCGTCTACGTAGACAGGTATCGGATCTACCAGAGGTAACAATACCACTGACATCTCAACCAGAACACACCCCATGGGAAAAACGGACATGCCTACCAGTGACCATCCAAACAACAGTAGCAGGTGTGCATGGGGATGAACATCAGAATAATCTGCAGAAAAGAGTAGCAGCTCTCAGTTTCCTTGATGATGTTTACCCAAGTGATCTATGGACCAGAGTATATACAGATGGATCAGCACAGAATGCAGTAAAAAATGGAGGAAGTGGTGTATATGTAGAATACCCAGATGGCACCACTGATACCACTTGTATACCAACAGGGAATTACTGCAACAACTATGACTCTGAAGTCAAAGCTATTTATACAGCTGCAGAGAAACTGTTAACATTGGACAGGACCTCACACCCTATTGTAATACTTACAGATGCAAGGTCAGTACTAGAGGCATTACAATCCAATAAACTTCCAGAGTTAAAAGAGGTATTGTCCATAGTACAAAATAGGTGTAGAGTTATGCTGCAATGGATTCCATCACACTGTGGAATAGCAGGAAATGAGAGAGCTGATCAACTCGCCAAGGAAGGTGCTAACATGCAGCATCCGGATGTACCAATCAGCTATCACCAAAATAAATCCATGATAAAGGCACAACGAAAGCCTAACTTACCTCCACGGGATGACTACCACCTACTTAGCAGACAAGAACAGGTCATCATATTTCGACTGAGAACTGGACACAATAGACTAAACAGCCATATGTATACAAAATTTTTAATTGGCACAACAGCAAAGTGTAATTGTGGACAAGTCAACCAGACTTCAGAACATATCCTTCAAGAATGTGCAAACTATAACACATTAAGATGCACATACTGGCCTTCTGATACACCAATGAATGTTAAACTTTATGGTACAAAACAAGAAATGGAAAACACTGTCAAATTTATACAAGAAACAACACTGCAGATATAGACATTATTAGCGAACGAAAGAAGAAGAAGAAGAATATTTTATCTTCATGATTCTGGGCAAGTTGACCAGCCGAAAACAATCTTAGGTGTCTCTTGTCCATTGTCATAGGCAGACCTTTTCTGTTTTCTGTTACTTATATACTGTCACCATCAACCCATGCTTTCCAGCTTCCATTATTACATTTTCTTGGTTCCACTTGTCTGTCCACAAATTTAAGGACGCTGCAGTGCACTGACTTTGCATATGAGGCATCCTGGGTTCATTCCCCAGTTGACGCGGAAATGTTTTTCATATCGCAACGACTCCTGGGTCGACCCAGCCTTAATCAGGTACCATATTAATTCAGGAAGTAAAGACTGTGAGGGAGAGATGACTACCGCCCTCATATAGCAGAGCTACTGAAATGTGAGATAGCTCAAATCTCACATCCCTACAGCATTAATAAATGTTATGGGTTAACTTTACTTTTTATTTATGGCCCATAAAAATTTTCAGATCTCATTTTGTAATGTCAATATTGTTTTGCGGCCAACCCTCTTTGGCATTTACTTTTCTTATCACTACTGTATTCATCTTTTCTCTCCATGCTATTCTCAATATACTTTTTAGCATCTTCTTCTTTGTTCACTCTATTCTTCTGCGTTCATTATAAAAGTTTACAGATTAGCAGTATGCAGTCTAAAGAACGGAGTGCATTTTTTAATGGTTTACAACATTGCTGCAATATTTGCATCTTTAGGCCTGACACATCAACTTCAGCATGGCTGTGGGTGACTTTTACCCTATATGGGATGGGACAACCAACTCCACCCATAACCACCGTAGTCACCTCTTATGACATGCATTGAAGGTAAACAGTGTTGATATTCTTTTCTACCCTCTTGGGCCGGGAAACACACCGGTGAGTAGTTCACACTCTGATAACCAACACAAAAGTTTGTGTGGTTTCTGCCAGGGAGCATAAGATTAATTGTGATACAGATTTCACAGCAAAGCTTCATTATTTTGTGCTTTCTGGCACCGCACATGCGTTTTCGGCATGTGTAGCATCTCATTTTGAAGGCATGAATTTTTTTATCTCTAACTTAATAAATGTCCACAATTTAGAACTGTAAATTGTTAGAC
The DNA here is from genome assembly GCA_034231615.1 of Meghimatium bilineatum. NCBI lineage: Eukaryota > Metazoa > Mollusca > Gastropoda > Stylommatophora > Philomycidae > Meghimatium > Meghimatium bilineatum. The sequence goes on along the minus strand of CM067322.1, from coordinate 9,332,999 downwards.
TGGAGATATTCTTGCCCTGTTTAGGTGTAATTTAGCTTTAGATTTCTATTTCTAGTAATTTGCTATAAAATATTCATTAGTGTTAGTTTTGATATTGTTTTTGATTTTACATTATACTACTATTGGTATTAATATTAACATGCAAGGCTAGCAACATAGCATGTCAGATGATATCCTTGAACCTCTAGTGTCCTAAGGGTACAAAGGAGGGTTCTTCAACACAGAGTTCTCTATTTTCTCCAATCATGTGTGGTGTGGATGAGTGTGTAGAATTCAAGTTCTTTCATTCCTTGACATTGTCATTCTATGACTTTCTTTAACCCTCCACTGTTACCTGCATTTCTTTAGACAGGAAGTCATGTCAGGTGACATATCCAAACCACATCAATCAGCTTTCTTTGTTTAGTCTCACACTATTCTGAGTATTGATATAAAACTATTATTGAAATCCTGTGTACATGATACATATTTATTTTATTCAGACATATACGTTTGTTATATGATATATAGGGGGCCTACAGGAAATCAGTACAAAATTTGAGGTGTAACATGTTGTAGTCATAGAATTACATAAACTGCTGCCTCCATTATTTTTTTATGGTCCTGATATAATATAACCTAAACTGAAACCATCGACAGTAGAAGACCTCCATACAGAATTAATTAGGACCCTCATCCATTGTTTTTTATTATTGTTGTGTTTTGGTTGTTCACTATATATTTGAAGTTTCCAAAAATAACCATGGAGACTCCAAGTATATATATATATATATATATATATATATATATATATATATATATATATATATATATATATATATATATATATATATATATATATATATATATATATATATATATATATATATATATATATATAATAGTAACTAACCAAGAGTAAGACATTAATCAACAATGTAATGAATGAAGTCCTAATTAATTCTGTGCAGGGGTCTTATAAGAAATGTTGATGGTCATGACTAAATTCACTGAAATGGTGACAACAGCTAAAATTTAAAGGTTTGTATTATCTATTTAACATGCAGACAATGTACAACAGTGAAGTATTGTAATATTTTGTAAACCCAAAAACTGTCATTCTGTTTCATTGTGGATAATTCAGACGTACTCAAATTTATTTTTTAATTATATTGTGAACTAGGGTTATAGAATACCCTTTGAGATCCAGTTGAAAACATTGATACAGACAGTGAAGAAATGAAACAAGAAACAACAGAGTTTAATCAGGTATACCAACTTGTTTGGCTAAGACAAGACTTTATCACATGCAATATTTGTATATTTGGCATGTATTGTCACAATAAAGTAACTATTTGATCTTTCTTGATAATTAGTGGGGATACACATCAGTCTATACATTCTAGTACAAATCAATGGTTCTCAATCTTTTTCACCAATGGCCCTTGTCAGGGCATTTTCCTTCCATAGCCCCTTGCGTGTATGGTAACTGGGGCTTGGACTTCTAGTTCAGGGTGCAAAGAATAGGGCACTGTCATCTTTCTAGGCATGACATAGAAGGTAACTAAGGAAAGTTGGGAAATAGTCTGACAACCTGTCATCTATGAAAACATCATCATTGTCATTGCATGTCTTGTCTCACTTTTCTACTTTAGTCTTCGGTCACCTGATCCCCATGGATGACGAAGACCTGCTGGTCATTTATAGCAGACTTCTAAGTGGTGGGGGAGGCTATGTGTGCCATCAATGCAGATGTGTCAACAAGTCTGACAGAAGAATGATGTACTAATTGGCCCAGAAGTGTATGCTAAGCTTTCAGCACCATATGATGATCCGGGGATACTTTTGCACTGGAATACCTCTATTTTGAGACTAAACATGCATCCATAAACCCACCCCAAACACAGCAATGCCTTTGAGACAACATATCTTATACAAGTTCAGCTGTCACTTCGTTTACTCAAATGAAGAGGACCTATACTTTTGTCAAAAAAGGCTATGGGCTATCAAGAGCTACCTGCTGACAGCTATAAGAATTAATTAATAATATTCTTCATCATCCGTAACCTCCTGAGACTTCAAGTAACCTCCTGAAAGTATTAAAGTTTTTACCTTTCCTTTGACCAGGCTTCAGGGAATGATGATTCTCATGCTCCACATTTACTGACAGGAATAAAACAGGAACTGGATAATGAGGTCAGTGTCATTGAAACTCATGTTGTTTAATTTTACATTAATGGAGCTTAATGCTTAAATATTGTTCATGCATCATTAGCTCTCTGAACTTTGTTAGAATAATGTTGTTCATCCATCACAAATGATCATGACCATTTGTTACATCCACTTTTGAAAATTCAATTTTAGTTATGTCCTTGATTATGAGTTCATAGATGGCTAATGAGCCCTATTCGAGCTGTAAATGTCCTTGGACAGTTTGTACATGGAATGACGACTGTAGATGGATCATGGTATATCCGTGACTTTCTAGCTACTCTCCGCTGTTGAGCTGTTGCATTTCTCCTCTTTTCACAAGATGATATGCTCTTTTTGATTGTAGAATGCCATGTAGATCTATTTTGTGCGTTCTTCCCATGTATCTTGGTCTATTTCAAAGGCTTTCAGTGAGTTCTTTAACGAGTTTTTGTAGCGCTTCTTTTGGCCACCTTGAGATCGTGTACCCTTCTCCAGCTCACCATAGAGAAGTATCTTCTCATACGCACCAAATGACCTGCCCAATGAATCTGTTGTTAGTTGATTATATTAGAATAATATAAAACAGAGGTCTAACATTAAAAATTATATCTAGTCCTTGTGGCATAAATTAGTTATCATTGAGATGAAAATATTTGTTTATACTTTCAAATATATTTCTTAACAATACACTTAACAGTCACATTCAGCAGTTCCCCAGTAGACCATATCATTCTGTAACTGTTGAACTGCAAATATATAGGACTTAGTTAACATAAAGAAAACCATTGATGTTATATGCTAAAACAAGTTTCCAGGAAAGATCTCATTTTTCTGTAAATGTTGATACCAGCACACACATTAGTTTGTTCTACACATACCTCAGTGAATGACTCAAGTAGAAATAGTGAAAAATAGGCGTATGTCTCATCAAAAGCAGATCAATCTGGATCAATGTCTTATGAACAACCTGTGCACCATCGCAAAATTGATCAATATTGACATAGATCAGCTGTGTTGACTATTCTCAATCATTACTGGGTCTAGGGTGTGGTGTTTGTGGTGGTGGAGGAGAGGCATATAAAAAATTGTCTACATCATCTGAGGCATAAGTAGGACCATTCTGACTACGTTTTGAAGCAACTTGAAGATCATAATAAACCTTCCATAGCTCAGAAACCACAGCTGTTAGAAATTATAGGAAAATTGCTGTTTGAGCTGCCATTACTGCTAGTCACATGATAGCTAACTTTAGCATGTCTAGTCACATGATAGCTAACTTTAGCATGTCTAGTCACATTTAAACAAGGAAGAAAAATAATTTTAAAATTAATTTGTCAACATCTACAGGGCATGGCCGTTCTTGGAATGAATTAATAATGACCGGAAACAGCTGGTATGGGATTGAGAGGGTTAAAGGCTATAAAACATGATCAAATATAAAAAACATGATCAGCCATAAAACATGATCAAATATCTGGTAGTGTTTGATATATTGACAGCACTGATCACAGAGGAAAATCAAAAAATATGTGCAGCCTTCCTGGTAGCGAAGATAATTTATTAAACTCTTCAATATATTTATTTTTCATCTCGAAATAAATGAAATATAACATAAACTACCAGTTTTCTCTGTTGCTATATTTATCAAGCATGGAAAAAGTCACCCACCAATGATTGATCTTACAAAGTTTATTCAATTGATTGATCAGATTTATCAACACCATTTATATATTGTAATCTGCAACTAACAGTTGTCTTTCAACTTAAATCTTTCAGGATTTATTATTCTCTTTTCCATTCACATCCTTCTAGAGATACATTGATTCCCTCTTAGTAAGAGGCTTCTTCTTAAAGCATTGTATACCTCTGAGACTTTGAGTAGTTTTTATATTCTAGGTATGACCCAAGCATCTGGTGGGAACTCCTCCTTCTCCTGCACATATGAAATAATCATTTCATAATTAACATTCCCAAGAATTGAATTAATCCATAAAAATTGTGGAGAAAGTTTTCAGGTAGTTAAAGACATAATGAAACGGACCTTAATCAACAATATAAGAAAAAGGCAATCTTCTTTTTTTGGCCACTTCATGGGACAGGCAGGTTTAGAGAACATAATCACAACAGGCAAGATTGAAGGCACCAGAGACAGAGGGCGACAACATGAGAAAATATTAGACAGTTTGAGAACCTGGCACGGCAAAGAAACAACAACGACTTTGATACATAATACTGTGGATAGAGAGCTGTGGAGAGCCATGACCGCCTACGCCACCCGGCATGGCACCTGATGATGAAGGACATAATTCTAATGAAATTTTCAAAAGTGGATATAACAAACGGTCATTGCCACTTGTGATGGACAAACAACGATTCACAGGTAAAAGTTCTTTTATTGTGGCAACCATTTAACCTTCATTTGACACATGTAATATCCTACTATCATTTGTTTATTGATAGGTTGGTTGCTGATCCAGCTATAAATGGGCTCATGCCCTTGACCAAATGACATTGTATGATATATGCATGTGTTTGTCAGCTGTTGTTCTTTCCCATATATGGTAATGTTTCCTGATTTTGTTGTCTTTAGACTAAACACAACATTCTTGGACCAGTTCTATTTCTGGCTGACTTCATTAAATTGGAGCAAAAATGTCAGGTGAGATTTACATTTGATCTAAGTAAAGTATATATAAGTTCTGTTCACTGGGTTCCAGGGAGTATTTAAAAAAAAAAGAAAATTATATACTTTGAAACTGTTATTTCTATATTCTTCAAGCTCTTATATGGAAGTTTATCCCAACTACAGAGAACCTGCAGATTTTGCAGACTATCGTGTGCTGTCCAAGAATGAAAACTCATAGTATTAGATAGCCCATATTTGCCTTCTTGAATTGGCTTGAATCTCCTAAAATTCATAGAATCTGTGACATTTTATTATCCTTTTTTAAGTTGGAACAAGAAACACGGCAAGATCAGGTGATTATGGAGGTTGTGGAAGCAATGGAACATTGTATTTTCGCAAAACATTTGTTTTTTTAAATGACAGAACTGTGGGCAAGGGCATTGTCATGATACATATTCAAGTTGTCTGCGCACAACTTCTCAGGGTGATGTCTGTGCACCACTTCTCAGGGTGATCTGTGCAACACTTCTTAGGGTGATGTCTGTGCACCACTTCTCAGGGTGATGTCTGTGCACCACTTCTCAGGGTGATCTGTGCACCACTTCACAGAGTGATATCTGTGCACCACTTGACAGAGTGATGTATGCATCTCTGGGGGATGTATACACCACTTCTCAGGGTGATGTATGCATCACTTCTCAGGGTGATGTATGCATCACTTCTCAGGGTGAATTTTCTTCACCACTTCTCTGGGTGATGTCTATGCACCTCTTCTCTGGGCGATGTCTGTGCACCACTTCTCAGGGTGATGACTGGGCACCACTTCTCAGGGTGCTCTGTGCACCACTTCTCAGGGTGCTCTGTGCATCTCTTCTCTGGGTGATGTCTGTGCACCACTTCTCAGGGTGATGCCTGCACCACTCACTTCTCAGGGTGATGTCTGTGCACAGCTTCTCTAGGTGATGTCTGTACATCACTTCTCAGGGTGATATCTTTGCACCATTTCTCTGAGTGGTGTGTATACGCATCATCACACAGTACTTATGTAGATCAAAGATTTTCTATGTTTCACTTGAACACAACAGATGGACTATCACTATGACTAAGGGGTTATAAGATGTAATAACGAAAACATGCAAATTACAATAGACAAGACAATTTCAACATTTCGAACCATTTCTCAAGAATACATAAAACAAACAGTGGAAAACAAGGAAAACAGTAAAAACAATGTTACTGCCACAGAGGCACTAGATACACTATTGACATGTAAACAATATCTTCTTCTTCTGCATTCGTTCTCAAACTCCTGCAGATTAGCAGGATGTAGTCCGGAGAACGGAATGCATTGTGTCTTGGTTTACAGCATTGTTGCAATATCTGCACCTTTCGGCCTGACACATCCGACTTCAGTATGGCTTTGGGTCACTGACCCTATATGGGATGGGACAGCCAACCTCTTTAGTCTTTAGTTATTTAGTTATTAGGTATATTAGGTATATATTAGGTATATATTAGGTATATTAGTTATTTAGGTATTTAGTTATAAGAGTTATTAACCTCTTTAGTTATTAGGTTTTCCCATAACCTCTTTAGTCGCCTCTTACGACATGCATGGAAGATAAACAGTGTTGCTATTCTTTGCTCCCCTTTCGGGCCCCGGCAACACACGGGAGATGTAAACAATATGAAGTTCAAGGTGACAATAATGAACATGGAAACAAGTAGTCATGGAAGCGGGTTTTGTTGAAAACTGGATGAGATATGATAACAGATATAACAAATTATTACCCAATACAACATGGATAGCAATACAATAAGGACCGCACAAACACAAATTTAAACAAATGAATGTTCGGAGTTAAGTCCAAAAGGCTTGAGCGTACCAAACTAAAACATAATTCAATTTTCAAGAAAGTACTTTGATCTGTCATCCGTGGTGCAGGATCTGAGGGTAGTGACCTGAATATCAAGAGCACCATGATGACCATCACCATTGAAATAAATGGCAACAGGGGTAGGTTCTCTGTGTTTCATGACATGAAGATGCCTCTAGAAGCAGTCACTCATTCATAAGCCAGATTGGGTGTGCAAAGGGAACGCATTGTTCTAGGCGGACCCAGGGTTAGCAGATAACCAAGATACCAAATGTACCTCCACGCGGTGCACCCTAGAAACAGAAATACAGCAGCTCGAGCTGATTCTGGCCAAATCATTTGGGGATCGTGTCCGAGAATGTGGAGGTAGCAGATGGAAAGAGATTTGACTGCACAAGAAACAGACAATATCTCCGACACCACCAGCATCACCACATACAGCGACACTATCTGCATACAGCGAAGCTAGTCAATCCAGTCCGAACATTGGAGGGGCGGCCAATGTAAAATGCACGTAAAGGTAGATGCATGGTGAGAGACAAATAGATTTCATATCGAGTACAATGAAACAATGAAAGGGCAGAACAGCGCTAGAGGGCAGCGAGAACTGCAATTAGAAAGTGAAAAGTCCCTAGGAAAGGGGAACTACAAGCTCCGTCAGCTCGAGACGAGCTTCTAGTTACCTGTGTTCCTTACAGGCAGAGACCCAGACCCATTCATTGGCGTTTGGTAAAGCAAGAAGACCTAATCCAACTCTACTGTCAAGGTTTCCTATACCAGAAGCACACTTGCAGAGAGAAAGGGTTCCGTACCCGATGGGCTCAGGCACAAAAGGGACAATGATTTAGCCCTGGCCCAACTCTACTGTCAGGTTTTCCTACACCGGAAATACACTTGAAGAGAGAAAGGGTTCAGTACCTGATGGGCTCAGGCGCTATTGGGACAAGGATGCTCAGCTCGAGAACGCCTTGCTCTCAAACGCGTGGTGTGAGACTCGAACTGGACATGGGGTAGACGATGTCGGTGAATGACACCTCGGCTAAGAGGGCGAAAGACGCAGGGTCCAACTCCTCTGTTGAGTTCTTCCCCTTAAGGAACCAGGCTCACGGATGAGAAACGGTTCAGTACCCAATGGGCACAGGCACAGCACATCCAATTACACGAGGCAAGTTCATAGACAGTGGAACATCTCGTGCGAGTCAGACGAGAGCAAAAATCGCCTGGGCGAAGAGTCGCCACTACGCATGCCTGGAGACAGATATAGAGGCTCTCACAGGCTAAGGGTAGCCCACCCGAATTGTCAAGGCATGCCGAAATCAGATGTGCTAGGCCTACAAGGTGCATAACGGTGGCACAACGTAATCACGCTCCCGGCGGAAATCGCACGGATATCCGTGATGGTTACAATGGAGCGAACGCAAAACAAACAAACAAACATAAGCCAGATTCACCTATAAACTTCTTGTCACAATGTTTACATATGATAACATAAATGACATTACAGGATTCATGTGTAAAGACATCATCGATAGTGAAAGTGGCCGTAGGAAATGAAACAGAGCAGATCTGAACTACATAAGGACATGTGTAGCAACAACTACATTTGCAACAAAAAGTGCCAAAGTGAGCAGAAACATAGAACCCGAGGTGACTGTGGACCAAGATGTCACTAAGATTTTTGTCACGCCTATAGGCATACAAAGGAAATCCTGGAATATAATGATAATGTAAACAGACGTAAACGCATTCATAATTAAAGCAGAATAAGTAGTATGTATATGTTTGTTATTGTTTCAGATCTCTGAAGACATGTTCGACAAAGATGTCAAAATGGAGATCGGTCAGGATGAAATGTTTAATGAGAAAATGACAGGATATCAGAAAGTCATACAGCCTGGCTTCTGTGGAGAGGACAGAGATATAAAAGAGAGTATGTAAGATATTTATAATTTCTTCTTCTGCGTTCATTCTCAAACTCTTGTAGATTAGCAGGATGCAGTCCGGAGAACGGAATGCGTTGTGTCATGGTTTACAGCTTTGCTGCGATATCTGCGCCTTTCAGCCTGATACATCCGACTTCAGCATGGCTTTGGGTAACTGATCCTATATGGCATGCGACAGCCAATTCCATCCCATAACCTCCTTAGTCAGTCACCTCTTATGTTATGCATGGAAGGTAAACAGTGTTGCTATTCTTTGCTCCTCTTTTGGGCCCTGGCAACACAAGGGCAATTTACAATTTGAACTGTGATACATTTTTGTGTTGTGTATAATGTCCCAAAATGAGAAACTAAAACATGTTTGGAGCAGGCAACACAAGCTAGAGGGTGACATTTGTGTAAATAATAAACAAAATGTGGCAACAATTATCATAATGTTAAAAGTCATCACAGACAATAATAACAACAGTTTCAGACTCGAGTTGCATCTTTCTTGTGTGTGCAGTGATGACTGAAAAATCCCGTTCTGGAATAGAATCCCCTACCATATTTTGTACATGTATGGTCAAAAGTAGACATTTGTGTTTGTTGTTCTGTCTTCTCAGGCAGCATGTTTTGTCTGTACCTGAGAGATCTGATGCTTCTCAGAAATGCAAGCACCTTTGATGGTGCTGTTGTGGTACACTGGGTAATTCTGAGCCATAGACTCACAGGATGTGATGTTGATGAAGCTCTTTAGAGAGACACTTTGATAGGATCCTTGAGACATTTCTTCTATCCACTGGCCAGTCATTTTTCCTTAGGAATCTCATCATACAGCAGCTGTATTGGGATGTGTTTGTCAGGCATGCACACAACATGTCTGGCCCATCTAAATCAGACCAACTTCAGCATTGTGTGGATGCTTCTCAAGCTAACAAAACATCTCATTGTAACACAGACCCCTCATGAAGAAGGAACCCTGCCTCAAGTATTGTACACCCACCTAGAGCAGGCACTCCTTGGTGTGAGAGAAAGCTTTAAATAAAAAACTCACCATTAGACAATGAAAGTGTTGAACAGATATAGAGGAGTAAACCTATTCAAATTTGCAGAATAATTCAATGTTCAGACTCAGACTCTGAATGAGTTAGCAGCTTCATTGACGAACAGGACTTTGACGCAATCCAATTCCAATTCACCTGACAGCTGTTACCAAACACGGCCATACATAGAAAATTGGGTTTAGCATCCCAAGGACACAGTGGGCAATGGAATTATTATCTTACACGAGTTTGTTTCATCAACATTAAAACACTCTGCTGACATGGTCCAACTCTGCTGACAATTTTTACTGAACATGGCCGTACAGAAAAATGTTGGTTTTTGCACCATGGTCACAGTGGGATCTATCACAACATGAAGAACAGTACATCAGGGTTCCCATGATAATCCTGTGACAACCAAAAATTATTTTGATATCTTTACAAACAAAAAAATTGTTGCATTTACCAAACACTCACCAAAAATAATGCACATTGTCAAAAAAAGAATCTGGGAAAAGAAAAAGGCCGTGGCTAATGAGTCTTATGTATGGCTGAACTTTCTTTCCACATTATGAACATGTGTGAAAGCAGTCTGTGAGACATTGAGCAGTTCTTGCCTTTCTTGTAGCATGTTTCTATTCAGCAGTAACTTATCTGAGATTCTATGTAGCAGCTGAACTAATTCTGAGTCTGTGATGCTAGTTTGAAATGTCTTGTAACAATCTCTTGCTTGAATTTATGTTCACAGCTAGCAGTATTCTGATCACATCATTCCAAAAATGTCACAACTTTGTGAAGACTAATTTACTTTATTATAACTGTTGTTGTCATATACATTTCATGACTTGTCACTGTTTATTGTTTATTATTACAAGGGGTTCCGACAGATCGGTTGTAAGGTTGTAACACGATGTAGTCGTAAGTTGAGTTCGCTATGTGTACAGACAGTAATGTGAAGTGTTGTTATAAAAATATTTAAGTTAAATTATATCTTGTTTCTTTTATTTTTATAAATCACAATTTTCGAAGTTCATCTTGTACCATTTATATCACCTCTACAACCTTTTTATTTCTTATTTTACATCATCAGGTTTAAGAAAACACTGCATTAACTATACATGTACAACTGGTTTAATATTTGCAAAACATATAAAATACAGGTAACACAGTAACTAAGTAACCCAGTTCAAATCATAGTATCCCGCCGAAGACGGATGTGTCGGGCCATTGGCGCAAATAAAACGGCGACACAACGCATTTCCATTTTCTGGACTACATCCTGCTGGAAATCTAGCAGGACCATGATCCAGCTAGATCCAGTTGGAGTTTGAGAATGAACGCAGAAGAAGAAGAAGAAATCATAGTATGCACAGTTCAAAACACAAGTTAAAATATTCAAACTCTGAAGAGCTCTCCGATCAACAAACTTTAACAATACTTGGGGAAGTTAATGAACCTAGGTTTATTGAGTGTGACCCTGTTATTTCTTAGAAATTTATGATGCTGGCTAGCAGAATAGCATCATCATAGCATCATGCCTCTCTTTCCTTAGTTAATGATCGCCGATGATTGCAGATAATGCCATTCAACTGATAATTGAGGCAGAAATAAATCTGAAATCTAATACATGTATGGTTAGTGATTGTGGTCATAAAGTCGAATGGTCGTAAGTTGCATAGGTCTTAAGTCAAGCACTACCTGTATATACATTCCATGACTTGTCACTGTTTATTGTTTGTATATTTATTATTATATACATTTCATGAATTGTCACTGTTCATTGTTTGTATATTTCAGAGATCAGTGGTGACACATTGGAACACTTCACCAACTCTCAGGATGATGTTCAGAAAATACAAATAGAAAGTGTATACAGTGTTCAACATTCACAACTTGTAAGATCTGATGTTTTCTCAGAGAATCTTCCAGAACATGTTAGAAACATTGAGCGGAATGCTAGAAATGTGACTGAAGGTTTGAAGAGACAAACAGAACATATTAGAAACATTGTGAGGAATACATCAGGTGAGACAGGGGATTTTGAGATGGTTTATGAACACAAATACAAAGGAAACACTGTAATGAAGGCAAAAAGCAAGAATGGAAATATGTGTTTGACATCAAGAGAGCAGATACTGAATAACTTACGAAAGTTAGTGGCAGTCCGAAAACATCAGGTCAAGGTTAAAGATGTCATTGGTGAGATTTCTCAGAATGAGGACAATCTGGCAGTCAATATTGAAGAATGTAACAAACTATCAGAAAATGAGTTCTATGTTTCTAAGAAAGATAATATACATACTGTGTGTAATGTAAATTGTGAGAATCTGGACAAATTTGATATTTCTGGAGTAGGTTTGACTAAACTTGCTAGCCTGAACACATGCAGAAAGAGATATGGAGGAGAGAAGTCTGACAAGTCTCATGTTTCCAACTTGGGATTTTCTTATTCTGATAACATGAGGAAACAGAAAAATGCACAAAATCGAGAGAAACCTTTCAAGTGTGATGTATGTGATTTAAGATTTGCTCTATCTGGTCGCTTACAGGTACACAAAAGAACACATACAGGAGAGAAACCTTACGTATGTGATGTATGTGAATTAAGATTTGCTCTACCTGGTCGCTTACAGGTACACAAAAGAACACATACAAAAGATAAGCCGTATATCTGTGATATCAAAGTTTCTGATATTAATAATTTTCATAAACACAGCAGAACACATACAGGAAAGAAACCTTACATATGTGATGTTTGCAGTGTAGGATTTTCTCAAATTCATAACTTGAAAGTACACATCAGAACACATACAGGAGAGAAACCCTACACGTGTGATATTTGTGGTGCAAGATTCTCTATAATTCATAACCTGAAAGTACACATTGGAACACATACAGGAGAGACACCTTACACATGCGATATTTGTGGTGCAGGATTTTTTAATACTGATAACTTTAAAGTACACAGCAGAATACATACAAGAGAAAGACTTTACATATGTGATATCTGTGGTGCCGGATTTACTATATCTTGTAATCTGAAAGCACATATCAGAACACACACAAAAGAGAAACCTTACAAGTGTGATATTTGTGATGTTAGATTTACTCTAGTTGGTCATTTACGAAGTCACAAAAGAAAACATATGGGAGAGAAACCTTACAAATGTGATGTTTGTGGTGTTGGATTTGCTCATTCTCTAATGCTGAAGACACATCAATTATTACATACAGGAGAGAAACCTTACGTATGTGATCTTTGTGGTATAAAATTTTCTGATAGTAGTCATTTTCATAGGCATAGGAGAACACATAACGGGGAGAAACCTTACATATGTGATGTTTGTGGTGCTGGATTTACACTATCTAGTAATCTGAAAGTACACAACAGAATACATACAGGAGAGAAACCTTACAAATGTGATGTTTGTGGTGCAAGATTTACTCGAATTGAAAATCTTCAGAAGCATAGTAAAAAACATACAAGTGATAAACTTTGCACGTAATGTTTGTGGTGCAGGATTTGTTCAATCTCATAACCTTGACACAAAACACCACTGAAGACAGATGTGTCAGACCATTGGCACAAATAAAACGGCAACACAACACATTTCCATTCTGTGAACTACATCCTGCTGGAAATCTAGTAGGATCATAGTCCTGCTACCAGAGAGAACCAGCGGGAGTTTGAGAATGAATACTGAAGAAGAAGGCACAAAAGATTGCATACAAAAGACAAAACCTTACAAATGTGATCATTGTGGTGAGGAATTTTCCACAAGAGAGATCCAGTGACAGTTCCAGAGAACAGACCAGAAAAAAAATGAAATAACACAAAAGATAACCTTACAAATGTTTTACTTGTTGTGGTGTAGGATTCATTCAATTATTTTTGGTTTCTTGTTTGGAACACAAGTCCTCCTATTTGATTATTTCTCTTGTCAATTTATGTTTTTTCTTTATTAATTTAATAAATTTATTTAGTGTTAGGGTTATTTATGTAAAACATATCTTTGTACCGTAGCTATTATAGACGTACTCTGTACCACTCAGCTACAGAGCCGGAGAAAGGATAATGTCATTTTCATCAAACAAGTATTCATCCTAAGATGTGTAATTCCCTTTTATAAAATTTTTATCAATTGTTCGATTTGATGAAAGGGACTTGGAAATAAGCTGTGTCACTCTAGCCAAGATATTAATTTAGGCAATAAGAATTATAACCTTTCCTGTCAGCAAGCCTCAGTCTTACTGATGTAGATGGCCAATCCAGTAAAATTAGAATAACTGATGTTTGATACCACCTGTCATTAATACATTTATATGTTGTGAACCTTTTTCAAAAATTGGTCTTGTGTGTTTTGTTGTGTGGTTGAAGGTATGTCTTCAGAAATTATAAAATAGGGGATTGTAATTCAGTTAGATTATTGGTCCCATGACATAGTAGACACTAGTACAGACTTTGTCTCATTCTTGAAGAATGGTACAATCACAATATTGATCTATATAACAGACAAGGAGAAGTACTTTTAATATAAACACAGAACCCACTATACGACCACGTACAAATAAAATAATTTAATTGCTCATATTTTGAGAATTGGTGTTGAAAGTTTAAAACTCCCACGTATAAAAACATGCCAAATCACAAAATGGGTCAGCTATGATGGGAAATTGATATTCTTGATCATGACTTTTGCATCGAAATGTCACTGGCCAATATTAAGTATCCATACTATTTTGCTGTAATACAGGCCACTCATCACCATCACACCCATAACCCTTCAGTCTCGTAGGAGTGCCACTATATTGCCACTGAAATAGCAACACACACAAATTTCGCTATACCTCCCTGTTCTCAGTTTCCTGCTTAAGTGTGAAGAATCTTTATCCTGTCCAGTCTTTAATATTATTAGTCCATACTGTCTTCTTCCACCCTCAATCATTTTCCCTGTCAGATATTTTTAGAAAGAGAATAATGCCTCATTATGTGGATAAACCACACAAATTTTGCTTTGTTTCACCACTGCCATGAGATGTTCTTGTTGGCCTGTAAGAATATTTATTTTGTTTCTCACATAAATGTTGGTTTTATGTTCTGTATAATAGATGTACAATATTCATCTGTAACATTTGTTTTAAAAAGTCTAGGCCTATTCTCCTCCCTATTTCCACTGTAACTTTGTAACGTATTTGTAAAACAAAATAATGAGCATTGTTATATATTTATAGAGGTTTTATCTTCACTGCTGTACTTATTCTGCCCTCCCATGTGGTAATTTAGACATTGCAGCAGAGGCTATTTTAGGTGCATCTTCTTTTGTTCACTTGAAACATGTCTATATCTGTAATTCTATCTCCTGAATAAAACTCACTGTCTTTTGTAGTTCATACAGTGGCCCATAGAGCTTTGATTCCTGTGTTTTCTATGTACACATGGCTGTATTGCCAATCTTGAACTTTGTGTACATGTGACTGTGGAGTCGGTTGTGTCCTGTTCTGAGGCGTAGAATTACAACTTGTTCTGATCTGTTCATAATGTGATAGTCATCTTGTGTTGGTGTTTGTGGCTTTCTTATTGACTTGATCATCTGTTTTTTCTGATAGTTGGTGATTGGTATATCTGGTTGGTCTTGAATGCAAAGGATTCATTGCCACCAGCCACGTGACAGAATAGGTGACCACAAGGTCGATGTTAGGTTATACCCTGACCAGGTATCCAAGCTTGAAAAAGCTGGTGGAGGAGAATAGCTCAGTCCATAACCACCCCCATGACACTGTCACACAAATTGGACAAATTAATTTGGGGACATAAGAAATTTAAGAAAAAGTTATAGATTTGTGCAAGAGCCAGAAGCTCTTAGTCTTAGTGATAGTCTGTCTGTTGTGTTCAAGAGAAACATCAAAAACATGTGTTCTACGCAAGTACTAAAAGATGAGAGTTGAGAGAAAAGAATGTATAATGTCACCAGATCTTTTCTCCCTTTATACAGATGATATTATGGGAAACATAGAAAAGCATGCAAGGAATCGCAGTTGTAGGTTACAGTCTGAATAATCCAAGATATGCTGACGATACAGTTCTGATTTTTAGGGAGCGAACAAGCACTTCAAGCCCTGTTATACACCGTAGTACAGGAAAGTGAAAACAAATACCTCTGTCTAAATGAGAAGAAAAACAGAAGAAATTGTTGTTTTAATGAAATACACACGCAAAATGTAGTATTACTATCAATTATGCAAAACTAAATCAAGCGGATACAGTTAAGGATCTTGGCAAGATTTTAACATCAGATAGCAGGTGTTCCAACGAGTTCAAGAACAGTATAGCACAGGCCAAATCAAAATTTCAAAAAATAAAAACATTATATGCAATGGAGTAATATCAATGCATGATGATGTTATTCCTCCTTCGCATGCGTGGAGATGAGCATGACTTGAAAAACAATAAATGCGCTGAAAAATAATAATAATAATACATTGGTAATTATCTAATTTGGGTTGTGAGTTCGTAGATGTCCAATTCGTGCACGGAAATTCCTATTGCAGTGCACGTAGGAGTGCTGAAGGTTCAGGTAGGAGAATTTTCGTATTTGTCCTTCCGCTTCTTGCGCTTGTAGACTGCCCGCAGTGTTCTTTCTTTTTAAAATTTCGTGATGCCAGCAGTGATCTGGGTGTGCTAGGCTGAGCGATCAAGTGCTGTAGTCTCCCAGGAGCTGGGATCAATGCTGCAGTGCGTGATCGAGTTTTTTTAGGTGATCCTTGAAGCGCTTTTTCTGCCCTCCGCTTGAACGTTTACCTTTGCACAGCTCCCCGCAGAATAATCTCTTAGGGAGACGCTTGTCTGGCATACGGACGATGTGGCCAACCCAGCGAAGTTGGGACCTAGTCAGCAGAGCATGGATGCTTTGCATACAGGACTTCTGAAGGATTTCCGTGTCTGGTACTCGATCCTGCCAACGTACTCCCATGAGGTTTCGTAGGCACCGAAGATGAAAAGAGTTAAGCTGTCGAGCATGTCTCGCATAGACAGTCCAGCAAGAAGCATCCTAAAGCAGTGTTGGTAGAACCACTGCGCGGTACATGTCCAATTTAGTTGTCAAACTGAGACCACACCTGATCCAGACGTTGGCACGAAGGCTCCCGAATACCGCACTGGCACGAGCAATACGCAAGGCAGCATCTTCGTCAATTGTCGCAGTTAGCGATAGGGTGCTGCCGAGATATACAAATTTATTGGCAGTATTAAGCTTTTGTCCCTTTACTGTGATCACTGGTTCTGTGTAGGGGACACCTGGCGCTGGTCGATACATTACTAAAGTCCTCGCGGGGCTGATGGTGAGACCGAACGCATCACAGGCCGAAGAATAGAGGTCCATGATGTCCTCCATGTCTATCAGACTGGTAGCGTTTAGTGCACAATCGTCGGCGAACAAGAGTTCGCCAACAATGTCTTAGTTTTGGTTTTGACCTTCAATCTACTAAGATTGAATAGTCCTCCGCCAGCTCGAGAGTGAAAACAAATTCCTGCACTGTTATTCCGGAAGGCATCATTTAACATGACAGAGAACACCATGCTGAAGAGCTTCGGAGCCAGGACGTAACCCTGTTAGCCACTGGAAATGGGTTTGAGTGTGCGCCGTCATCTTGAACATAGGCTGTCATACAATCATGGAACTGGCTAACTATGTTGGTAAATTTTTCGGGACATTCAAATTTGACCATGATCTTCCATAGTCCTTCGCGATTTACAGTGTCGAATGCCTTAGTTAGGTCGACAAATGTGGTATAGAGACCAATATTCTGTTCGCGACACTTTTCCTGTAGTTGTCTGGCAGTGAATATCATTTTAACAGTACCTCTGCCCTGTCCTCTCTGGGAGGAGACCTGTCTCAAGATGGTCTTACAGTCTGTTTAACAGGACCCTAGCCAGGATCTTGTCTGCTATATAGAGCAGGGATATGGCTCGATGGTTGTCGCAAGTTAGGCGATTTCCTTTTCTCTTGTATAGATGTATGATGGAAGCATCCTTAAAGTCTTGTAGTATCGCCTCCAGGTTTTACGTTGCCTGGAAGAGCTCTGTGAATTTAGCAGACATGACAGGGCCACTAACGGTGTAAATTTCAGCTGGAATGGAGTCGAGCCTGCGCTTTTCATACGGACAAATTTGAGATTGCTTTCTCCACCTCTTCAAGGCAAGGAGGCTCCGATAACGAATGATTGATTGGTATTAGCGTGATGCTCGCAATCGCTTCGTCGTTGATGTTGGAGGGAGTGTTTAGTACATTTTCAAAATGTTCAGCCCAGCGTTTGAGAATTTCCTCTCTGTCAGTGATGGTATGCTTTCCTGAAGACTGAGGGCCATAAATTGCTTTCAACACTGAATAAAATTAGCTGTCAGCATAATATTGTATCTCTTTGGCTTTAGTGCTAAACCATGAGTGTTGCACCATCCGTAGTTCTTTTTGCGCATTTTACTTTAAGTTTTCGCACAGCGTCTTTTTTTTTTTAGTTGATGTGGTGTCGTTTAAATAAGCATTGTACTGATTGTGCTAGTTGTCCAGGAGAGCTTTGGTCAAACCAGTATTGATGCTTGAGAACAGCAACGCCCACTACTTCTTCTATAATTCTGTTAATAGTGTCACAGATGTTTTCCCAGCTTTTTAAAATGTCTATGGGATCGACTGTCAATGGGCAATTTTGGTACCCATTGGGCTGCACAGAAGCTGTTTATAAAGTGGATCTTTCAATTTGGAGACGTCGAGACTGTTTGAGTGTTTGCTATTTTGAAGTCGCCGGAGATGCAATGTATGGAGGTTCAATTTGGAGTCTAGCAGTCTGTGTTCCGTCTAGAAGTCGGCGCCACACATGGATATAGTGACTCATATCCTGCTTATATCGTTGTCTCACAATGATATAATCGATTTTATGCCCCTGTTTTGATCGTGGGTGCATCCATGTAGTCTTTTTTCCGTGAGGTAGTTGAAAGACAGTGTTGGAGATGAGTAGGTTGAATGATGCGCTAGTTTCGAGCAGTAGCTGTCCATTGCTATTGCATTTGCCAATGCCATGCCTCCCCAGAACAGCATCCCAGGACGCCCAGTCCGTACCCACTCGTGCGTTGAAGTCACCAAGGATGATGAGTTTGTCGGATTTGGGGGTCTCCTGTATGATTCTTTTCAAGTCATCATAGAACTTTTCTTTCTGTTCATCGGGGTTCGTCATAGTCGGGGCATATATGCTAACAAATGTTGCATGCCGCTTTTTATAAAGTGGAAGGCGAACAGTCATCAGCCGGTCACTAATGCCCTTTGCAGGTCCAGCCAACTTTCTGGCTAGGCTGTATTTTTATTTCACAGCCACTTCCAGCTTCGCATTTCACTTCTTTAGTTCTGCCAATCCAGAAGAAGGAATAACCAGCGCCTTGTTCCATAAGTTCACCCTCCTCAGACAGTCGTGTTTCGCTGAGGGTAGCGATATCAGTTTTGTATCTTGCTAGCTCTTTTGCTACAAGTGCGGTAAGTCTTTCTGGCCGTGCGACATCCACGAGGTCCAGTAGGGTGCACACATTATTTGCGCCAATTGTGAGTGGACTCATATTAGTTTTATCAATACATACACGAGTTCGAGTACTTGGGTGTTATATTGCACCAATTCTTCGTTATGGAATCAAAGCATGGACAGTAAATAAAAATTCCCAAGATAAGATGGAGGCAACTGAGATGTGGTTTTTAAGAATGATGAACATTGATATAGACATCCAAGATAACTAAGATAGGTGTTCTCAGAGATTTTGGGGTAAAACGACAAATTATAGAGACAATTAGAAACAAACATTCAAAAGATTTTTAGGGCATGTGATGAGAAAAGTACAAAACATTTAGTTACCACCGGAAAGATTAAAGGGAGAAGAGACAGAGGAAGACAAAGAGAGATATTTCTGGACGGATTGTCACTGTGGCACTTAAAGGAATCCCCAACTAAACTTATTAACAAAACAAGAGACAGAGGAAGACAAAGAGAGATATTTCTGGACGGATTGTCACTGTGGCACATAAAGGAATCCCCAACTAAACTTATTAACAACAAAAGAGACAGAGAGTTGTGGAAAAGCATAATCACCTATGCCACTCGGCATGTCACGTGACTGATTGAAAATGTATCTCTTATGGTGAGGTACTTTCCCTTCAACCGTGGGGAAATATTTCAAATTGCTATATCAGAGCTCTGTACCATCAAAAATAGTGAAGGCCGTGATAATCCAGTTACAAGACATGGATTGCGATGTGTCGCGTAGAATTGGTATTAACCTATATACTAAGCTGACAGTTTACAGAACAGTGGTACTTCATGTGCTGTTATACTCTAGTGAAGGGAGCCGCGTTAGCGCACTGCCTTCGCATATGAGTGGTCCTGGGTTCATTCCCCAGCTGAGGCGGAAATGTTTTCAGATCGCAACGGCTCCCAGGTCGACCCAGCCTTAAATGGGTACCGGATTAATCCGGGAAGTAAAGACTGCGAGGGAGAGGAGATTGCTATCTCCCTCATTTGCAGAGCCTGTGAAATGTGAGATCGCTAACATCTCACACCCCTACGGCATTAATAAATGATATGGGTTACTTTTATACTCTAGTGAAATTTGGATTGTGTATAGACCTCATATGAGGAAACGCTTAATAACTTTCACACAACTTGTTTCAGAAAATTTATGAACATCAGATAACAAGACACCTAGTTTAATTCAATTCCCGTCATTTTTATGAAATGAAATTATTAAAATTATTTTCATTTATCTTCATGCTTCCTACTTGAATTTACTTGTGATGATTTACAAGGGAGATAAAAAAAACATCCTTATTGCACGCCATAGTGTATGTGGAATTTATCTGAAAGCCCAACACTCGTTCTAACAGCACATTGACTGCTTGTGTAACTACTTATACGTGCGTTGATTCGGTGTGGAACCCAAATTTTGATAATATTTTTCAAAGTTGTTGTCTCTCTACTATGCCAAAGACTTTTTCTTGGTCGAGCAACGCGTTAAACAGTTCTATATCGTAGCAACAAACAGCAAAAAACAGCAGCAATAAGAGTAGGAAATCAATTTGACACTTTTCAACAAATAAAACAAGGAGTTAGACAGGGATGTGTGCTTTCACCAGACCTATTATTTTTATACAGTTAAAACATAATGCGTGCAATCGTTGATATCCCTTGAATATTAGAGTGAGGACATAACAAAATAACTTGAGATATGCGGATGACACTGTTCTGATTGCAAAAAGTGAGGAAGACCTTCAAGATTTAATTCATGTAGTAGTCACAGAAATTAAAGAGAAAGGCCTCTTCCTAAATATCAAGAAAACAGAAGTAATGGTTATTTCAAAGAAACAAACTACCACTACTACAAATACTATATATATAACATAGTATTAAAACAAGTCCACCAATTCAAATATTTAGGCACAACGATTATAGCAGATGGAAGAAGTTCAACAGATATAAGAAGCAGAATAGGGCAGACAAAAAACAACATTTAGAAAAATGAAAAAATATATTGTTTAATATAAGATCTTAATATATGTCATTAGAGGCGAGAAAGAGAGCTCTGCAGTGATATATAATTCCTATACTAACATATGGGTGCGAGTCGTGAACAATAAACAAACTGGAAAGTGGGAAATTAGAGGCAACAGAGATGTGGTTCTATTGAAGAATGATGAGAATATCATGGACTGCCAGAAAATATAATGTGGAGGTGTTGAAAGAGTTAAATGCGAAACGAAACTTAATCAATAATATAAGAAAAAGACAATCTTCATTTTTTGGCCACTTCATGAGACAATGAGGTTTAGAAAACATAATCACAACATGCAAGATTGGAGGCAACAGAGAGAGAGGGCGACAACGTGAGAAAATATTAGAAAGTTTGACAACCTGGCACGACAGGAAAACAAAAACGAGCTTGATACATAATACAGGAGACAGAGAGCTGTGGAGAGCCATGATCGTCTACGCCATCCTGCATGGCACCTGATGATGACATCGTAGAACGATTGTTACGAAGCAAACATTTAACGAAACAAACATGCATTACCGGTATTTAGAGACACACATTTTCGCTAATGTCGCATACGACGCAGTGTTTTGTTCGACCTGCTTGCAAAGCACTGAGATGCCCCCTTCCCTGAGAGGCCTATAGGACCCCTGGGGCTCCCAGTGCGTTCCAAAGACATCAAATTATCGTTAACAGACGCTACGTGGTTCTTTTTTTTATCTGTGTGTCACGGAAGTTGTATAAAATCAATCCTAATATGAAAAAGTTTGAATATATGGGCATATCATTTCGTATCTACAGCACATTACAATTTACCATGTTAGATATAAATATAAATATTAGTAAAGTATTAATATTGAACTAACTCGGTACTTGGTGACTGACATGTCTCACATTGCTGTCCAAGGACAGCACGACTAGCAAAGGACAAATCAACATTTTAAAAATGAAAAATATTCTATGCAATGGTGGAGTAATCAATCAAAATCAATGCATAGACGAGTTCTAGTGCTAGGATGTTATATATATTATATATATTGAGTCAATCCCTCAGTATGGAAGTTTATCCACAGAAGATGGACGACTCAATAGAGAGACAGAAACAAGATGTCAAAAGACAAATGTTGTGAGATACCAGCTGTCAACTTTGCTATTCACCCAAAAATCAACATGGAAGTAAAGAAACAAATGATTAAGAGCATCTAAATCTTTATACCAATGAGCCTATGCTATTGCTACCAATACCAGACTTGGTAACTGACATCTGATCTACACATAAGAGAAAGATAGAAATTTGCGAAATGAAATGTCTAAGGAAGGCTATTGAAGTCAATAGACTTAACAAAATGCGCAGTGAGAACATCATGCATCGAAATATATAAAGAAACAACAAATAAAATGTTTGGACATCTTATGAGGATGAACGATCAACTTCCCATAAGAGCTTATAACAAGATGGAATCAGGATACAGAGCCAAGGACAGACCTAGGAAAAGATGGATAGACAACATCAAGATCATCCTGAATAAACATGACTACACCTCAACCAGAGCAAAATGATCTGGAACGTAGACTACATCTCCTTCACAAACTCCTACGCTCAACAACAAGTGTGGAAGCTAAGACAACACCACCACCTGGGGATAGACAATAATACATGTTTATTTTATTTCCGACATGTGTGTTTGTAATAGGGCCTATGATCTATAGGGAAGGGGCCTAGTGGAAATTAGTACAATATTAGAGGTGTAAAATGTCATAGTAACATGATTACTTAAACTGCTACCATTCATTATGTTTAAGCATCCTACATGCATTCTGCTATAATGTATCCTAAACTGAAACCCTCGACTGTAGAAGACCTTCGTACAAAGTTAATTAGGGCACTAATTCGTTACGGTTTTTATTATTGTCGTGTTTTTGTTGGTCACTATTTATATACTTCGAGTCGCATGTCAAAACTAGCCAGGGCTACTCCAAGTATATATAAATAGTAATGACCCAAAAGTACAATATTAATCAACAATGTTACGAATGAAGTCCTAATTAATTCTATGCAGGGGTCTTCTAAGAACTGTATATGGTCATGACTAAATTCACTGAAATGGTGACAACAGCTAAAATTTAAAGGTTTATATTATCTATTTAACATGCAGACAATGTACAACAGTGAAGTATTGTAATATTTTGTAAACCAAAATAATTATTCTGTTCCATTAAGGACAATTCAGACTTAATCAAAATTGATTTTGAATCATATTGTGATCTAGACTATAGAATATTCTTTGATATCCAGTTGAAAACATTGACACAGACAGTGAAGAAATGAAACAAGAAATAACAGAGTTTAATCAGGTATACCAACTTGTTTGGTTAAGACAAGACTTTATCACATACAATATTTGTATATTTGACATATGTTGTCACAATAAAGTAACTATTTGGTCTTACTCCATTACTTGTGACAATTAGTGCTAATACATCCCAGTCTATACATTATAGTGAATAGGGCACTATCATCTTTCTAGGAATGGCATAGAAGGTAACTAATGAAAGTTGGGAGATAATCTGACAACCTGTCATCTATGAAAAAATCATCATTGTGGATTCACTAAACATGAATCCATAAACCTGACCCAAACACAGCAATGCCTTTAAGACAATGAATCTTATACAAGTTTAGCTTTTACCACACTATCGGGGTCAGCATAGTGAAGTGATGATGGGGCTTAGTTCAGCCATCAGGGGCTGGAAACTAAGCAGGGTGCTGAAGATGGAGGCAATCAGCCAAAAGGTGCACAATTAATTAGGATGCCATGCACAAAACACAATGGAAATATGTCTATCTATTTACAGATATAGACATGTTTCAAGTAAACGAAAGAAGAAGAAGCTGTCACCTCATTTACTCAAATGAAAAGAACCTGTACTTTTGTCAGAAAAGGCTATGGGCTATCAAGAGCTACCTGCTGACAGCTATAGGAATTACTTCATAATAATCTTCATCATCCATAACCTCCTGAGACTTTAAAATTAAAACAAAAAGCTAGTCAACTTTCTTCAGAAATTCAGAACAAGAAACTTTAAAAAAAGTAGTGATTGATTGGTCAATCATAAAAAAACAAAAACAATCTGACCAGTATCACTAAATAATCCTTGTCATTGAATTCCCAGAGAATAAGAAGAGAGTGCTTGCTAGGAAATACACGGAGAAAAGGTAAAATTAATAGCATATTCTATTCAGCATGTAGCCATCAACCCAGCAGTTTTTGACTGTAGCGATTTCTTGGGCAATACAACTTAGTTAAGTAGTTTGCCATTGCTTTCTGAATAGTTTGTACAGTTGCTGTAGCAGGTTTTGAACCTGAAACCTTAGCCATTCAAACCTGGATTCACTCTGTACTACACTACCACAGAGCTGGAGAAAAGATACAGAGGCAAAAATGGAAAGAAAATCAGTTGTTGAAGACCTGTAGAATTTCATGTAAAGATAAATAAACACAAAAAAGAAGAGTTCCTGGAAACAATTTAGAACAAAAAAGAGAACTGCTAAAGAAAACAAGAAAGAAAAGGATTTTTGGCACACAATAAGATATTACACCTTGTCATAAAACCTACTGATAGGAAAATTTGAAGAGAAAGAGCAAGACGCAGAAAAAATACAAAGAAAACATCCAGAGATGGAACAAAATGCATTTTATTAGATTGTACTCCCAAGGCATGTGGCAGAAAGTGATGTAGATCTATTGTAGCTAACTTTCATTGAGGAGACAGCACATGATCTGATCTTATTGTGCTCTGTAGGAAGTTGACATGTAGAAAATGTAATCATTAATTAAATGTGTGCTATATGTTGTAATAGTTCTAGTA
Organism: Meghimatium bilineatum; assembly: GCA_034231615.1. Classification (NCBI taxonomy): domain Eukaryota; kingdom Metazoa; phylum Mollusca; class Gastropoda; order Stylommatophora; family Philomycidae; genus Meghimatium; species Meghimatium bilineatum. The sequence goes on along the minus strand of CM067322.1, from coordinate 9,307,932 downwards.
TTAAAAAGTTTTTGTCTTTCCTTTGACCAGGCTTCAGGGAATGATGATTCTCATGCCCCACATTTACTGACAGAAATAAAACAGGAACTAGATAATGAGGTAAGTGTCATTGGAATTAATGTTGTTTGATAATCAGAAGATTCTCAGTTTTCATATTTTACCAGGACCTGAAAGGCAAACAAGGAACTGCAGCACAGTGACCTGTCATTCATGCTATAAGAGGCTACTAAGTCAGTTGAACATTAGGTTACCTGCCCCAGAACACATACTTCAGGACTGCCCAACATACAAAGAGCAGAGACAGCAGACCTGGCCAAAGGATACAGGCTTGAGGCAAAAGCTATGGGACTTCGTCTTGACGACAGACCTGACAGTATAGCATGACCACAGATGCTGAACGCAGAAGAAGAAGAAGGTTACCTGCAGTAAGTTTTGATGATGCCTTTATGTTACCAGGGCAAGAAAAGAGAACAAACAATAGCAATGTCATAACAATAGCATGTCATATGAAGCAACTAAGAAGGTATATTGTGGGGCTAGCCATCCCATCACATTGAGTGTCAAACTGACCCATAAACCATGCTTAAGTTAAATGTGTCAGGCTGAATGGCGTAGCTGAGCTGCAAACTATGGCACAATGAATTCTGTTCTTTGGACTACATCCTGCTAGTTTATAAGAATTTGAGAATGAAAACAGAAGTATGGATGCAATTATTGAAAAATGGAATTTTAGTTACTTGTCTACAATATATTTTGCTTTTCTGCTTAATACATCCAGTTTCAGTGTGTGGTATGACGGTTTACCTCTTCTGTACAATACATCCAGTTTCAGTGTGTGTGGTATGATGAACTCTTCTGTACAATACATCCAGTTTCAGTGTGTGTGGTATGAGGAACTCTTCTGAACAATACATCCAGTTTCAGTGTGTGGTATGAATGTTTAACTCTTCTGTACAATACATCCAGTTTCAGTGTGTGGTATGAATGTTTAACTCTTCTGTACAATACATCCAGTTTCAGTGTGTGGTATGAATGTTTAACTCTTCTGTACAATACATCCAGTTACAGTGATGGTATGATGAACTCTTCTATACAATACATCCAGTTTCAGTGTGTGGTATGATTGTTTAACTCTTCTGTACAATACATCCAGTTTCTGTGTGTTGTATGAAGGTTTAAACCCATAACTGCGGAGGTATTCTTAAGGATTCAATGAAAACTGTTTTATAATTCCGCTGTTATTTTGTGGAGATCCACCTCTTCTTAGCCTTTCAGGTAAAAAAAAATGTCTTATAATAAAGCATCCAGATCAATTGTTTCCCTGGAAAACTAAGAAGTAGAAGATCTCAGAAAAATGGCAGCAACACCTCATTGTATCCTTAAGGATACCTCCGCAGTTAAGGGGTTAATTCATCTAATTTATCTTGTGTCATCCTGTCACAAGTGCACAAACTCTGTTACACGGCTATCAACCCATTGCCTGTTATCAACTAACTAATCAGCTGCCATATAACATTGTAAAGCACCATGAGCTTTGATAAAAGGAAATTTTGCAGCTGTCATTTTTACACAATGGTCAGATCTATGATTAGGTCGTGTGTGTCGGGGCATTGGCACAAATAAAATGGCGACATAACGCATTTCCATTTCATGATGGAAATCTAGTAGGACCATTGTCCTGCTACAAGAGAGATCCATCAGGAGTTTAAGAATAAATGTTGAAAGAAAAGAAGTTTAACCTTTAGTCCCCTTTAGAAGTTTAACTACATTACAATTGCGTTATTTTCCTCTGTCATTGTCTGGTTGGCCAGTTGCTTTCCTCTTCTGCCTTAAATAGGTAGAATAGATGGACCTCCAGTAGCTGGGGACATATTATGTGGAGGTTTAGATTTTGGCACTGCTACTGCCAGAGGGAACTTCACAATTATTTACATTTTGATGTGAAGACAAGTTATCTATATGTGTCACGTAAGACTATGGTTACTGATCCGTCTCTTGGCATGGTATCTATGACAACAGCACCAATGCTTGCTTGAGCAGTCCTGTGGTCCTGCTGATGTCTGGGATGGCCCAATTAATCTTAGTTTCCAGCTTCTGTTGGTTGGACTTAGTCTCATCTCCACTTCGAATAGAACAGTGTACAGCGAAGGACAGTCACCCTCAGTTTCCTGGGCGAGGAATATCCACAAGACATATGGGTCAGAGTATAAACAGATGGGTCAGCACAGAATACAATGAGGAATGGAGGTGCAGGTGTATATATAGAATGTCCACACAAGACTAGAGATATGATCAGAACACCAACAGAGAAATTTTGCAATAATTATGATGCAGAAATTCAGGCAATTATGGTGGCAAGTGAAAAACTGCTGAACTCCAACACTGGCCCACAGCCCGTGGTAGTCCTGACAGGTGCAGAGAATATAGAACCAGTATCTTACCAGTATAGAGAAACCATGCAGTGGATACTCTCACTGTGGAATACCAGGAAATGAAAAAGCAGCCAACTTGCTAAGGAAAGTGCTGCCAAAGACCAACCAGATGTACCAATCACCTACCATTAGAAAAAACAGATGATCAAGTCAATACGAAAGCCACAAACACCAATACAAGATGACTATCACATTATGAACAGATCCGAACAAGTTATAATTCTATGTCCCAGGACAGGACACAACTAACTCCGCAGTCACATGTAAACAAAATTGGCAACACAGCCATGCGCATATGTGGGCAGGCATCACAGAGAACCAAGAATACACTTAAAGAGTGTTCTAAGCATGAAACGCTGAGGCAGACATATTGGCCAAAAGAAACAACACTTGAATCAAAGCTCTAGGGGCTACTGTATGAACTATAAAAGAGTGAGTTTTATTCAGGAGACAGAATTACAGATATAGACATGTTTCAAGTGAACAAAAGAAGAATAATCTCCACTTCTAGGAATTGGCCTTGATGGGGAAAGACAGAGAAGATTATAAACTGAAGGGATTCTATCAACTACAGCAATGATACTTTTTATCACCAGACACACTCAACAAAGAACTGCTGTCCAAATCCTCAACTATCTGGAGCTGAGAAACAATATTAGAATCTGTAAAACCAAGAAATACTTTGTCATCGGAATCTCAAAAATATTCCTAAAAGACGGTTGTCATTTCAAACGATTTTGACTTCATTGCAGACAATATTCATTAAAACTCTCTATCACAACACTTTTTTCTTCTTCTTCTTCTTTCTGTCCTCATGTACCTTTCGGTGTTGAGGGGAGAGTGAGTATACAGTCTTTTGCCATTCTATTTGCCTATTTGCCTCTTCTGCTGTTATATTTCCGAGTGTCTCTTATACACTATCTATCCACCTTTTACGAGGGCGTCCAATAGGTCAACTGTTTTCGTATCGTTTGTAAAGTGTTTTTTGGATAATACTTTGCTCTTTCTGTCTGGTTATGTGGCCGTACCATTTAACTTGTTGTTTTTGGATGTATTCTATTGTTGACTTGATCCCTAATTGTTTCCTTAGTGCTTCATTCCTGATTTTGTCTCTTAAGCTAACTCCAATCACACTTTGCTTTTCAAATACAAACCAGAAAGAAAGTGAAATGTCTACTTTTGATTTCTTTGCTACATGGATCTTATTTTACAATCTTTATTTTCTTGTTGAAAGCAGTTCCTAGCAACGAGTGACTCAAGTTGACAACAGTGGCACAAAATACCTTGCACCTGTAGACTGTAGTTACTGACAGCATATTAAAGTTTAACTTTTAACAGTTATATCCCTTAGAGCCGTCTACACAGAAGTGGAGGTATAGCTTTAGCAGTGATGGTGTTGACTTCTGATTTGTAGTCTGTAGTCATTGGGCTTTCAATTTATTCTATTCTCAAAAACAAAGCAGGAAATAACACAGTATGTCATTTGTCATAAAATGAACTTCTTTTGCCAGAAGTATTACTAAAGTGTGTTTGTGTTCATCAATAGTTGAACTTCTTCTTTCCTTCCTCTTTTACCCTTTATGGGTGTTGAGAGAGATACAGTGTTCTTGTGTTTTTGGCAGCTTCAGATAATGTTATTTGTGTTCGTGTAATGTCTCTTTGATGTTGTCGATCTAGCGTACTCTAGGTCTACCACTGGCTCTTCTTTCTGCTTCTCCTCTCTTCATATATGTTTTATAAACTAATGAATCACACGGCATTCTTTCCAGATGACCGAACCATTGTATCTGTTGGTTTTGTATGTATTATAGAATTGATAAGACACCCACTCTTTCTCTTATGATCTAATTTATAATTCTGTGTCTTCTGGTCACTCCTGTGGCTTTTATCAGATGTCTCATCTCTGTTCTAACCAGTTGTCTCTTATGTTTTGTTGTTAAGGACCATGTTTGACATTGGTAGCACAGGGTTGAAATTAAAATACTTTGGGTAAGCTTTTTTTCACATTAGTTGAAAGCTTTTGAAGACTTTCTATTATCTCTGTAATTACTGAGCGTATGGGCTTCATATTTTGCATGTGTGAATTATTTCATAACCCTGTTAAAGATTTTGGATTAAATATTATCTATACTGAATGGATTTATCACAGCAGTCGCTATGAATGTCATTTTTAAGATAGAAATACTCTTTTATGTTGCTATATTTATCAAGCATGGAAAAAGTCACCCACCAATGATTGATCTTACAAAGTTTATTCAATTGATTGATCAGATTTATCAACACCATTTATATATTGTAATCTGCAACTAAAAATTATCTTTCAACTGAAATCTTTCAGAATTTATTATTTTCTTTAAAAATTCCATTCACATCCTTCTAGAGATACATTGATCCATTCTTCTTCTTAAGGTAAAACATTGTATATCTCTGAGAGTTAAAGTTTAAAAAAAATTCTGGGAGTATCTCCGGAGGGGACACCTCCTTCAGAACATTGGAAATAATAATTTCATCATTAAAATTCCTAAGAATTGAAATAAATAAACACAAATTATTAAGAAAGTTTGCGCCAATATTTTGCCTACAAATGTAAATAAATCATTGTAATCTTTCTTTATTTTCTGGAATATTTCTAATAAAATGGAGTTGAACAATTCTTTAATCTAACTTGTAGTTCAAAGATGAAAGTTCTGCTATTTTGGCAACCAGTTAACCTTCACTTTACACAGATTATGTACTACTAACCGTTTATTGATGGGTTGTGTGACTGGTTGTTGATCCATTGGTAAATGAGCTCTTTGACCCATAGCCATTGTGGGTTAGGGTGAGCTATGCATGAGTTTGTGAGCTGTTGTTCTGTACCATGTAAGGTAATATTTCCTGATTTTGTTATTTTTAGACTAAACACAACATTCTGGGACCAGCTCTATTTCTGGCTGACTTCATTAAATTGGATAAAAAATATCAGGTGAGGTTTATGTTAAATCTAAGTAAAGCATATGCAAGGGGTGTTCATTGAGTTATGGGAATAGTTTTGTGGGGATAAATATGGTAGAATGTTTTTATACTGTTAGTTCAATATCCTTCAGACACTTATATGGAAGTCTATCCCAACTACAGAGAAACTGCAGATTTTACAGACTATCATGTGCTGTCCAAGAATGAAAACTTATAGTACTAGATAGAAGAAGAAGAATATTCTTTAAATAGTTCCCTTGTTAATATATACACCTATTCCAGCATTCCTGCCACTGAAAGAAGCACCTTTGTTAGGGAATTTTTATGAGTGTCGGTTCTGTACATGACCAGGGCCTACCTATATTTTGTTAATATAGCGGGATGTAGAGCGGACCTAGTTACAATGCACATGTTCAGTGGTAGTGTTTTACGGTTTGAAAGCTTTTTAGCACAGTCAATGCAATTACATCACTGGCAGAATGTATCATCTGAATTTTTTTTTAAATGGCTAATGCTAGTGGAGGTTAAAGTATGCCATGATTTAACATCTTGGCATTTTTCTCTTCTAAACAAAAACTATATATGCTATTTTTGTAAAAAAAATTCAAATGGAATTATACAGCAATGCAACATGTCATTTTGTTTAGAATACACTGCTTTAAGTATCCTGAGTAAAATTCTGATCTTACATGAAGTGTTTAGTTTAGAATTTAATAAAATATGATAAATTATTATTTTAAAAATGTTGGTTAAATTGTGAAGATGTTACACTAAAAAAGAACAAAAAAATAAGTATGACAAGAAAAACATGCAAAAAATAGCAGTACTCTGTTACCTGCCATGTATGTTCTAATATCCTGCACTGACATGTCTAGTTTCTTTTAAAATATGCTGAAATATGTTTTAGCACCTATTGCTGCTCCTCTCCCCTGTAATGGCTTGTGGCACCATTACTTCTTGTATTTCAAGCCATCTGCTGCCTCCGGCAGGTATGTGACCAATCGTTCTTTTATCTTGATATAGGTTGTGTAATCAACCGACTCAACTATAAGTGGATTGGAAACTTGAATAGCGTAAGTCATTGGCTGCTCATTTGCACCTGCTTTCCTAGTTCATTTCCTAGTTGCTTGTTTCCCACACGAGACCAGTTTGTTGTTCTGATTATTATGCCCTCAGAACTAATACATTCAGTAGTATTACTATTTTCTCCATATGCTTGTTCCTTTGTTTAAGGCAGATCGCTGTCGTAGCAGGACGGCCTCTCTCAGGTAGACTACACATCTCTACAGTATCTGCACCTTTTGGACTGAAACATCTAACTTTAGCGCAGCTTCTAGATCACTTTGACCCTCTATGTGAGGGGATAGCCAATTCCACCCCATATCACCCTTAGTCATCTCTTACATGTGTAGTAGGTAACTGTTGCTATTCTTTGCTCATTTTTAGATCGCCAGCAGACTTATATTTTTATCATCAATGTTTGCCATTGTCTTGTTTTTCTCTATATAAATTTCTATACCATGGGTGGCACAGGCTGAAAAGACAGTAGGTGAGGTTGTGATTTTTGATACAACAAAAAAGAAATGATAATGATGTTAGATTAATGACTCCATGACAAATATCTACAATGTTATAATTACTCTGACAGAGAGTATATAGACAGGGTGGAAAAGCAGATTGAAACTAATTAACTCATATTAGGGATAATTTTATTGTTTCAAAATCGTGCTGTCTGTTACGGTTTTTTAAAATCTATTTTATTCATATCTATCTGTGTGTCTGTTCTTATCTTGACAAACGTCAAGTGGCTGAAACTTACACCATTTTTGTGTTATTTTACTAATTTTATTTTGCCACACAGTAGAGACAGTTTTGCTACAGTTTTATTTTCTTGTTTCTCACTGATTACTACTACTATTCCACTGTTATCTCTTTATGCCTTGTTTGTAGTGTCATGGGGTACAAGGGTGTTCTGGAGATGGCTTTTATCATTGAATGTAATGCAGAATAAAGGATGCACTTCCAGTATGAGAATGTAGGCTGATTTCCTTATTGCAGTCCTACAATAAGTTATCATGTCTGACTGTCAAACTATAGAAGATTTAAAACAGCTGCTGGTTAAATGAGTGAATAGTATCATTAGTGACTTTCTACATGCCACATAGATCAACTGATCTGTCACTCCAGATAACAAGAGAATAAGACAGACTTGTGTTCACTGCATCTGTAATTGGTGAATTGTACATTTATGAGTGGAACATAATAAAGTTGTTTAGCAAGAGTCTGTTGAATGTGAACATTAAGATAGTTGTGCCAGACATGTAATAAGAGCTGAATAAGGAGGTGTAGGGGATGGAGTTATTGTCATATCCCATAGAGGGTCAAAGTGACAGATGCAACATGCTGAAGTCAGATATGTCTGGCCAAATAATTCAGATATTACATATATATTGTAATAATATAAGCCATGATACAACACATTCAGTTCTCTGGAACTACGTTCTGCTCATCTGTAGTAGTTTGAGAATTAAAGCAGAAGAGTTACTATATATATGTTTGTCATTATTTCAGATCCCTGTAGAGATGTTCAAAAAAGATGTCAAAATGGAGATTGGTCAGGATGAAATGTTTAATGAGAAAATGACAGGATATCAGAAAGTCATGCAGCCTGGCTTCTGTGGAGAGTACAGAGATATAAAAGAAAGTAAGATATTTACAATTTGAACTGTGATACATTTTTGTCATGTATAATGTCCCAAAATGAGTACAAACTAAAACATGTTTGGAGAAGGCAACACACTAGAGGGTCCTCTTCTTCTTTCCTTCCTCTTTTACCCTTTACGGGTGTCGAGGGAGATATAATGCTCTTGTTCTCGCTTTTCTTGCAGCTTCAGATAATGCTAATTGGTGTTCGTGTAATGTCTATTTGATGTTGTCAATCCAGCGAAAATCCAATTCTGGAATAGAATCCCCTGCCATATTTGGTACATGTATGGTCAGAATTACACACATATGTTTGTTCTGTCTTCTCAGGCAGCATGTTTTGTCCATAAATCATAAATAAAGTAAGCAGGGTTCTGTGAATATTTAACTATCGATATAAAACAATAATAAATAACAATAAAACAAAGACAATTATCAACTCATCGGTCCTATTGGGACCTTTCTCAAGAAACAAATAACGGTTAAGAAAATACAGCCATAGAAATTATTGTTTTAAAATTTATAACCAAGATGACTGGGACAATGGTTTCCTTACTAAAAATAATTTCCCAGTATCAATGCTAGCGCATGTCTTGTAGAAGGCACAAAATAATGAGTTCAATATATGGGCTAAAATTAGCGCAATATTGACAGACAGAAATGGGCATGGTATGCAGAACTTATGTCAAATGCAAGCATATGTGTGGCCCACACAAAGGATACTGCAATTGTCTCATTTAATGGCAAAAATAGCTGTTTTAATACTTTAAACTGGATGTATAAAACAGAAATCTGACATGGTGCCACGTATAAGAAAACAATATGGCTATTTAAGGCTAGTAAGGGTTTTCTATCTATGAAAATTGGCAACATTGACCAGAAGTAGCAGACAGGTTGTTATTGCCATGTTAAAATTTTGAAACAATAATAAATAGCATCTTGTGGAATCATGCCGGTAATTATATTATTTATTTTTATGAAGTACTGCATAAACTGACACCGTTTAAAATGGCTACAGCACCTTGAGCTAAGAAGAAAAGGACACTTGATGAAGAAAGGCGAGTATTTCAAGAAAAATGGAAACTACAGTATTTTTGTGCAATGGTAAATGGAAAGATACATTGTTTAGTATGCAATAACAGCATTGCCACGCCAAAAGAGTACAGCTTAAAAAGACATTATGAAACCAACCATCAATCCTGCAATAAATATGTGGGCTTAATGCGTGTTTCAAGACTCCAGGAATTGAAGGCTAACTTGATACAGCAACAGACATATTTTACAAAAATAGATCAAGCCAATGTCGCTTCCATTACTGCAAGCTATGAACTCGGCCGAATGGTCGCCATGAGTGGGAAATCTTACATTGAAGGAAATTTCATAAAGCATTGCCTTGTAAAAGCTGCTGACACTGTGTGCCCACAGAAAGCACAATTATTGAAGGATATTTCATTAACCAGAAACACTGTTGCTGGATGAATTATGAAATAGCAGATGATTTGAAACAACAGTTGAAGGATGCAGCATCCAAATTTGAACATTTTTCTATTGCTATTGATGAGACCGTTGACACCACTAGAATAGCACAGCTTGCAGTTTTTATTAGGGCCTGTGACAGTGAATTTAATATTTATGAAGAACTGATTGAACTAATCCCAATGCACGACACTACAGCGAGCGAAGACATCTTTGAAAAAGTCGAGCAGATTCTGCATGACTATGATTTTGATTTGAGTAAACTTGTATGTTTATCTACTGATGGTGCTGCGAATATGGTTGACAGACATAATGGTGTTGCTGCCAAGTCGCGAACAGTGCTTAGTGTGGTAACAAAAACTTAACTTTATCAAATGCAATGCTCTCAACCATCATCAATTCAGTCAGCTGTTAGAAGACATGGATAGCCAGTTCACCGATGTTCTATTCTACACAGCAGTCTGTTGGTTGTCGTGTCACACAGTGCAAAAAAGATTTTATTTGCTGAGACCATAAATTACTTTATTTTTGGAGTGAAAGGTAAAAACACAGATGAAAGTTGGATCCAGGATCTAGCGTTTGCTGTGGACATTACTGCACATCTAAGTGATCTTAATTTGAAATAATGCCCATGTGTTGCTGGGGCCCGAAAGGGGAGAAAAGAATACAACACTGTTTACCTTCCATGCATGTCATAAGATGTGACTAAGGAGGTTATGGGATGCAGTTGACTGTCCCATCCCATATAGGGTCATTGACCCACAGCCATGCTGAAGTTGGATGTGTCAGGCTGATAGGAGCAGATATTGCAGTAATGTTGTACACCATAACACAACGCATTCCATTCTCCGGACTACATCCTGCTAATCAGCAGGAGTTTGAGAACGAACACAGAAGAAGAGTTTGAAATTATGTGGCAAAAACAAACTCATCACTCAGTTGTACGACAAAATCAAGTGTTTCCTTACAAAACTAAGCTTAAATTTGGTTCATATTCCTAACTGCAAAGAACTCAAAGAACCAGCCAATGCTGAATCTGTACTTACCTTTGCTAAATATGAGAGTCTCCTAGAGTTATTGTCAAAAGAGTTCCAGGAAAGATTTAGTGATTTCTCATCTTTTGAATACCATTTTGCATTATTCTCAGCACCATTCAACTTTGATGTTGTCAAAGCAGAGGAAAACTTGTGGATGAAGCTATTAGAAATGCAGTCTGATTCTACACTCAAAGCAAAGTATCTAGAAGTCGGAATACCTGGCTTCTATTCATACCTTCGTGAAAAGTCTACAAACTTCAGAAAGTTTTCAACTAGGATTATGGCAATGTTCGGTTTCACCTATGTGTGTGAATAGTTATTTTCCTTCATGAAATTAACAAAAACTTCTCAGAGAGTAGGACTGACCAATGAACACTTGTCATCCCTGATGAAGGTCGGAACTGCAAATACATTTCAGCCAGATATACGAAAAATTGTCATGAAAAAGAGGCATCAAACCTCAGAAAAAAATACTGATTAAAGAGTAAAAATGATTGAATGTTCTTAAATAAATGTTGGATTACAATTGTTATATTTGGCGTTGTGGAGCGTTAGCTTAATAAAGCCGTTGTAGTAGGCATACAAATTAATTAAATATAATTCAATAAGATTACAGTGTTTCTCAGATTTGTTGGTGTGGCCCGCCAGTAGGCCTATACTCAAAGTATCTTATGCGGCCCATGGTGCTTTTTGAGTTTGACATGCCTGGTATACAGGATGAAATGAAAGCCCAAAGTAAAAGAGGAAAAATGCAAAAATAAAGAAAAGGACCACCAATGAGTGATGCCAAGATAGGGGTGGTGGGGGGATGGTAGAAAAAAGTTGAAAGGATAGATATAGAAATTATTACACAGGGGGGGGGGGGGCGCTATCAATAGATACAGAGAACATAGAAATGTTGTTTCTTTGCACATTTCTATGTTCTCTGTATCTATTGGTAGTCCCCCTGTGTACTAATTTCTTTCTCTATCCTTTCCCCTTTTATTCCCCCCCCCCCCATCTTGGCATCGCTCATTGGTGATTGGTGACCCCATTCTTTATTTTTGCATTTTCATTTTTTACTTTGGGTTTCCATTTCATACTCAATGCCATGTCCATTTCTGTCTGTCAATATTGTGCTAATGTTAGCCCACATATTGAATGTATTATTTTGTACCTTCTACAAGACAAGTGCTAGCATTTATACTGGTCAATCCAGTGATTTTTGGTGAGGAAACCATTGTCCCAGTCATCTTGGATATACATTTTTTTAAATGAATTTTTACGGTTGTGTTTTCTTAACCGTTATTTGTTTCTTGAGGAAAGTCCCAATAGGACCGATATGTTGATACTTGTCTTCATTCTATGTATTATTGATTTATATTAATAGTTAGGTATTCACAGTAACCAGTATATTTATGGTTTACCTTTTGTTTGTCTAGTTACTGCAACACTTTCCATGTTGTCAGACATCCTCCAATCTTTTAGTTATTTATCTTTTGTCTGTACCTCAGATATCTGATACTTCTCAGAAATGCATGCACCTTTGCTGGTGCTGCTGTGGTTCACTGGGCAATTCTGAGAGATAGACATGATGATGCTCTTTAGAGACACTTTGATAGAATACTTGAGGAATTTCTTCGGTCTACTGGCCAGTCATTTTCCCTTAGGGAGCTCATCATACAGCAGCTGTTTTGGGATGTGTTTGTTAGGCATGCATATAACATACCTGGCACATCTAAATTGGACCATCTTCAGCATTGTGTGAATGCTTCTCAAGCAAACAAAACATCTCATTGCAACACAGACCCCTCTTGAAGAAGGAGCCCTGCCTCAAGTATTGTACAGCAACCTAGAGCAGGCACTCCTTTATATGAAAGAAAGTTTTAAATAAAAACTCACCATTAGACAATGAAAGTGTTGAACAGATATAGTGGAATAAACCTATTCAAATTTGCAGAATAATTCAATGTTCAGACTCAGACTCTGAATGAGTTAGCAGCGTCATTGACGAACATGACTTTATATTAGAGGATGAAGCAATTCAATTCCAGTTCACCTGACAGCTGTTACATGCACAAACATACATAGAAAATATACTGGATTATTTGAGTTACCAATATTCTGAGACATCACAAAATTACTGTATATCAAGCCATCAAAGCAAAACTGATTATTCAATCCTGCAACACCTAACAGCAAAATCAGAGAAAAGACAATAGGGAGTTGTTCACAGAATCTGTCTTTGAGCCACTTTCCAGTCTCACATGGTACAATGATGGCATAGATGCACCATGGCATATATAGATAAGACTAGAAGTAGGCTCGCAGACTGATTCTGTTAACATCGATACAGCAGCAAAAATGAGACTCGTACTCCTTTTACAGATGACTTCAATGGCACGGAGCCATCTGGGAGCCTATGATAATCATGACAGCCAATAAGCTGTGCATCTGAGATGCAAGGCTTAATGCTGTCACATGATTATCATATATTATATTATATTATATTATATTATATTATATTATATTATATTATATTATATTATATTATATTATATTATATTATATTATATTATATTATATTATATTGTATTATTATATCATATCATATATTATATGTATCAATTTGACACAATTGAATGCTTTAGAATAAATGTCCATCAGTCAATATGAACAATATCACATTACATCATTTCTCTGTTTCATTGCTGTTTATGTGTGTTTTGTCAAATTTCTGTTCGTGGTGTTTCACCTCTGATCTTATATTTTTAAGTTTTCTATGTAAATCTATATTTAGCTTTGCAATGTGAATATCTATAGTGCCATTCTTACTCATCATGTTTTGTGGTGAATGTGTTCTTTATAAAGACCTTTTGGTTGAAACGTTGGTATGTGTGTTATTATGTGTGTTTCCAGTGTTAAGCAAATCTTTATTACCCTGTACCACTATTCATTGCAAGGGAATCCAGGCTGGTATTCATTTAGTAATAATGTAGTTTTACTAGATAATTCAGAAAAATGATGTGAATGAGTTTGTCTTGTTTGGTAAATTGGATGGCTTGTAAAATTGATTTTGAGTGACTGAAGGTCGAAGTTTGTTTTAATACACTGACTTGCTAGTCTTATGCTCACTTGATTCGCAGTATTGGCAGGAAATGTGCAGATCACAAATAACATCCACATTTGTGATCTCACACAATTTAATTAATAGACAACAGAATAAATGTTTGAAGGACAGCTGGCAGTGTTATTTGTCCATCAGAGTCAACTCAGATCATTTGAATTCAATTGGGATATTGATATATCCGACTGTGACTAATGAGTGCTATACATTCCTGGATTTTCTTTCTACACTGAACATGAGTGAATGCAGTCTGTGAGACATGGAGCAGCTCTTGCTTTTCTTGTAGCGTGTTTCTGTTGAAATTTAACTTACCTGAAATTCTATGTAGCAGCTAATTCATTCTGAGTCTTTGATGCTAGTTTGACCTTCCTTGTGCCAATCTCTTGCTTGAATTTATGCCCACAGATAGCAATATTCTGATCACTCCAAAAATGTCACAACTTTGTGAAGACTAATTTACTTTATTTATTATAGTTATTTTCCATTTCATGACTTCTTCTTGATAAGAAACTGGCTTCACGGGGCATTCCCATAAGTACTCCTTCCTCTATTTCAGTAGCCATCCCAGTGTGTGTAGACTCAGAGTCCTGCTGCTCAGGTGTTGATTGTGTGATCTTCGGGACTTTCCAAAAAATTTACTTTTCCTCCCCTCACCTCTAGATACTCCCATTTCTAACATTCTCTGTATGTGTACGTTCTCAGCCTCATTGACATCATCTTCATCTTGAAATGAATTTATTATTGTCTTCATTAAGTCTACATTATATCTTCTCAGCAATGTGCCATCTATCACCGCATTGCCTGCCAATAAGTCGGCTGTCTCGTTTCCTCTGACCCCAGCATAACCAGGGCAGTATATCTATGTAATGCTCTGGACAATAAGTCCACTATTCTTTTCTTAGCATGAACTTTTCTATCTTGCGCAGCATGTTTTGAGAGTCTGAGTGTGTTGATGTAAGCTGCTGAAAGAGACGTCGACATCAGGACACGACACTGTGCCCATCCACAAACTGTGAGGGCTGAAGCTCTAACGTTGTTTTTATATCTAACAGATATTTCTGAATATACTGGATAGCGAGTTGTCATTCACCGTTGCGGGAATTCCAGTTCGACAGTGAAACGTTGTTGGTATTTGTGTTACTCAGGAATTTCTTTAGAACTCTTGTAATTAATTGTAAAAATCGTAAATTATACCGACCTTCATTAGATGGACATTGCACACATAATTTTCACCTTTCTTGTCAAAGCAAAATGCATCACATGACTTGTCACTGTTTATTGTTTGTATATTTATTATTATATTCTTCTTCTTCTTTCGTTCACTTGAAACATGTCTATATCTGCAATTCTGTCTCCTTAATAAAACTCACTGTCTTTTGTAGTTCATACAGTGTCCCATAGAGCTTTGATTCCAGTGTTGTTTCCTCTGGCCAATATGTCTGCCTCAGCGTTTCATGCTCAGAACACTCTTGAAGTATATGTTTGGCACTCTGTACTGCCTGTCCACATGTACACATGGCCGTGTTGCCAATCTTGAACTTTGTATACATGTGACTGCGGAGTCGGTTGTGTCCTGTTCTGAGACGTAGAATTATAACTTGTTCTGATCTGTTCATAATGTGATAGTCATCTTGTGTTGGTGTTTGTGGCTTTCTTATTGACTTGATCATCTGTTTTTTCTGATGGTAGGTGATTGGTATATCTGGTTGATCTTCGGCAGCACCTTCCTTAGCCAGTTGGTCTGCTTTTTCATTTCCTGGTATTCCACAGTGAGAGGGTATCCACTGCATGGTTACCCTATACTGGTAAGACAATTCGCTAAGTAGTTTTTTCAAGTCTGTTAGTTTTCCAGACTGGAGAGCTTGAAGCACTGACCTTGCATCTGTCAGGAATACCACAGGCTGTAGGTCAGAGTTGGAGTTCAGCAGTTTTTTAGCTGCCACACTAATTGCCTGGATTTCTGCATCATAATTATTGCAGAATTTTCCTGTCGGTGTTCTGATTGTATCTCTAGGCTTGTGTGGATATTCTATATATACACCTGCACCTCCATTCCTCACAGCATTCTGTGCTGACCCATCTGTGTATACTCTGACCCATATATCTTGTGGATATTCCTCGTCCAGGAAACTGAGGGTGACTGTCCTCCGCTGCACACTGTTCTGTTCGTCCTCGCTTAGTATTCCTTTCACATGGGTCTGAATGTATATTGGCATTCCATGCCTTTCACTCCATGGGGTTTGTTCTGGTACAGACCTTAAGGGGCTGTCAACTTCAGGTAGGTCTGTAAGTTGTCTACGGAGTCGTTTAGCTTGATGGATAAAGCTGCTTCTTTTCAGTCGCCCCATTGCTAGGTTTTGGAATCTTTCCTTCATTGGATGACTTGGCATACACTGAAACTTTTCCGCTTGAATTAGTACTTTTGTGTCTCTGCGTTCGCCAAGTGTTTGCATTCTTCCCATTTTCTGCATCTCTGCTATGGGTGTTGATTTCATTGCTCCCAACATTATTCTAAGTGCCTGGTTTTGCACTTTATCTAGATCTTGTAATGTGGTGTTTGATGCAGGACACCACGCAGCTGAACCATATTCCAGGTGTGGTCTTATGCCTTGCTGGTAAACTTTACTGAGTATATTCCCACTGGCTCCCCATGTGGTTCCACTTAGTTTTCTCAGGATAGCTAACTTCCTCCTGGCTTTTGTTGTTGCTTTGTTTATGTGCTGCTTCCATGTCAGCTTATCATCAAAAGTAACTCCGAGGTATGTTGGTTGTTTGTCTTCCTTCAAGAGCTCTCCGTCTATCTTGATATGACCGGCTTTTTGTTTTGGTGAGAGGGTAAAGAGTGTAGTGCTGCACTTATCTGTGTTAATGCTGACACACCATCTATTTGCCCATAAGGTTAGGGCATCGATAGCTCTTTGTATTTGTTTAGTGGCCACTGTTGCATGTTCTTCCGTGCACCAGATCACCAGGTCGTCAGCATACATTGCCACTTTGATCCCGTGTGGTAGTTCAGCAACTAGGTCATTGATGTAAACCAAGAAAAGTGTGGGTGACAGGACTCCTCCCTGGGGGACTCCATGACGCAGTAGGACTTTCTTGCTTTTGCGACCATCTAATTGTACCCTGGCTCTTCTATTATGCAGGTATGCTTTTACCCATTTGTACATTCTTGAGCTAACCCTGCAATTTCGCAATTTCTTTAGGAGCCCTTCTTTCCAGACCTTATCAAATGCTTTCCTAAGGTCTATCCATGCTGCTAGTACCAGTTTCTTATCTTGGAAGGCATCCTCAATCTCTTGGGAGAGGTAGGTTGCCTGATCTTCAGTAGAGTAGCACTGTCTGAAACCTGCTTGCTGTGATACCAGAAGGTTTTCACTTTCAAGGTACCACTGCATCCTAAGATTGATAATGCGTTCCATTGTTTTGCATAAACAGCTTGTGAGGCTGATGGGCCTGTAGTTGGAGACTGTGTTGCCATCTTTTCCTGATTTGAGGAGTGGTATCATTATTGCTTCTCTCCACGCCTGTGGTACATTACCTGTGGACCAGCTTGTGTTAAAGATTTGCAGCAGCTTTGCTCTTGCTGCAATTCCCAGGTTTCTAATCATTTCATTGGACACTCCATCAGCTCCAGGGGACTTTTTCATTTTCAATTTGGATATTGCATGCTCCAGTTCTCTCATTGTGATTGGTGCCTCCATGACTTCAGGTATAGGTTCGTCTTGTCCAATGTTTTGCTGGTTCGCTCGAACCTCCTGTTGTTTGTCTGGGCTGACTTTGACGTTATTGTCTTCTGCAAAGGAATCTGCAAAGTAATCAGCTGCATGTTTACCTGTTAAAATGTTTTTATCTTTATAAAGTGTGATCCTGGTATTTCTCCCTGTACCTTCATCATTTAGTTGTTTTACAAGTTTCCATAATTTCCTAGTATCTCTTTCTAGGTTCAGCGACTCTGTTTTTTCTTTCCAGCTGTTCCGTCTGGCTTGTAACTTGGCTCTTTGAAATTTAGCCTTTGTTTGCTGATATTTGTTGTGATGTTCTTGGCTAGGTCTGTTCTCAGCCTGCTTTCTAGATGTTTCCATCTCATTTTGCAGCTTTTCCAGTTCATCATTCCAGTAGGGTTTGTAGTTTTTGCGTGCCCCCCTGGGTATGGTTTTACTAGCAGCATGTAGTATACATCTATTAAATTCACTCACTGCTCTATTGATGTCTTTGTCCAAGTTCATGTCCTTAGCTAGAACACTGGTTAAATGCTGGTACATTTTCCAGTCTGCCCTCTTATAGTTCCACCTAGTGAGCGTGCTGCTGTCCTTGGTATATTCATTGTGAATTTCCAGAAATACTGGTCTGTGGTCACTACCCCCAAGCTGCTTTCCAACGACACGTGTGATGTTCCATTCCAGGCCTGGTGAGTAGAATGCCAGGTCTGGTGTAGAGGTGGTGTGCCATGCTCTCGAGTAGAAGGTTGGTGAGTCAGCTGGCTGGTTAATAAGAATGAGATTATTTTCATCCTGCCAGCTCTCAAGTTCCTCACCTCTCTTGTCGATATGATCGTAGCCCCAGCTCTGAGAGTGGCTGTTGAAGTCACCACACACCATAAGCCTTTCTTTATCTGGAATTGTGTCTAGTGCCAATGGTTTATCATTTGGGCAGTAGTAGTTCAGGAGATGGAATTCTGCACTGTCTGTTTTTATGTGGAGCATCTGGTATTCTGCCCCGTCCATGTATACTTCCAGCTGACATGCGCTGATATTGTTTTTAACTAGTGTCAGAATTCCACCCTTTCGCCTGTCTTTTCGGTCAGATCGGTAGCACTGGTAGCCTCTGATTTTGAAGGCTATGTCGCTGCTGAGGTGTGTTTCTTGGATACAGCAAATATTAACTTGTTCTTCACTGAGGACATTTTCAAGTTCCAATTTTTTGCTGTATCCATCTCTTTTACTGTTGACACCCTCAGCATTCCAGTGCATTATTTTTATTGGTCGTCTGTTTGTTTGGCCAGTAGCTCTATTCCCTTGCCTCCTGGCTCCTCGGGGCAATTGAGAAGGACTTCCAGTAACTGAGGTTGGGCCCTTTCGAGGTATAGGGCCCGGCACCGTCCCTGCCTGAACGTCCGCCACAGGGCAGGCACCATAACATTTATTAGATGCAGACATGTTTCCATTGTGTTTTATGCGTGGCAACCTGATTATCTGTGCGCCTTTTGGCTGGTTGCCTCCGTCTTCAGCACTCTGCTTACTAGGGCCGGACTATGGTCCTGCTCGAGTGGGAGTGCCCGACCAGTCTTAGTTTCCAGCCTCTGATGGCTGAACTAAGCCCCATCACCACTTCAAGGTTCTGGCCTCGATGGGGTATTATTATATACATTTCATGACTTGTCACTGTTCATTGTTTGTATATTTATTATTATATACATTTCATGACTTGTCACTGTTCATTGTTTGTATTTTTCAGAGATCAGCGGTGACACATTGCAGAACTTCAATAACTCTCAGGATGATGTTCAGAAAATAAAAATAGAAAGTGTATACAGTGTTCAATATTCACAACTTGTAAGATCTGATGTTTTCTCAGAGAATTTTCCAGAACATGTTAGAAACATTGAGAAGAATACATCAGATGAGACAAGGGATTTTGAGATGGTACATGAACACAAAGGAAACACAGTAATTAAAGCAGAAAACAAGAATGGAGATTTGTGCTTGACTTCAAGAAAGCAGAGACTGAATAGCTTAAGAGAACCAGTGGCCAGGGACCATCAGGTCAAGGTTGAAGATGTCATTGGTAAGATTTCCCAGAATGAGGATAATCTGACAGTCAATATAATTGAAGAATGTAGCAAACTCTCAGAAAATGAATTATATGTTTCTAAGAAAGATAATAGACATACTGTGTGTAATGTAAGGTGTGAGAATCTTGACAAATGTGATGTTTCTGAAGTAGGTTTGAACACATATAGAAAGAAATATAGAAAAGAGAAGACAGACAAATGTCATGTTTCCAACATTGGATTTACTTGTTCTGATAACCAG
The DNA here is from genome assembly GCA_034231615.1 of Meghimatium bilineatum. NCBI lineage: Eukaryota > Metazoa > Mollusca > Gastropoda > Stylommatophora > Philomycidae > Meghimatium > Meghimatium bilineatum. Next base: position 9,288,188 of record CM067322.1, on the reverse strand, counting down.
TGGACACAGAAAAGTGAAAATAATGGAGAGAAAACTTATAAATGTGATAGTTATGGTGCGAGAATTTCTAATATTTCTAACTTGAAAGTTCACAACAGAATACAAAAAGCTGAAAAAGCTTACAAATGTGACATTTGTGGTGCTGGATTTACTCAAGCTGGTGATCTGAAAGTACATATAAGAACACATACAGGAGAGAAACCTTACAAATGTGATGTTTGTGGTGCTGGATTTACTCAAGCTGGTGATCTGAAAGTACATATAAGAGCACATACAGGAGAGAAACCTTACAAATGTGATGTTTGTGGTGCTGAATTTACTCAAGCTGGTGATCTGAAAGTACATATAAGAACACATACAGGAGAGAAACCTTACAAATGTGATGTTTGTGGTGCTGGATTTACTCAAGCTGGTTATCTGAAAGTACATATAAGAGCACATACAGGAGAGAAACCTTACAAATGTGATGTTTGTGGTGCTGGATTTACTCAAGCTGGTGATCTGAAAGTACATATAAGAGCACATACAGGAGAGAAACCTTACAAATGTGATGTTTGTGGTGCTGGATTTACTCAAGCTGGTGATCTTAAAGTACATATAAGAACACATACAGGAGAGAAACCTTACAAATGTGATATTTGTGGTGCTGGATTTACTTGAGCTGGTGATCTGAAAGTACATATAAGAACACATACAGGAGACAAACCTTACATATGTGAAATTTCTGGTGCTGGATTTACTCAATCTGGTAATCTGAAAGAACACATACAATAGAGAAAACTTACAAATGTTATGTTTGTGGTGCTGGATTTACTGACGCTCATAGTTTGAAAGTACATATAAGAACACATCTTTGTGGTTTCAGGACTTTTTCAAATGTATAATCTGAAGGTACACATTGGAACACATATGTGAGAATCCTTACAAATGTTATTTTGTAGTGTAGGATTTACTCAAAGTCAGAACTTTAATGTACACATCAGAAAGCATACAGGAGAGAAATTTTATAAATGTGATCTTTATGGTGTAGGGGATACTGGTGCTAGTCATTTTCATTGCCACAGGAGAGCTCATACAGGGGAGAAAACTTACATATGTGATGTTTGTGATGCTGGATTTACTCAATCTTATAATCTGAAAAAATACACATAAGAATGAACACATACAGGAGAGACACCGTATATATGTGATGCTTGTGTTGCAGGATTTACTCCGTCAGAATTTAAATATAGGCCTACACATCATAAAACATAAGTGGAGAAACCTTACAAATGAGATGCTTGTGGTGTAGATTTATTCATTCTCGAAGCCAGAGAAGCGACACAAAATAAATATATATATATATGCAGGAGAGAAACCTTAATAATGGGATGTTTGTGGTGTAGATTAGTTAATTCCTGAATCCTGAAGTGACGCAAAAGATTACATTATGATAGAGTACTTACGGGCTTACAATTGAGTGACCACTTCTGTAGGCATCTTCATGCCATAAAACAGAGAACCTACCCATGACGCCATTCATTTTAATAGTGATGGTCATCATGGTGCCCTTGATATCCAGGTCACTGCCCACAGATCCTGCACCCATGGATGACAGATCTAGGTACGTTCTTGAAAATCAATTTATTTTTGAGTTTGGTACCCTCAAGACTTTTGGACTTGTCTCTGAACATTCATTTATTTAAATTTGTGTTGGTGTGGTCCTTATTGTATTGTTATCCATGTTGTATTGGGTAATAATTTGTTATATCTGTTATGATATCCCATCCAATTTTCAACAATACATGTTTCCATGACTACATGTTTCCACATACATCATTCTCACCTTGAACTTCATACTTTTTACATCTCAACAGTGTATCTAGTGCCTCTGTGTTGGTAACATTGTTTTTACTCCTTTCATTGTTTTTCCAGTTTGTTTTATATATTCTTGAAAAAGACCTAATATTTGAAATGGTGAAAATATCTTGTCATTTGTATGTTTGTTTGTTTACACCTCATAACACCTTAGTCTTAGTGATAGTCCGTCTATTGTGTTCAAGTGAAACATTAAAAACCTGTGTTCTAGTACATACTATTGCATATTAACAGGCCATAGTCTAGACAATGAAATACATTGTGTCAAAGTTTGCAGCTAGGCTGCGATATATGTGCTCTTTGACCGGACACATCTGACTTCAACATAACTTATATCTCTATCTACCTCTTGCTTGCTTCCCTTTGACTTTTCCCTCAAGTAAGGTCTTCAATAAGGAGTCATGTCTTTTAATGTATCCAAAATATTTTATTTGCCTGATCTTTATTTCTCTTAGTAATTCTTTCTTCATATTAAGTGTTTTTAGCACCACTCTATTTTTCTCTTTAAATGATGTTCTCCCTATTCTTATATATACCCACATCTCAAAGGCATCAATTCTGTCTTCTAATTGTTTATTTAGTGTCCATGTTTCTGATCCATACATTCATATAGTATAGATTTAGCATTTTATAATTCTCATTTTTAACTTGTTTGTAATTTGTTTAGATGTTACTATTTTCCTCATGTCATTGAAGGTACTTTTGGCCATTTCTATTCTCCTTTTAACTTCTCACATCTGCTGTAAGTAACTTATCTGAGATTTTATGTAGCAGCTGAACTGAGTCTGTGGTGCTAGATTGACATGTCTTGTACCAATCTCTTCCTTGAATTTGTTCACAGCTAGCAATATTCTGATCACATTATTCCACAAATGTCACAACTTTGTGAAGACTAATTTACTTTATTATAGCTATTGTTATCGTATACAATTCATGATTTGTCACTGTTCATTGTTTGTATATTTCAGAGATCAGTGATGACACATTGGAACACTTCACCAACTCTCAGGATGATGTTCAGAAAATACAAATAGAAAGTATGTACAGTGTTCAACATTCACAACTTCTAAGATCTGGAGTTTTCTCAGAGAATCTTCCAGAACATGTTAGAAACAATGAGGAGAACACAAGAGATGTGACTGGAGTTTTGGAGAGACTAACAGAGCACAATAGAAACATTGTGAAGAATACATCAGATAAGACAGGAGATTATGAGATGGTTCATGAACACGAAGGAAACACAGTAATAAAAGCAGAAAACGAGAATGCTGATTTATTCTTAACTTCAAGAAACCAGAGACTGAATAGCTTAAGAGATTCAGCAACAGTCAGGCACCATCAGTTCAAGATGGAAGATGTTATTGGTAAGATTTGTCAGAATGAGGACAATCTGACAGTCAATATTGAAGAATGTAACAAACTATCAGAAAATGAATTCTCTGTTTCTAAGAAAGATAATAGATATACTGTGTGTAATGTACAATTACAAGTGGACAAATGTGATGTTTCTGGTGTAAGTTTGAACACATACAGAAAGAAATATGGAGGAGAGAAGTCTGACAAATGTCATGTTTCCAACATGGGATTTACTTGTTCTAATTACCAGTGGACACAGAAAAGTGCAGATATCGGAGAGAAAACTTACAAATGTGATATTTATGGTGCGGGATATTCTAATATTTTTAACCTTAAAGTACACAGTAGAATACAAAAAGCAGAAAAACCTTACAAGTGTGAAATTTGTGGTGCTGGGTTTACTTTATCTGGTAATCTGAAAGTACACATAAAAACACATACAGGAGAGAAACCTTACGTATGTGATGTTTGTGGTATACGATTTTCTATATCTGGTCCCTTACATATACACAAAAAAATACATACAAGTGATAAACCTTATGTTTGTGATCTCTGTGGTATTAAATTTTCTGATGTTAATAATTTTCATAGACACATCAGAACACATACAGGAAAAAAACCTTACATATGTGACATTTGCAGTGTAGGATTTTCTCAAATTTATAACTTGAAGGTACACATCAGAACACATACAGGAGAGAAACCTTACATGTGTGATATTTGTGATGCAAGATTTTCTCTAATTCATACCTTGAAAGTACACATTGGAACACATACAGGCAAGACACCATACACATGTGATATTTGTGGCGCAGGATTTTTTAATACTGATAAACTGAAAGTTCACAGCAGAACACATTCCCAAGAAAAACCTTATATGTGTGTTTGTGGTGCTGGATTTACTCAAGCTGGTAATCTGAAAGTACACATAAGGACACATACAGGAGAGAAACCTTACAAATGTGAAGTTTGTGATGCTGGGTTTACAAACTCTTCTCATATGAAAAGACACACAAGAACACATACAGGAGAGAAACCTTACAAATGTTATGTTTGTGGTGCTGGATTTACAGAATCTAATAGTCTGAAAGCACATATAAGAACACATACAGGAGAGAATCCTTACAAATGTGATGTTTGTGGTGCTGGATTTACTCAAGCTGGTAATCTGAAAGTACATATAAGAACACATTCAGGAGAGAGACCTAACAAATGTGATATCTGCGGTGCTGGATTTACTAACTCTTCTCATTTGAAAAAGCACATAAAAACACATACAGGAGAAAAACCTTACACGTGTGATGTTTGCGGTGCTGGATTTACTCAAGCTGGTAATCTGAAAGCACATAAAAGAACACATTCAGGAGAGAAACCTAACAAATGTGATATCTGCGGTGCTGGATTTACGAACTCTTCTCATTTGAAAAAGCACATAAAAACACATACAGGAGAGAAACCTTGCAAGTGTGATATTTGTGATGCTAGATTTACTGTACCTGGTACTCTGAAAGAACATATAAGAACACACACAGGAGAGAAACCTTACACATGTGTTGTTTGTGGTGCTGGATTTTCTAAAGCTGGTAATCTGAAAGAACATATAAGAACACATACAGGAGAGAAACCTTACATGTGTGATGTTTGTTGTTCTGGATTTACTAGCTCTTCTTATCTGAAAAAGCACATAAAAACACATACAGGAGAGAAACCTTACAAATGTGATGTTTGTGGTGCAGGATTTTCTCAAATCCATAATCTGAAGATACACATTGGAACACATATGTGAGAATCCTTACACATGTTATGTTTGTGCTTTACTCAGGATTTACTCTAAGTCAGAACTTTAATGTACACATCAGAAAGCATACAGGTAGATACATTTTATAAATGTGATCTTTATGGTGTAGGGGATGCTAGTGCTAGTCATTTTCATTGTCACAGGAGAGCTCATACAGGGGAGAAAACTTACATATGTCATGTTTGTGATGCTGGATTTACTCAATATTATAATCTGAAAAAATGCACATAAGAACGAACACGTACAGGAGAGAAACTTTATAAATGTGATGTCTGTGTTGCAGCATTTTCTTAAAGTCCGAACTTGAATGTACGCATCAGAAAACATACAGTGGAGAAAACTTATAAATGTGATGTTTGTGGTGAAGGATTTACAAAAGATCACATACAGAAGAAAAACCCTATGTATGTGATCTTTGTGATATCACATTTTCTGATAGTACAAATTTTCATACACATAGGAGAACACATACAGGAGAGAAAGCTTACATATGTGATCTTTGTGTTGCAGAATTTTCTCAAATTTATAATCGGAAGGTACACATTGGAACACATACAGGAGAGAAACCTTACAAATAGGATGTTTGTGGTGTCAATTTATTAATCCTTAAAAAGTTTGAAGAGACACAAAAGATAACATACAGGAAATAAACTTTACAAATGTGATGTTTGTTGTGCAAAATTTATTGAATCTGCTAGCCTTCAGAAACAGATAAAAAAAACATACAGCCTTCAGAAATAGATAAGAAAACATACAGGAGATACAACTTACAAATGTTATGTTTTCTGTGTTGTAGGATTTATTAAATCTACGGTAATTAATGTTTTGTGTTGTAGGATTTATTAAATCTACAGTAATTATTTTCTGCTGATTCTCAAATTCTGGTTCTCAAATTCTTGCATATTAGCAATATGACAATACTGCAGTGAAACAGAACAACAATAGTACTTACGTAGAACACAAATTTTTTGGATATTTCATTTGAACATAACAGACGGACTATCACTAAGACTAAGAGGTTATGAGGTGTAAACACAAAAACATATAAATTACAATACACAAGACATTTTTAACGTTTCGAACCATTGGGTCTTTCTCAAGAATATATCAAACAAACAATGAAAAACAATGAAAACAGTAAAACCGATGTTACCACCACAGAGGATCTAGATACACTATTGACATGTAAATAATACATAGTTCAAGGTAACAATGATGTACGTGGAAATATGCAGTTATGAAAGCAGGTTTTTTGAAAATTGGATGAGATATGATAATAGATATAACAAATTATTACCCAATACAACATGGATAGCAATACAATAAGGACCATACCAACACAAATTTAAACAAATGAATGTTCAGAGTTAAGTCCAAAAGGCATGAGGGTACCAAACTCAATAATAAATTGATTTTCAAGAATGTACTTTGATCTGTCATCCGTGGTGCAGGATCTGAGGGCAGTGACCTGGATATCAAGGGCACAATGATGACCATCACCATTGAAATGAATGGTGACAGGGATAGGTTCTCAAGTGTTTTATGACATGAAGATGCCTACAGAAACGGTCACTCAATCGTAAGCCCGTTTTACCCATATACTTCCTTGTCATACTTCATATAACAGTTGTGCCTGCTATCTTTTTCATTATGCCCATTCTTTTTCTAGCTTTTTCCTTGTCATTCTAGAGCCCGGGATTATTCTGAAGTATGTTGGGTTCTTCTCTAGTGGAAATAAGTGATTGTTTATTTTTACCAGTGGTGTTGTCTGTACCTTGTTGAATAAGATGAATATTCACCTGTGTGTTGCGAGGCATGAAAGGGGAGCAAAGAATAGCAACACTGTTTACCTTCCACGCATGTCGTAAAAGGCGACTACGGAGGTTATGGGATGGAGTTGGCTGTCCCATCCCATATAGGGTCAGTGACCCAAAGCCATGCTGAAGTCGGGCCGAATGTGTCAGGCCGAAAGGCGCAGATATCGCAGCAATGCTGTAAACCATGACACAACGCATTCCGTTCTCCGGACTACATCCTGCTAATATGCAGGAGTTTGAGAACGAATGCAGAAGAAGATGAATATTGTGTGTATTCTGGTGGTATATTGGGTGTAAATATTGAGGTTTTCATCTCATTAATGGTGAGCAACCATTTCTTCATCCAGCTTTCTGGTGTGTGCAGTGCCTCTTGCATTCTAGTTTTTTTCAACTGCTTTTTGCTTCCCCTCCTGTCCACAAAGCCAGGTCATCTGCATACATTGCTGAGTGCACCACAGTCGGTATGCTCTCCATAATATCATTTAGTAAATTAAGAAGAGTGTTGGGGATAGTACACCTCCTTGTGGGATACCTTGTTCTAGTATTCTCTTCCTGCTATGTTTTCCCTGTACTTGCACTCTGGCTGTTCCCTTTTCCATGTACTTGCATTTCCAGTTATGTAAGTGTCCTCTGATGAGCTTGTTCCTGAGTCCTTCTTTCCAAACTTTGTCAAATGCCTTGTCCACGTTAATCCACACTGCAAGAGTGTGTTTTTTTTCTTGATATGCATCTTCCATCTCTTGGGCTAAGTAGGCAACCTGGTCTTCTGTTGATCTGTGTTGTCGGAAGTCACTGTGTTGTGTTGCTATTAGTTGTTTTCCTTCCAGGTGCCACATGAATGTTGTGTTGACCATTTTCTCCATTATTTTGCCCATACAGCTGAGGAGATAACTGGTCTATAGCTACTTGTATTTAGTTTGTCATTTCCTTGCTTTAGAATGGGTACCATATAGCTTCTATAAATGCAGTTTGCACTTGTCCTGTTCTCCAGCTAGTGATTACTACCTTTAGAAGCTTTCTCTTTGCTTTAGGCCTAGTTTCATAAGCATCTCATTGGTAACCACATCTTTGCCTGGTGATTTCTTGAGTTTGAGATTCTGAAGTTCTTCTTCTAGCTCAGTTTCTGTAAGCTTTGACAACATTTGCTCTTCTATCATGATGGGCATATCCTTTAGCACTTGAATTTCATTTTCAGCTTCTTTCTTTCTTTTGGTATGTAGGCCCTATGTCTGGCTCACTGTTGCATAATTTTTTGGAGAATGTTTGCTGCGGCTTTACCTGTGTGCATATTCATGGACTTAAAATTCTGATAAACATTATTATGAATGAAATTAATTTATAGTAACACTTATTTGAATTCAATTCCCTATAAACTACTCATGTTTTACTGGCTAATCTATGAATATTTAGTGATATTATTGTAAGAGCAAGATGGTTTTAAATATTTTCTGTACTTTTGGTACTTCATCATCATCAGGTGCAATGCCAGCTGGTGTAGGCGGTCATGGCTCTTCACAGCCCTCTGTCTTTAGTATTATGTATCAAGGTCTTTGTTTCCTTGCCGTGCCAAGTTGTCTGTGTAATATTTTCTCATGTTGTTGGTCTCTGTTGCCTTCAATTTTGCCTGTTGTGACTATGTTCTCCAAACCTGCCTGTCCCATGAAGTGGCCAAGAAAAAAATTGCCTTTTTCTTATATTATTGATTAAGGTCCGTTTTGCATTATACTCTTTCAATACTTCTACATTAGTTTTTCTGGCAGTCCATTGTATTCTCAGCATTATTCTATATAACCACATCTTTGTTGCCTCTAATTTCTCACTTTCCAGTTTGTTTATTGTCCAAGACTCGCATCCATATGTTAGTATAGGGGATATATAGCACTGCAGAACTCTCTTTCTCACCTCTAATGACAAAGTCATATTATACAATATATATTTTTCACTTTTATGAATGTTGTTTTTGCCTGTCCTATTCTGCTTCTTATTTCTGTTGAACTATAATCGTTGTATATTTGAACTGGTGGACCTGTTTTAATACTATATCATTCACTTTGATCTTACAAGGTGTGTAGTGTAGTGTTTTGGTAGTTAGCATTTATTTTCTACATTCTTCTCAGTTTCTGATCTTCACTGCATTAAATTCTTTCACCAATGATTTTTCCTATGTGCTGAATCTTTTTTCTTGTCCTCCAAAACTAGGGAAATTCAATAATTCTTGTTTTTTTTCTTGTCAGTCTCAATATTGGCGCTGTTAGCTATGAAAATTGGAATTTCTGTAAACCTTGTTCAAAACATTGATTTGTGTGTTATTATGTGTGTCTCCAGTGATTAGCAAAACTTTATTACCCGGTTCCTGGCTTTAATTGTTAGATTTCAGTTTGGTGCAGTAAGTACAAATGACTGGAATGAATAGAAAAGTACACAATTTTCAAACATAAAAGACGGGAAAACATTACAATATTTTGGTTAACCTCAAATAAACTTTAGTCATCAAAAGCCTGTAATCACCATTTTATGCATAATCAACTCTGTTTGATGTCATCTGTATCTTGACATGCATCAGACAGCTCCATGTTACTTAGTACATGTGCCATTATGCCCTCGTGAAGCTGCTGGTTAATCTTGATAAATTTATCAAGTCCGCAAAATTTTCCCATAATCTTCCATAGTAAATAATATTACCTTTATTGGCACCAGAAAATATACAATATATTGTATGAATGGGAGGGTTTAAATATTCTTGATTAAGAACAAGCGTCACAGCACTGCGGGCATTCCCATATATGCTCTGCTTGCTGTTTCGTCAGCCATCTAAAAATGTATAAGCTCAGTGTCCCAGTCAGTTGCTGATTACGCGTTCTTCTTCTTCTGCGCTCGTTCTCAAACTCCTGCAGATTAGCAGGATGTAGTCCGGAGAACGGAATGCGTTGTGTCATAGTTTACAGCACTGCTGCGATATCTGCGCCTTTCGGCCTGGCACATCCGACTTCAGCATGGCTTTGGGTCACTGACCCTATATGGGATGGGACAGCCAACTCCATCCAATAACCTCGTTAGTCGCCTTTTACGACATGCGTGGAAGGTAAACAGTGTTGCTATTCTTTGCTTCCCTTTCGGGCTCCTGTAACACACGGACGACGCATTCTTCTGATCTTTCCGGAGCGGGTGGATTTTCTTCCATTGCCTCGTCCCTCTCATTTCTACAGTTTTTGGAATATATGTACATTGTCTCGTTCCTCCAGTGTCTACAGTTTTAGGAGTATATGTACATTGTCTCGTTCATCCCGTTTCTACAGTTTTTGGAATATATGTACATTGTCTCGTTCCTCCCGTTTCTACAGTTTTTAGGAGTATATGTACATTGTCTCGTCCCTCCCGTTTCTACAGTTTTTAGGAGTATATGTACATTGTCTCGTCCCTCCCGTTTCTACAGTTTTTGGAATATATGTACATTGTCTCGTTCCTCCCGTTTCTACAGTTTTTAGGAGTATATGTACATTGTCTCGTCCCTCCCGTTTCTACAGTTTTTAGGAGTATATGTACATTGTCTCGTCCCTCCCGTTTCTACAGTTTTTAGGAGTATATGTACATTGTCTCGTCCCTCCCGTTTCTACAGTTTTTAGGAGTATATGTACATTGTCTCGTCCCTCCCGTTTCTACAGTTTTTAGGAGTATATGTACATTGTCTCGTCCCTCCCGTTTCTACAGTTTTTAGGAGTATATGTACATTGTCTCGTTTCTACAGTTTTTAGAATATATGTACATTGTCTCGTTCGACCTGTTTCTCTTTTTCTCATAGGGTATCCATGACTACTGTAATCAATTCAATCATGTCTCATCTCGGTGTCATTCACCAAGGCTTGACCAGCCAACACATCGGCTCTTTCATTTCTTCTGACCCAAGCATGACCTGTACAGTAGATCCATGTAATGATCTGCGCGTTTTTGAGAAGAGTTGTCCATTCAGTTCTGATCATACACTTTTCTATCTTTCTCAGCATAATTTGAGAGTCCGATAGAATCACTAAGTCTGTTGGTATCTGCGTAGCCAGCCAAATGAGAGCTGCTGTCACCGCTTCTATTTCCATTGTCATAATTGATATTGTAATGGGATATGCAGATGACTCCTCCGTTACTTTCTTGCTATTTTGGTAGGCCACGAAACCCCAGCCACACCTGTTTATTTCTCGTTTCTTGTGTTAAGCCGTCTGTGTAAATTATTGTATCATGTGTCTTCGAGTGCTGCAGTATGAGTTCTTGGATCATTCCCTCTTTTGTGTTTCCAGCTCAGTCACGGCACTTTCTTCTCAACTGTTGTCAATAACTTTCTATCTTTGCCAAATGTCACCCATTCACAGCCCCTTCCCACTTCCTCCAGCGTAGAAATTCTAGGGTATCTTCTGCTTCTGCCATCCAAGACCTTCCTTTCTTGATATGCCTTCCTTTTGTGTTGTCTAGAGATTGGTGTAACAGGTGATGATAATTATTGGTGACCTTGAAGTATTCTTTAACCTGATATATTTTATGTCTTTTTTTAATGATCGGTAGATCTAGGAGAAACCTCATGGCCACAGTATGTGTATCTCTTGTGATCCCCTAAGACAGCTCTCTATAGTCTATCCACCAGTGTTTGCGACAGTGTAAGTACACCCAAACCATAGTCCAACACAGATAATACAAATGCCTGCATCATCTGAAAAAGAGTCCGTAAGACTATTGTGGGCAATCTAATGACATCGCTTGTAACAAGTGATGTCTCTGATGAGTAACTGGTCTCGTCGGAGGATGTAAAACTTCAGATAGTGCACCAGGACCCGATGGAATACACTACATCCTCCTGAAAGATATTGCAGACCACCGGTTTAAAACAATAGTTTATGATTTCAACACGTCTGAAAACAGGACGCGTACAAGAAGAGTGGCTACACAGATACCTCCTCCCCCTGACAAAGACAGGCATAGACACCAACAACATCAAGAGTTATTTTATCATCATCTTACAAAATATTTATAGCAATGTGCCGGAGAGGAGAAGACTGATCGCTAGAAGACTGGCATTCGATTTGGAAAATAAGGCCAGACCGGGGCGAGACACGACAACGAATGTTGCAATCTTCGCCTATGACATCTACGAGGATTTTCAGGCATGGGAGGAAACAGTGGTCGCCACGATCGATTTAGAAGATGCTTACAGCAGACCACCGAACAATTAGCCATGTGATCTTGATCTATTTAACTTTTCATTAAATCATTTTTTGCCTTTCAGTGTCAGGGGTAGGAGAGATTCCTAATCGATCATGTTTCTCCACGACTCTCTGTCTCTTGTGTTGTCAATAAGGTCGGTTGGTGAACTTCTCCCGTGCCATAATACTAGTACATCTAGCAACTTCTCTCTTTGTTGTCCCCTATCTCTTCTCCCCGTGATCTTTCCAGTGATTATTAAGTGTTCAAGTTGTGTTCTTCTCAGCACATGTCCCAGAAACATTGACTGTCTGCCCCTAATGTTTGATTTTGATATAATTTATCTTTTTACGCCAGCATCAATGAGAACATCTGCAGTAGTTTCCTTTAAACAGTAGCTGCCCATTGTATTATCATCATTCTTCTCAGAAACCAAATCTCTATAACACCCAGTTCGTTTTTTAATAATTTTTTTTACAATTCATGCTTCATAAAAAAAAAATTGATTCAATATAACATCTCAGCACTCAAATTCGGATCTGCATTGATAGTGTTTCATTGCACGTTTTTTTTTGGTTTTTTTTTGGGGGGGGGGGAGGGGGGGTATTTTTGTATACAAATGTTATTGATGCGCTAACAGGTAAACTTCTTTATCGGCTTGTGGTTAAAGTTATCTCAAATACATTATATTTAAAGTATGCATATAATTTGCCTTAAATGGTAGATCAAGATGATCAAATTGCAAGAAAGTCTCACAAAAAAAGAGCGAAAAGCTAGATAATTGAGTTGTCAAGAGTCACTCGCTCAGATTTGTGCCGCAAATGCTGCAGAGCATAGACATCGAATTGAAAGAGAGATGCAAAGAATTGATCAAGGAACCCTTCAGCAAAGGCAAACACGACTTGCACAGGAAGCTAATTTGCATCTGCTTCGATGTAAGCTAGAATCACCAGCGCAAAGAGAAAATCAATGGTTATTGTCAACGAAAATTTAAAACCACCTTTTCACAGATAAATTCGCATTTATTCAATCATAAAATATTGGTTATAGATTGTGTTCGTTTAATTGGATATAGAATATATGATGTATCATACTTGCTTTTGTTCCTATATGTTGGTCTAGTTGGCAAGCACATTGGCAATGTGATGCATATCAAGGTAAGCAACCCAATAAATTGCGCCCCGTCGGGATCCGAACGAATCTAGTATAATAATAAGACCCACAAATCGTCATGGTCGTAGGAGTGCCATACTGGATACATTAGTACAAAAAACCCTCCAAACAACTCTATCTTCAGTCGCATGGAGAAGTGTAAAAAAATCACGCCCAGACCATTGCTTGATGTTACCAATCCATGATTTTCTCTGGCCTTCTCTCACCTTCCGTGATAAACAAAATGAACACCGGTTTCCTGTCAGCTTTATTTACTTGTGTCAAAATGTTTGCCTGTCTGTATTATATGAGTTAGATAAGGTGCAAAACCAGGCACGTAGGATCATCACGAGGACAATCAAATCAACACCCATGGTAGAGATGCAGAAAATGGGAAGGATACAAACACTGAGTAAACGCAGAGAGACAAGTGTGCTAATACATGCAGAAAAGTTCCAGTGTATGCCAAATCCTCCAATTTTTTTCCCTTCCTCTTCCTCTTCTTTTCACTTGAAACTTGTCTATATCTGTAATTCTGTTTTCTGAATAAAACCCACTATCTTTTTTAGTTCATACAGTTGCCCACAGTGCTTTGATTCCAGTGTTGTTTCTTCTGGCCAATATGTCTGCCACAACATTTCAATAACTCAGAACACTCATGAAGTACCGGGTATATGTTTGACACCGTGTACTACCTGTCCACATACCTGTGATGCAAACCTTGAATTTTGTTTACATGTGACTGCGAAGTCGATTGTGTCCCATTTTGAAGCGTAGAAGTACAACTTGTTCTGATCTGTTCATAATGTGATAGTCATCTTGTGTTGGTGTTTGTGGCTTTCTTATTGACTTGATCATCTGTTTTTTTCTGATGGTAGGTGATTGGTACATCTGGTTGGTCTTCGGCAGCACATTCCATAGCCACAAGGTCTGCTTTGGCATTTCCTGGTATTCCACATTGAGAGGGTATCCATTGCATAGTTACCATAAAGACAGTTTATGAAGCCATTTTTGTAAGTTTGTCAATTTTTTAGACCGGAGAACTTGGAAGCACTGACCTTGCATCTGTCTCGGATACCACAGGCTGTGGGCCAGGGTTGGAGTTCAGCAGATTTTCAGTTGCCAACCTAATTGCATAAATTTCTGCATCATAATTATTGCAAAGTTTCCTTGTTTGTGTTCTGACCGTATCTCTAGACTTGTGTGGATATTCTATGTATACACCTTCATGCTTCACTGCATTCTATGTTAACCCATCTGTGTTGTGTATGCTTTGATCCATATGTCTTGTGGATATTGTCGTCCAGGAAACTGAGGTTGACCGTCCTTCGCTGCACACTGCTCTGTTCGTCCTCGCTTAGTATTCCTTTCACGTGTCTGAATGTATATTGGTATTCCATGCCCTTCACTCCAAGGGGTTTGTTCTGGTACAGACAGACCTTAAGGGGCTGTCAACTTCAGGTGGATCTGTAAGTTCTCTACGAAGTCGTTTAGGTTGGTGGAGAAAGTTGCTTCCTTTCAGTCGCCACAATGCGAGATTTTGAAATCTCTCCTTCATTAGATGACTTGACATACATCGACACTTTTCTGCTTGTATTAGTATCTTTGTAAGCCTAGCCCAACTCGACTGTCGGCCGTTGCCCAACACAGCTCATACAGAGAGAATTGGGTTCAGTACCCAAGGGCCCACTGCGAAGCTCCTTGTCTGTGGATCGCATCATACCTACCTATTTGGGTAATATACGCAATGGAAAAGGGTCAAAACACACAGTCTGCACCTCGCGATGGGTTGGAAGCCCATCTCAAGCCGACGAGTCCAGAACCCCTATCTCCCCGTCCCACATTGACAATAAAAAAGCGTATGTGTGTAACGGACAGATAAATGCAAACGCAAATAGACATCGTCTGTGAAATGCGTCTTTATAGATATTCCGCTTTGTTAAATACTGTACATTTTTGTTTCATTTTAAAAAAAGGCCGCATCTGCCTAACTCGCACCCAAACGGAAAACATAAACTTATTTTTTACTAAAAAAAATTGTTTACTAAAAAAACGTAGAAAATAATATTGTTCCTTTGTTTATTGTACCTTTTCTTTTCTATTTGATAATTAGTGTAAGTAACATTAATACCGAAATTATCGTTTATATGTTTTGTTACTGCGTCAATCTCCACTTTGTCGAACAGCATCGGAAAGTCTGGTTATTTATAGAGCTGCCCGGAATTGAGCCAGGTTCGTCCTGGCGGTACAGGATCGGAATGAAATTGATGTAAACATGTTGTCCGTGCTTGAGCAACCACATCCTCAATATAAAAAAAATTGATCTCGTCAAGATATTCAAACTGTGTACTCAAGTCATTGAGAACGAACCAATTGAAACAAGGACTATTACAACAAAAACCGAACAAGCATACGTATTTAAATATCCTCATGAACACACACACACATAGACAATCTATATTTGTACTACAATAACATAAAACGACCTTTATGTAAACATAAATAACATTGAGACACAACAATGTTGCTTCAAAAAATAGATTATACATGTAAATTCAAGAAGGAAGCAAGAGGATGAATGAAAATAGTTCTTACATATGACGGCGGCACCGAATCAAAAATTATACACACACTGTAATGCACACAACACCAAACGGAAAGGAAAACATTTTTGACAGCAATATTGATATGATAAACTAAAACAAAACAGAAGAAAACATATTCGTATTAGCAGATTTTAACGCACACTTGAGACCAGAAAGATATAGAATAGAAAAATACACTGTTCACAGACAAATTAAACAAGATAAATGACAACGGCTAAAGATTAATATAAATGTGCATTCAGCACAATCTATTTATAACTAACACATTCTCCAAGAACAGAGAATCTCAAGTTCACACATGGTACAAGTGAAATAATTTAAAACTGCAAAAGCCAGATAAACTTTTCTCCCACCTAAACTAGCTCTTATTTTCTATCCCAGTCCGCCGGGAACTTTTGGCCAATCAGGATCAACCATACTCTTGCAGATGTAAACTCCGCCTCCTTTTCTCAATTTGACCAGTGCATCTGAATGGGTCAACCAACCTGTTTACACTTTTCCCGCCTGGTCGAGTGAGATACCACCTGGTCGACATGACACGGACCCGTGACACTTTATTATTGTTTTAGTCCTGGTACACCATACCATGTACCAGATTTGAGATTGACAATATTTACAAAACATTGCCTCCTTTTATTTACAGACGCAAATGCAGACTTTTATCTGTGGAAATATAAACATTGGAATGGGACGTTTCATTCATCCAAACAAACAGTTTTCTCGTTATTGGCTTATGCTACCACAAATGCAATCGTTTCAGATGTGGCAATATACTTGTGTGACGGTTGGCATGCTTACTACTGTTTCATTCATC
This sequence comes from Meghimatium bilineatum, assembly GCA_034231615.1. Lineage (NCBI taxonomy): Eukaryota > Metazoa > Mollusca > Gastropoda > Stylommatophora > Philomycidae > Meghimatium > Meghimatium bilineatum. The sequence goes on along the minus strand of CM067322.1, from coordinate 9,271,607 downwards.
CACACACACACACCTCCTTCTTATTATTGACTTTAGCTATCAAAACGCAAACGTTTCAAACGTAAGTTCATCCTCATCATCATTAAGTGCCGTCTCCACAACGAAGGTTGGCTGCAACGTATCTCCAACATCTCCTGTCTTGGTGGTGCACTCTGCTAGACTGTAACATCGTGTGATGTTACTTTCCCACTTGTATCTCTGCCTACCTCTTGCTCGCTTCCCTTTGACTTTACCATCAAGTAAGGTAAACGTAAGTTACGTCGGTGGTAATCCAGGTATACAAACGCTTTACTATTATATGCGTACTGAATGTCATGTCACATCCTTTTACAATTGCACCTTCTCACACACAAAAATTGTGAGCGACCTTTGTCGAGGCGAGCCTATACTTAGTTCTGCTGAGAGGAATGTCAAGCATAAATTTTTCTGAATAAAAGAAAAAAAACATATAACTTCGTGTCTGTTTACAGTGAGCCATCCAACCAATCTATCTTCATAATTATAAGTATATCAACTAACACAACCAGCCAATGTCTATAATGGTTAATGTCGGAGGGTTGGGGTGATATCCCCTTCAATTACCTTCTCCTAACACATATATTCACAAGCTAAAAAAAATACGTCCACCATTTTCAGGGCTAGTTTCAAAGATCCGTCTTCGACCTTTGGTTTCTGTCCATTTTCTTTACTTATTATTCAGGGTACGCATGTAGTTGCGTCTGTGGGCCTCACCAATGGCCAACTAGACAAACCACCCATGCAACAGAAAACCGTAGTAGATTAAATGCCGTTATCTTCTTATAAAAGCTTCATGACACATCATCTATACAATTATGCTGTTATTTTGTTGCTGAAATGTGTTTCATGTTTACTTGAATATATGTATGCACCCTCTGTGGCTGTGAGGGAGCCAGAGATGAGAGTTACACTAAAATGGATGATGATTCCTTTTCAATGGCTAGGATTAAAGATCAGGGATTGAAATGCGGTGTTGCTAGAAGTGAACATTTTGGAGGGCGCAGAAGAATGATGGTCAACCAGCATAGGACCGGTACTGTACTGTCAGCAGAAGTGTAATGGCGGATACATTCAAGGAGAATCTGGAGCAACTTTGGTCGTGTCCAGTTTGCAGTGATGATGATCCGACGACTAACTAACTAACTTATACGGCCTGATATAACCAAAATAGACTTCTGTCTTAGTTTGAAAAAGTCGTGCCTCACCTAAGAGGCTTTAACCTTTAGCAAGCCAGATTAAAAAATACGAAACGTCTCCCTGCCATGGATTCTTTTTTGAAAATTTGCGTTATTGATGGTGACTGTTTTGAAAATGTGATAATTTTTTGGTTGTTAGAGATATTTAAATAATATTTGCACATATAAATAAAGAATTGAATTATGCATATAGTGGTGTAATTTATGTACGTGTGTGTGTGATACCAGACATATGAGAAAGTGGTAAAGACGTTTTTCACTAAAAAAACATATATTTTATAACAAATAAAGAGGAAAAAAATAAATAAAAAATAACTTACCTTACTTATCGAATTATTTGGTAACACTGTAAACTAAATCACGCAAATCTGTTGTATTTATGTTTTTTCACTGCGAAATTATCAAAATATAGCCGGAGGAACTGTATAAAACATGTATATTTGCAGTAAAATCCTTCTTTGAGCTTAGGTCTAGTCATTTTTGGTGCCACTTCAACATATTCGATATCAAACGTCTACATGTCTCCAAACCAACGCGGCATTCTGTATATTCACTGCTGTGAAACTCAATAATTCATGATTCAAGCCACGATTAAATGTTATTTTATTCAAAATACGATGAAAGAAAGGTCTATAAAACAGGTCACATCATGGCATTGTACTGGTGTGCAGATGTGGTCAGATTAATTGCTATAAAATGTGTATCTTCTGGCTAGCCATTGTTACAACGATCATGTCGGACGTAGGAATGAACCGGCTTCAATAGCGCATGTTCCCGAGTAACCAATCAGGCTGTGGGGCGTCTATTATAACAATATCTATGTATGATAGACAGATTCTCCAAAGCCTGTACCAACTTTGGGCTTACCATTAACACAGAGAAAACAGAAGTCATGTTACAACCAGCACTTGGAAAAAGCTATCTCGAGCCCTGCATAAAGGTAAATGGTGTAGCACTGAAAGTTGTGAATAGATTCACATATCTAGGCAGTACGTTATCACAAAATGCCAACGTTGATGATGAAGTGTATACAAGGATCGCCAAAGCAAGCAGTACTTTCGGCAGATTGTACGCAAATGTTTGGCGTAGAAATGGCATTAACCTAGACTAAGCTGAAAGTTTACAGAGCAGTGGTACTTCCAGTGCTGCTATACGCTAGTGAAACATGGACTGTGTATAGACGTCATGTGAAAAAACTCAATCATTTTCATACAAATTGTCTCAGAAAAGTTATGAACATCAGATGGCAAGACAAGATTCCATATACCACTGTCCTTGATAGAGCTGGTATCCCAAGCATTAACACGATCCTGATGCAGACACAGATTCGTTGGGCAGGTCATTTGGTGCGCATGCCAGACCATCGTCTGCCAAAGATACTTCTCTATGGTGAGATAGAGAAGGGTATACGATCTCAAGGTGGCCAAAGGAAGCGCTACAAGGACTCGTTAAAGGACTAACTGAAAGCCTTTGAAATAGACCACGATACATGGGAAGAACTTGCACAAAATAGATCTACATGGCGTTCTAAAATAAAAAAGAGCGCATCATCTTGTGAAAAAAAGAGAAATGCAGCAGCTCAACAGCGGAGAGCAGCTAGAAAGTCACGGATAGACCAAGATCCGTCTACAGTCGTTATTCCATGTCCAAACTGTCCAATGACATTTACAGCTCGAATAGGGCTCTTTAGCCATCTAATCAAGTACATAACTAAAATTGAATTTTCAAAAGTGGATGTAACAAATGGTCATCATCACTTGTGATGGACGAACAACACATAACGATATCTCATTGGATGGGGTATGTCGCCAACGGCGCTAGTCGCCATTTTGTTTTTCTGCGGCCGGAGTTGATATAGGCGTGGTGAATCCCCCATTTAACAAACAAACAAAACAAAGTTTCCTCTGTTTTTTATAAAATATTGAGCGGTAACACTAGTAGATTGCAGTATTATTGTGATATTTGGGTTATTTATATTTATTTTATCACAGAAATCATATTAGTCAACTATGACAACAAGGGCCAGCTTTCTCTTTTTTTTTAATCCCACAAATAAAATAAAGCGATTCTTTGAATCCAGCATACTATTATAATATTAATCTGATGCATTATTTTTATTTAATTTCAGCCAGACATGTGCGTTTCCATTTGTTATGTCAGTTATGATTATAATTTAAAATTTAATTCTATAAATTAAGTAAGCAAGGCATAAGCCCGGTGCTATATAATTAATGCTATAGACATAGACTCTATAGTAGACTAAATCAGTTCAAGAATATACTTTAATTTAATATAGGAATATAGGTGTAAAATAAAATGTCAGTAACAGGATTCTGTACAGGCCTACACTATAATTATATTTTTTTTTATGTTCACTCATCCTAATATTAATTATTCAACTGTAGTCACTACAGTAGTGAAATAATATAAACATTAAATTTACTCAGACTGCATTGAAATAGTGACAACAGCTAACATTTAAATTAATTTTAAAGGCTCAGATTATTTATTTTTAAGTCATATATATACCTAGGCTTTACGTAAGAACAATGGATTGTACAACACAACAGTGAAGTAATCTGTAATGCAATATTTTCAAATTTGTGAAGATATTGAATTAATTTTTTTTTTTTTAAAGTACTGTTCTTCTGTTTCATTGTTGACAATTCAGATTTAGGCCTACGAAAAGTTGATTTTGAATCATATGAGCTAAACTCTAGAATCTGAATACTGTTTGAGATCCAGTTGAAAACATTGATACAGACAGTGAAAAATGAAACAAGAAATAACAGAGTTTAATCAGGTATACCTACTTGTTTCGTTAAGACAATATTTTATTACATACAATGTGACAAGACTTTATATTACATACAATGTTGTTTGGTTAAGACAAGATTGTATTACATACAAGACTTCAAGACTTTATATTACATACAATCTTGTTTGGTTAAGAGGAGTGCAGTAGCCTAGTTGATAGTGACTATTAATACTTACTTTGGGTCTTTGTTACCTCTAATATTTTATGGTAGTGTGTCCTGATATAACCTAATTGGACTTTGTTGTCTGCTGGTTGAAAGGGGCACGCCTCTCCACAAGAGAGGCAAACTCATTAAATACCTAGTTGATAGTGAGCTTGTTTTCTATCACTGGGTTAAGGCGTGCCAGGTTCGAAACCATGTCCGACACAAAAAATCCGGGTTGTGATTTCTCACTTGACACAATCACCGACTGCAGGTTGCTCCCGTGGGACATACCTTTACCTTTGGTTAAGACAAGACTATAAAATATTGTTTGGTTAAGACAAGACTTTATTACATACAATGTTGTTTGGTTAAAACAAGACTGTATTACATACAATGTTGTTTGGTTAAAACAAGACTGTATTACATACAATGTTGTTTGGTTAAGACAAGACTGTATTACATACAATGTTGTTTGGTTAAAACAAGACTGTATTACATACAATGTTGTTTGGTTAAGACAAGACTGTATTACATACAATGTTGTTTGGTTAAAACAAGACTGTATTACATACAATGTTGTTTGGTTAAGACAAGACTTTATTACATACAATGTTGTTTGGTTAAGACAAGACTGTATTACATACAATGTTGTTTGGTTAAAACAAGACTGTATTACATACAATGTTGTTTGGTTAAAACAAGACTGTATTACATACAATGTTGTTTGGTTAAGACAAGACTGTATTACATACAATGTTGTTTGGTTAAGACAAGACTTTATTACATACAATGTTGTTTGGTTAAGACAAGACTGTATTACATACAAAGTTGTTTGGTTAAGACAAGACTTTATTACATACAATGTTGTTTGATTAAGACAAGACTTTATTACATACAATGTTGTTTGATTAAGACAAGCATTTATTACATACAATGGTTGTATATTTGGCATGTGTTGTCACAATAAACTATTTAAAATTAATCTTTTCTTCCTTAACTTCTAATAATTAGTGAGAAAACATTTCAGTGTATCCATAAATGTCAACTAGTACAGATTTTCTGTATGGAGAAAGATTTACACTGATGTGTATCTCACACACATATTGACATAGCCTAAAGGAAAGGGGGGGGTTAATTTCATTAATTATTACTAATACTGACATTTTTATCTCTCGTAAGTATTTATGGGCCAAAAAATAAAATATAAATATCACACTGGGAGAGAATGAGGGGGAGGAGGATTTGTTCAGTAATTATTAATTATTTGTTCAGTAAAAAATGACTTTTTTTAAGGATGCACACATAAATTTAAAAGCTGGTCCATCAAGATATCCAAGGACACCCTATTGTACGCACCCCTAAAAACACTGCGACCACATGTCTCCATACGCGAATCGAACCCCCCAAAAACACCCTATGCAAACATGGCCGCATTCCACTGTGTCCCCTTTCCCGGGCGATACCCTCCCAACAATGTTGGTAAACACTCATTTCCCCCAAGATAACACGATACCCCCTGGCTACAACTCTTTACAAAAGCCTGCCCATCGTACTCTGCATTGCCATTATTCTGTAGCCTAGTATCCTGAATTGGTCCCTCCCAGGTTTGGGCAGTGGAACAAAATAGCCGTGCAACAAGTCCTTTTTCATGTTGCCCCCTAGAAGGCTATTATTGAACACGTCCGCCACCTCTCCCAACTCCTCATCTGCTCTCCGACTAATGTGACCGTATCTAATGCCATCTATCCCTGGTGCTGTGTTTTTTGTACTCTTCAGCTCCTTCCTGATCTCCCCAACCGTGACTATCATATGATCCTCCATGCTCAAGTTCTCACACATGTCTGCAATCACCTTCCAGATTTCTTCATATGCCTCCCCACCTCTCTGACCAATTTGTGCTGTGTAATATGCTCTCAATGGCGCACCTCTTAGTCTCGTCCGTCCTCTGCCAGACGGCATTGTCACTCTGGAAATCGGCAATAGTCACGCGTCTTGTCAGACCATCCAAACACAGCAATGCCTTTGGGACAATAAATCTTATACAAGTTCAGCTACCACCTCATTTACTCAAATGAAGAGAACCTGTGCTTTTGTCAGAAAGGCTATGGGCTATCAAGAGCTACCTGCTGACAGCTATAGGAATTCATAATAATCTTCATCATCCATAACCTCCAGAGAATTTTAAATTAAAACAAAATGCTGGTCAACTTTTTTCAGAAATTGATAACAAGAAACTTTAAGAAGGAAGTGATGATTGATTGGTCAAATATTTTTTGTAAAAACCCTGATCAATATCATTTAAATAATCCTTGTCATTGAATTCACAGAGAATAAGAAGAGAGTGCTTGCTAGGAAATACATGGAGAAAAGAAAAAAATTGATAGCATATTCTTTTCAGCATATAGCCATCAATCCAGCATTTTTTGACTAGTGGTTTTGTAGGCAATACAACTTAGTTAAGTAGTTAGTCATTGCTTTCTTAATAGTATATTTACATAGTTGCTGTAGCAGATTTTGAACCCAGTACCTTGGCCATCACAGATGCACTCTGTACCACATTACTACAGAACTAATTAAAAAAACTGTCAATACTGCATTTTACCAGTTCAGGGAGGGGATTGAATAGCTGTGTGATAAAGGCCGCATGCTCTTGCTGTCGCCACGTCATGTACAAGGTGAGTTTTTTAATTTACCCTCAGACAGAAAAAAACCCAGTCCTTACCGGGGATTGAACTCTAGAACCCATGTGAGACTAGCGTTCTAACCTCTCGGCACTACAGAACTGAAGAAAAGATACAGAGACAAAATGGAAATAAATATTATCAGTTGTTGAAGACCTGTAGAATTTCATGAAAAGAAATAAACACAAAGAAAAAAGTTTCAGGAAAAAAAATTGGAACAAAAAGAAAACTGCAAAAGAAAAAAAAGAAGAAAAAAGGATTTTTAGCACACAATAAGATGTTAAACATTGTCATATAACCTACTGATTGTAAAATTGGAAGGAAAGAGCAAGATGCAGACAAAATACAAAGAAAACATAAAGAGATGGAACAAAATACAGCTTAATAGATTGTACTCCCAAGGCAAGTGGCAGAAAGTGATGAAGATCTATTGTATCTAACTTTCATTGAGGAGACAGCACATGATCTGATCTTATTGTGCTCTGTAGGAAGTTGACATGTAGAAAATGTAATCATTAATTAAATTTGTGCTATATGTTGTAATAGTTCTAGCATTAAAAAGTTTTTCTCTTTCCTTTGACCAGGCTTCAGGGAATGATGATTCTCATGCCCCACATTTACTGACAGAAATAAAACAGGAACTAGATAATGAGGTAAGTGTCATTGGAATTAATGTTGTTTGATAATCAGAAGATTCTTAGTTTTCATATATTACCAGGACCTGAAAGGCAAACAAGGAACTGCAGCACAGTGACCTGTCATTCATGCTATAAGAGGCAGCTAAGACAGTTGAACATGAGGCTACCTGCAGTAAGTTTTGATGCTGCCTGTATGTTACTAGGGCCTGAAAAGAGAAAAAAAATAGCAATACTATGCATGTCGTAGGAAGCAACTGAGGAGGTATATGTTACGGCTAGCCATTTCATCACATTGAGGGTCAAAGTGACCAATAAACCATGCTTAAGTTAGATGTGTCCGGCTGAAAGGCATAGCTGAGCTGCAAATAATGGCACAATGAATTCTGTTCTTTGGACTACATCCTGCTAGTTTGTAAGAATGTGATGATGAACTGACAATGAACACAGAAGAAGTGTGGATGCAATTTTGAAAAATGAAATTTTAGTTACTTGTCTACAATATATTTTGCTTTTCTGCTTAATACATAAAATTTCTGTGTGTCTAACTCTTCTGATTTATCTTGTCTCATCCTGTCACAAGTGCACAAACTCTGTTACAAGGCTATCAACCCATTGCCTGTTATCAACTAACTAATCAGCTGCCATATAACATTGTAAAGCACCTTGAGCTCTGATAAAAGGAAATATTGCAACTGTCATCTGCACAATGGTTAGATCTATAATAATTTTTTTTAGTCTTGTATCTGAGTTTTAAAGAGACATGACAACATAGAAAAATTAAATAATGGAAAGTATGGTTTCAATTAATAGGACTAAGGGCCATCCAATACGACAATGAACAAAAAACCATCTCAGACTATTAAACCTTCCTGCTCCCTAACGAGGCCAGCATCTTGCAGTGGTGATGGGGCTTAGTTCAGCCATCAGGGGCTGGAAACTAAGACTGGTCGGGCACTCCCACTCGAGCAGGACCATAGTCCGGCCCAAGTAAGCAGAGTGCTGAAGATGGAGCCAATTTTAAAGAAAATTAAATGTCTAATTTTTATTCCTTTGTTACATGGATGGATGACCTCATTTTACAATCTTTATTTCCTTATTGAAATCAGTGCATAGCAACGAGTGACTGAAGTTGACAACAGTAACACAAATATATTGCACCTGTAGATTGTAGTTACTGACAGCATATTAAGGTTAACTTTTAACAGTTATATCCCCTAGATCTGTCTATACAGAAGTGGAGGTATAGTGGATACATCATTGTTGTCTGTAGTCATTGGACTTTCAATTTATTCTATTCTCAAACACAAAGCAGGAAAAAACACAGAATTTCTAATAAGTCTAATAATGTCTAATAAGTCATTTTTCAAAACCTACTGTTTCATAAGTGGCATGTCAAATAAGTCATTGTTCAAAACCTACTGTTTCATAAGTGGCATGTCAAATAAGTCATTGTTCAAAACCTACTGTTTCATAAGTGGCATGTCAAATAAGTCATTGTTCAAAACCTACTGTTTCATAAGTGGCATGTCAAATAAGTCATTGTTCAAAACCTACTGTTTCATAAGTGGCATGTCAAATAAGTCATTGTTCAAAACCTACTGTTTCATAAGTGGCATGTCAAATAAGTCATTGTTCAAAACCTACTGTTTCATAAGTGGCATGTCAAATAAGTCATTGTTCAAAACCTACTGTTTCATAAGTGGCATGTCAAATAAGTCATTGTTCAAAACCTACTGTTTCATAAGTGGCATGTCAAATAAGTCACTGTTCAAAACCTACTGTTTCATAAGTGGCATGTCAAATAAGTCACTGTTCAAAACCTACTGTTTCATAAGTGGCCTGTCAAATAAGTCATTGTTCAAAACCTACTGTTTCATAAGTGGCCTGTCTAATAAGTCACTGTTCAAAACCGACTGTTTCATAAGTGGCCTGTCTAATAAGTCATTGTTCAAAACCTACTGTTTCATAAGTGGCCTGTCAAATAAGTCACTGTTCAAAACCTACTGTTTCATAAGTGGCCTGTCAAATAAGTCATTGTTCAAAACCTACTGTTTCATAAGTGGCCTGTCAAATAAGTCATTGTTCAAAACCTACTGTTTCATAAGTGGCCTGTCAAATAAGTCATTGTTCAAAACCTACTGTTTCATAAGTGGCCTGTCAAATAAGTCATTGTTCAAAACCTACTGTTTCATAAGTGGCCTGTCAAATAAGTAATTGTTCAAAACCTACTGTTTCATAAGTGGCCTGTCAAATAAGTCATTGTTCAAAACCGACTGTTTCATAAGTGGCATGTCAAATAAGTCATTTTTCAAAACCTACTGTTTCATAAGTGGCATGTCAAATAAGTCACTGTTCAAAACCTACTGTTTCATAAGTGGCATGTCAAATAAGTCATTGTTCAAAACCTACTGTTTCATAAGTGGCCTGTCAAATAAGTCATTGTTCAAAACCTACTGTTTCATAAGTGGCCTGTCAAATAAGTCATTGTTCAAAACCTACTGTTTCATAAGTGGCATGTCAAATAAGTCATTGTTCAAAACCTACTGATACTAGTACATGTGTAATTTATAATATCACCAAATAAAAAGAATAGTCATTATCCAAAACCTAATTAATAAAAATAAACACATATCTTAGGGTGAATCCTCCTGGGTTTGTCTTTCTCCTACAGCATGGGTTACTTGTATCTCTGTCTGGTTGTCATGTACAGATATCTCCAGGGCTTTGAGTCTCATAGTTTGGTCAATTCAAGATCAAATTCAGTTGTAAGTTTACCCACTCGACATAAAAAGTAAAAAAAGGTAGCGGTTCTGTTCTGTCTGACGTCTGTGATTTAGTTTCAGATTTAGTATTATTGTTATTTGTCTCACACAGAAAAACACCAGAACAATTTGTTGATCTGTATGGAAATAGGTTCAAACAAATGTCAAATGATAAAGCTCCAGGTTTGGATGCCTTACCTCCTGAAATTTATAAAAATGGCAGACCACTGCTGATTAAAAAGCTAACTGACATTTTTGGTATTTTCTGGAACTCAGGTACATTGCCTCAAGATCTAAAAGATGCTTCTATAGTGCACCTATATAAAGGCAAAGGTACCAAACAGTCTTGCGATAATCATAGGGGCATATCACTTTTGTCTATAACTGGTAAAATTCTCGCTCGTGTCATACTCAACAGATTAAATAATTCACTACTAAACGAGCTACTCCCAGAGAGTCAGTGCGGTTTTCGTACAGGTCGTGGTACAGTTGATATGATATTCTCTGCACGACAAATTCAGGAAAAGTCACAAGAGCAACATAGTGAACTCTTAGCAACATTTGTGGACTTAACTAAAGCATTCAATACCGTTAACAGAGAAGGACTGTGGAAGGTGCTTACAAAGTTCGGATGCCCCCCAAAACTTGTCACTGTGATACGACAATTTCATGACGGTATGATGGCTAGTGTTATCTGCGACGGAGGAGTATCTCCTGCAATCCCTGTCACAAATGGTGTAAAGCAGGGATGTGTGCTGGCCCCTACTCTTTTCAGCCTGTTATTTATGGCCATGTTAACGGAAACACACCATAGTAATGAAACAGCAGGCATAATGATCAATTACAGAACGATGGTGGTCTTTTCAATTTACGTCGTCTAAAAGCAAACACGAAAACTAAATCTAGTACTGTTAGAGAATTACTTTATGCTGACGACTGTGCATTGTATGCTGACTCTGTCGTAAACATGTAGAGCACCATAGACCGCTTCTCAAAGGCCTGCAACAACTTTGGTCTCACTATTAACACCAAGAAAACAGAAGTCATGCACCAAGCAACATCAAATAGCCAACATACTGCTACTTCCATCATTGTCAATCAGGAAAAACTGCAGGTAGTCGACAATTTTACTTACCTTGGAAGCACTCTCTCTCACGATGTCAACATTGATGTGGAAATTAACAATAGACTGGCAAAAGCTAGTGCTGTATTTGGCAGATTACGCAACAAAGTATGGGACAGAACAGGTATAAGAACAACCACCAAAATACAAGTATATCATGCTGCTGTTATACCAATCTTACTATACGCCTGCGAAACATGGACAGTGTATGCTAGACATGCAAGAAAGTTAAATCATTTCCATATCCATTGGTGGGACAAAGTACCAGACTACGAGGTCTTGGAAAAATCAACCTCAATAAGCATCCACACAATACTTATGAAGGCGCAGGCACGCTGGGCAGGCCATCTTGTGCGTATGGAGAACTCACGTTTGCCAAAACAAATATATTATGGAGAACTCAAGGCAGGATTTCGAAAAGCTGGTGGACAGAAAAAGCGTTTCAAAGACACGCTCAAGTCATCCTTGAAACATCTTAACATTGACGTAGGCGCTTGGGAGAGCCTCGCTCAGGATAGAACGGCATAACGTTACAGCATTAGAATGGGAGCACTAGCGGCGGAAGAATTCAGACAAGAAACTGCAAGACAGAAGCGGACACGTAGAAAATAAAAAACATCTCAACCTCACACAGATACCTTCTATTGTTGTCAATTCTGTAAAAGAACATTTTGTGTGCGCATTGGACTTGCTAGTCATTTAAAAACGCACTATTAACTTTATTATTTTATTATTTATTGTTATTATTATTTGCAGCAAGAGCAAAGCTACTGCAGATCTTTAACACAAGCTGGTCCACAGGTAATGTATCACAGGCTTGGAGAGAAGCAATAATGATACCACTCCTCAAATCAGGAAAAGATGGCAACACAGTCTCCAACTACAGGCCCATCAGCCTCACAAGCTGTCTATGTAAAATAATGGAACGCATTATCAATCTTAGGATGCAGTGGTACCTTGAAAGTGAAAACCTTCTGGTATCACAGCAAGCAGGTTTCAGACAGTGCTACTCTACTGAAGATCAGGCAACCTACCTCTCCCAAGAGATTGAGGATGCCTTCCAAGAAAAGAAACTGGTACTAGCAGCATGGATAGACCTCAGGAAAGCATTTGATAAGGTCTGGAAAGAAGGGCTCCTAAAGAAATTGCAGGGTTAGCTCAAGAATGTACAAATGGGTAAAAGCATACCTGCATAATAGAAGAGCCAGGGTACAATTAGATGGTCGCAAGAGCAAGAAAGTTCTACTGCGTCATGGAGTCCCCCAGGAAGGAGTCCTGTCACCCACACTTTTCTTGGTTTACATCAATGACCTAGTTGCTGAACTACCACACGGGATCAAAGTGGCAATGTATGCTGACGACCTGGTGATCTGGTGCACGGAAGAACATGCAACAGTGGCCACTAAACAAATACAAAGAGCTATCGATGCCCTAACCTTATGGGCTAATAGATGGTGCGTCAGCATTAACACAGATAAGTGCAGCACTACACTCTTTACCCTCTCACCAAAACAAAAAGCTGGTCATATCAAGATAGATGGAGAGCTCTTGAAAGAAGACAAACAACCCACATACCTCGGAGTTACTTTTGATGATAAGCTAACATGGAAGCAGCACATAAACAAAGCAACAACAAAAGCCAGGAGGAAGCTAGCTATCCTGAGAAAACTAAGTGGAACCACATGGGGAGCCAGTGGAAATATACTCAGTAAAGTTTACCAGCAAAGCATAAGACCACACCTGGAATACGGTTCAGCTGCGTGGTGTCCTGCATCAAACACCACATTACAAGATCTAGATAAAATGCAAAACCAGGCACTTAGAATAATGTTGGGAGCAATGAAATCAACACCCATAGCAGAGATGCAGAAAATGGGAAGAATGCAAACACTTGGCGAACGCAGAGACACAAAAGTACTAATTCAAGCAGAAAAGTTTCAGTGTATGCCAAGTCATCCAATGAAGGAAAGATTCCAAAATCTAGCAATGGGACGACTGAAAAGGAGCAGCTTTATCCATCAAGGTAAACGACTCCGTAGACAACTTACAGACCTACCTGAAGTTGACAGCCCCTTAAGGTCTGTACCAGAGCAAACCCCGTGGAGTGAAAGCCATGGAATGCCAATATACATTCAGACCCATGTGAAAGGAATACTAAGCGAGGACGAACAGAACAGTGTGCAGCGAATGACAGTCACCCTCAGTTTCCTGGATGAGGAATATCCACAAGATATATGGGTCAGAGTGTACACAGATGGGTCAGCACAGAATGCTGTGAGGAATGGAGGTGCAGGTGTATATATAGAATATCCACACAAGCCTAGAGATACAATCAGAACACCGACAGGAAAATTCTGCAATAATTATGATGCAGAAATCCAGGCAATCAGTGTGGCAGCTAAAAAACTGCTGAACTCCAACTCTGACCTACAGCCTGTGGTATTCCTGACAGATGCAAGGTCAGTGCTTCAAGCTCTCCAGTCTGGAAAACTAACAGACTTAAAAAAACTACTTAGCGAATTGTCTTACCAGTATAGGGTAACCATGCAGTGGATACCCTCTCACTGTGGAATACCAGGAAATGAAAAAGCAGACCAACTGGCTAAGGAAGGTGCTGCCGAAGACCAACCAGATATACCAATCACCTACCATCAGAAAAAACAGATGATAAAGTCAATAAGAAAGCCACAAACACCAACACAAGATGACTATCACAATATGAACAGATCAGAACAAGTTATAATTCTACGTCTCAGAACAGGACACAACCGACTCCGCAGTCACATGTATACAAAGTTCAAGATTGGCAACACGGCCATGTGTACATGTGGACAGGCAGCACAGAGTGCCAAACATATACTTCAAGAGTGTTCTGAGCATGAAACGCTGAGGCAGACATATTGGCCAGAGGAAACAACACTGGAATCAAAACTCTATGGGACACTGTATGAACTACAAAAGACAGTGAGTTTTATTAAGGAGACAGAATTACAGATATAGACATGTTTCAAGTGAACGAAAGAAGAAGAAGAAGAAGTTATTATTATTATGGTTGAGTTTTTGGTCATCGTCGATCACGACGGACGAATATCAGGTTCAAACAATATCTGTGTTCAACAACTATAGTTATTCATAACATATCAAAAAATAAGAAACATTGGCATCTTGGTTACATATTTATGAAAATTTTTCCAGACTAATGTCAAATTAATATTTTTGGGCCCATTCACAGAATAAACACTGATTATAGAAATTCGGTTCATTCTTGATGATATTATTAAGCAACAGTTACATTAAAACATTTAAAGTCTTTATCTGACATAAGAAAATGATTAAATAGTATATGAAATCTTATTATTAATGGCAAGTAACAAAGTAGAACAAAATGTACAGACAGCACTGATTACACATGAAAATATAACAAGTGCAGTTTTCATGGAAGCAAAGATAATTTATTATACTTTTCAATATATTTATTTTCATCTGTAAATAACTGAAATAAAACATAAACTATACTCTGTTGCTATATTTATCAAGCATGGAAAATGCCACCCTCCAATGATTGATCTTATAAAGTTTATTAAATTGATTGATCAGATCCCGTCCTAGATGGATATGTCAGGCCATTTTGCACACATAAAATGGCGACACAATGAATTTCCATTCTTTGGAATACATCTTGCTGGAAATCTAGAATGGATCATGGTCCTGCTACAATGGAGATCCAGCAGGAGTTTGAGAATGAAAGCTGAAGAAAAAGAAGAAGATTGATCAGATTTATCAACATTTCTTCTTCTTCTTCAGCATTCATTCTCAAACTCCCACTGGATCTCCTTTGCAGGACCATGGTCCTACTAGATTTCCAGCAGGATGTAGTCCAGAGAATGGAAATGTGTTGTGTCACTGTTTTATTTGTGCCAATGGCCCGATACATCCATCTTCGGCGGGATCAACACCATTTATATATTGTAATCTTCAACTAAAAGTTATCTTTCAACTTAAATCTTTCAGAATTTGTTATTTTCTTTAACATTCCATTCACATCCTTCTAGAGATACATAGATCCACTTTGAGTAAGTGGCTTCTTCTTAAAGCATTGTATACCTCTGAGAGTTAAGTTTTAAAAAATATTCTGAGTGTATCTCTAGAGGTGATACCTCCTCCTCCAAAACATCGGAAACAATAATTTCATCCTTAAAATTTCTAAGAATTGAAATATTCAAACAAAAATTGTTAAGAAAGTGCACAGACAGCTGAACATATTCTGCAAGACTGCAATACACTAAACCAGTTAAGGGAAGAACACTGCCCCACAGAGATTGACATCCACAGAAAGATGTATGGGAGCACTGAGGAACTTTCATATGCAGCAGCATTTATTAAGAAAACTGGACTAGCTATGTAGACATGTATAATTTCAAACAAGAAGAAGAAAGAAGTTAAGAAAGTTTGCACGAATCTTTTGCATACAAATGTAAATAATTCATTGTACCGGTAATCTTTCTTTATTTTCTGGAATATTTCTAATGAAATGTAGTTGAACAAATCTTTCATCTAACTTGTAGTTCAAAGATAAAAATTCAATTATTTTGGCAACCACTTAACTTTCACTTTACACAGATGATGTTCTATTATCTGTTATTTATTGATGGGTTGTGTTACTGTTTGTTGATGCAGTGGTAAATGAGCTCATGACCCTTGACCCACAGCCATTGTGGATTAGGGTGATCTATGCATGAGTTTGTGAGCGGTTCTGTACCATGTAAGGTAATGTTTCCTGATTTTGTTGTCTTTAGACTAAACACAACATTCTGGGACCAGCTCCATTTCTGGCTGACTTCATTAAATTGGAGCAAAAATATCAGGTGAGGTTTATGTTAAATCTAAGTAAAGTATATATACATATATAATTATATATATATATATATATATATATATATATATATAAGGGCTGTTCACTAAATTCAGGGGAATATTTTTGGGGGATGAAAATAATAGACTTTTAGATTTTAGACTTAGTTCTATATCATTCAAACTCTTATATGGAAGTCTATCCCAACTAAAGAGAACTTGCAGATTTTACAGACTATCATGTGCTGTCCAAGAATGAAAACGCATAGCATCAGTTAGAAGAAGAAGAATATCCTTCAAAATTGTTCTCTTGTAATTCTATACGCTGTGGCCCTTGTTTGCCTTGTGGCGTCAGGGGTGGAAGAGTTCTCTGGAGATGGCCTTCTTGTGCACTGTTTGTAAGCTTGTTCCTGTTGCTTCTTTGATTTCTATGATCCATCTTTTAGATGGTCTGCCTCTGGCTTTATAACCGTTATGTCTATGTGTCATAGCCATTTGTGGCATGCTATCTGTCAGTAGTCTGGAAGCATGTGAAAACCACTTGAACTGGTATTGTTTTGGTTATCTGTCTGATGTTATCGTTTCTAATTCTATCTCTTAATGACACTCCGAGTATATTCTTCGTAAATATAATTCTCTTGTAAATGTATACACATATTCCAGCATTTCTGCCATGGAAGGAAGCAGCTTTGGTAGATAATTTTCATAATAGTCTATATCTGTATTCTTGGCAATAGCACGGGCTGAAAAATCAGTAGCCATGATTGTGAGTTTTGACATAATGAAAAGACAATAGAATGATCTTAGATTAATGACTCCGTAGCAAATATCTACAATGTTATAATTACTCTGACAGAGAGTATATAGACAGGGTGAAAAAGTAGATTGAAACAACGAACTCATAATATTAGGGATAATTTTATTGTGTTTCTAAATGGTGCTGTCTGTTACAGTTATCTACTTTATTCATATCTGCATGTCTGTTCTTATCTTGACAATGGCCAAGTGCTTGAAATTTACACCATTTTTGTGTTATTTTACTAATTTTAATTTGCCACACTGTAGAGACAGTTTTATTTTCTTGTTTACTCACTAATTACTTCTACTATCCACTGTTATCTCTTTATGCCTTGTTTGTAGTGTCATGGGGTACAAGAGTGCTCTGGAGATTGCTTTTATCATTGAATGTAATGCAGAATAAAGGATGCACTTCCAGTATGAGAATGTAGGCTGATTTCCTTATTGCAGTCCTACAATCAGTTATCATGTTGGACTGTCAAACTATAGAAGATTTAAAACAGCTGCTGGTGAAATGAGTGAATAGCATCAATAGTAACTTTCTAAATGCCACATAGATCAACTGATCTGTCACTCCAGATAACAAGAGAGTAAGACAGACTCATGTTCACTACATCTGTAATTGGTGAATTGTACAGTTATGAGTGGAACATAATAAAGTTGTTTATAAAGAGTCTGTTGAATGTGAACATTAAGATAGTTGTGCCAGACATGTAATAAGAGCTGAATAAGGAGGTTTGAGGAATGGAGTTAGCTGTCATATCCCATAGAGGGTCAAAGTGACAGATGGGACATGCTGAAGTCAGATATGTCTGGCCAAATAAAGCAGATATTACAGCCAGACTGTAAACCATGATACAACACATTCAGTTCTCTGGTACAACCTTCTACTGGAGTTTGAGAAATAAAGCAGAATAAGTAGTATGTATATGTTTGTTATTATTTCAGATCTCTGAAGACATGTTCGACAAAGATGTCAAAATGGAGGTTGGTCAGGATGAAATGTTTAATGAGAAAATGACAGGATATCAGAAAGTCATGCAGCCTGGCTTCTGTGGAGAGTACAGAGATATAAAAGAAAGTAAGATATTTACAATTTGAACTGTGATACATTTTTGCCGTGTATAATGTCCCAAAATGAGAGCAAACTAAAACATGTTTGGAGCAGATAACACAAGCTAGAGGGTGACATTTGTGTAAATAATAAGCAAAATGTGGCAACAATTATCATAATATTAATAGTCATCACAGACAATAATAACAACAGTTTCAGACTCGAGTTGCATCTTTCTTGTGTGTGCAGTGATGACTGAAAAATCCCGTTCTGGAATAGAATCCCATGCCATATTTTGTACATGTATGGTCAAAAGTAGACATTTGTGTTTGTTGTTCTGTCTTCTCAGGCAGCATGTTTTGTCTGTAAATCATAAATAAAGTAAACAGTAAAGTTACTGTGAATACCTAACTATCAATATAAAACAATAATAAATAACAATAAAACAAAGACAATTATCAACGCATCGTTCCTATTGGGACCTTCCTCAAGAAACAAATAACAGTTAAGAAAATACAGCCATACACATTTTTAAAAATGTATAACCAAGATGACTGGGACAATGGTTTCCTTACCAAAAATAATTTCCCAGTATCAATGCTAGTGCATGTCTTGTAGAAGGTGCAAAATAATGAGTTCAATATATGGGCTAAAATTAGCGCAATATTGACAGACAGAAATGGGCATGGTATGCAGGATGAAATGGAAGCCCAAAGTAAGTAAAAGATGAAAAATGAAAAATTAGAGAAAAGAGCTACCAAGAGTGATGCAGACAGGGGTGGTGGGGGATGGTAGATAAAAGTGGAAAGGATAGAGAAAGAAATTATTACTTGAAGGGGGGGGGGCTATCAATAGATACAGAGAACATAGAAATGTTTTTTCCTTGCACATTTCTGTTCTCTGTATCTGTTGGTAGCCCCCCTCCCTGTGTACTAATTTCTTTCTCTATCCTTTCCACTCTCCCATCTTGGCATCGCTCATTGGTGGCCCCTTTCGTTATTTTTGCATTTTCATCTTTTACTTCTGGCTTCTATTTCATCCTTTATTCCATGCCCATTTCTGTCTGTCAATATTGTGCTAATTTTAGCCCACTTATTTAAAGCACTATTTTGTGCCCTCTACAAAGTGCTAGCATCGATACTGGACAATGCAATGATTTTTTTGTGAGGAAACCATTGTCCTCTTGATTTTAAGTTTTAAAAAAAACTTTTGTGGTTGTGTTTTCTTAACCGTTATTTGTTTTTTGAGGAAAGTCCCAATAGGACTGATATGTTGATACTTGTCTTCGTTCTATGTTTTATTGTTTTATATCAATAGTTAGGTATTCACAGTAACCTGTATATTTATGGTTTACCTTTTGTTTGTCTAGTTACTTCAACACTTTCCATGTTGTCAGACATCCTCCAATATTTTAGTTATTTATGTTTTGTCTGTACCTCAGAGATCTGATGCTTCTCAGAAATGCAAGCACCTTTGCTGGTGCTGCTGTGGTACACTGGGCAATTCTGAGAGACAGACTCACAGGATGTGACGCTAATGATGATGCTCTTTAGAGACACTTTGATAGAATACTTGAGGAATTTCTTTGGTTTACTGGCCAGTCATTTTCCCTTAGGGAGTTCATCATACAGCAGCTGTTTTGAGATGTGTTTGTTAGGCATGCATACAACATGCTTGGCACATCTAAATTGGATCATCTTCAGGATTGTGTGAATGTATCTCAAGCAAATAAAATGTCTCATTGCAACACAGACCCTTCTTGAAGAAGGAACCCTGCCTCAAGTAGTGTACACCAACCTAGAGCAGGCACTCCTTGGTATGAAAGAAAGTTTTAAATAAAAGCTCACCATTACACAATGAAAGTGTTGAACAGATATAGAGGAATAAACCTATTCAAATTTGCAGAATAATTCAATGTTCAGACTTAGACTCTGAATGAGTTAGCAGCGTCATTGACGAACAGGACTTTATATTAGAGGATGAAGCAATTCAATTCCAGTTCACCTGACAGCTGTTACATGCACGAACATACATAGAAAATACACTGGATTATTTGAGTTACCAACATCTGAGACATCACAAAGTTACTGTATATCAAGCCACCAAACAAGCCATGACAGCAAAACTGATTATTCAATCCTGCAACACCTAACAGCAAAAGCAGAGAAAAGATAATAGGGAGTTGTTCACAGAATCAGTCTGAGCCACCTTCCATTCTCACATGGTACAATGATGGCATAGATGCACCATGGCATATATAGGTGAGACTAGAAGTAGGCTCACAGACCAATTCTGTTAACATCGGTACAACAGAAAAAATGAGACTGGTACTCCTTTTGCAGATGACTTCAATGGAACGAGCAATCTGGGTGCCCATGATATATATATATATATATAGCGATTCTCAAGAGAGTGTTGTGTCATCGGAGATGCATGGCTTAATGGCTGTCACATGATTATATTATATTATATTATATTATATTATATTATATTATATTATATTATATTATATTATATTATATTATATTATATTATATTATTATATCATATCATATATTATATGTTTCAATTTGGCACAATTGAACGCTTTGGGATAAATGTCTACCAGTCAATATGAACAATATCGCATTACATCATTTCTCTGTTTCATTGCTGTTTATGTGTGTTTTGCCCAATTTCTGTTTGTGTTGTTTCACCTCTGATCTTCTATTTTTAAGTTTTCTGGGTAAATCTATATTTACGGGCAGCTGCAATGTGAACATCTATAGTGCCATTCTTACTCATCATGTTTTGTTGTGAATGTGTTCTTTATAAAGACTTTTGGTTGAAACGTTGGTGTGTGTGCTATTATGTGTGTTTCCAGTGTTAAGCAAATCATTATTACCCTGTACCACTATTCATTGCAAGGGAAGCCAGAGTTGGCTGGTATTCATTTAGTAATAATGTAGTTTTTCTAGATAATTCAGAAACATTTTGTCTGATGATGTGTATGGCTTGTAAAACTGATTTTGAGTGACTGAAGGTCGAAATTTGTTTTAATACACTGACTTGCTAGTCTTATGCTCACTTGATTCGCAGTATTGGCAGGAAATGTGCAGATTACAAATAACATCCACATTTGTGATCTCACACAATTTAATTCATAGACAACAGAACAAATGTTTGAAGGATAGTTGGCAGTGTTATTTGTCCATCAGAGTCAACTCAGATCATTTGAAGGACAGCTGGGATGTTGATATGTCAGACTGTGACTTATGAGTGATATACATACCTGGATTTTCTTTCAACACTCTCAACATGTGTGAATGCAGTCTGTGAGACATGGAGCAGCTCTTGCTTTTCTTGTAGCATGTTTCTGTTGAAATTTAACTTACCTGAAATTCTATGTAGCAGCTAATTTATTCTGAGTCTTTGATGCTAGTTTGACCTGCCTTGTGCCAATCTCTTGCTTGAATTTATGCCCACAGATAGCAATATTCTGATCACTCCAAAAATGTCACAACTTTGTGAAGACTAATTTACTTTATTATAGCTATTGTTATCATAGACATTTCATGATTTGTCACTGTTCATATATTTCAGAGATCAGTGATGACACATTAGAACACTTCACCAACTCTCAGGATGATGTTCAGAAAATACAAATAGAAAGTACGTACAGTGTTCAGCATTCACAACTTGTAAGATCTTATGTTTTCTCAGAGAATCTTCCAGAACTTGATAGAAACATCGAGAAGAACACCAGAGATGAAACTGAAGATTTGGAGAGACAAACAGAACATGTTAGAAACATTGTGAAGAATACATCAGATGAGACAAGGGATTTTGAGATGGTTCATATTGAAGAATGTCGCATACTATCAGAAAATGAATTCTGCGTTTCTAAGAAAAATAATAGACATACTGTGTGTTATGTAAGCTGTGAGAATCTTGACAAATGTGATGTTTCTGAAGTAGGTTTGAACACATATAGAAAGAAATATGGAGGAGAGCAGATTGACAAATGTCATGTTTCCAACATGGGATTTACTTGTTCTAATAACCAGTGGACACAGAAAAGTGCAGATATCAGAGAGAAAACTTACAAATGTGATATTTATGATGCGGGATATTCTAATATTTCTAACTTGAAAGTACACAGTAGAATACAAAAAGCAGAAAACCCTTACAAGTGTGAAATTTGTGGAGCTGTATTTACTATATCTGGTAATTTGAAAGTACACATAAGAACACATACAAGAGAGAAACCTTACATATGTGATATTTGTGGTGCTGGATTTACTCAAGCTGGTAATCTGAAAGCACATATAAGAACACATACAGGAGAGAAACATTACAAATGTCATATTTGCGGTGCTGGATTTTCTCATGCTAGTAATCTGAAAGTACATATAAGAACACATACAGGAGAGAAAACTAACAAATGTGATATTTATGGTTCGAGATATTCTAATATTTCAAACTCGAAAGTACACAGCACAATACAAAAAGCAGAAAAACCTTACAAGTGTGAAATTTGTGGTGCTGTATTTACTCTGGCTGGTCATCTGAAAGTACATATAAGAACACATACAGGGGAAAAACCTTACAAATGTCATATTTGTGATGCTGGATTTACTCAAGCTGGTACACTGAAAGCACATATAAGAACACATACAGGAGAAAAACCTTACCAATGTGATGTTTGTGGTGTTGGATTTGCTGAATCTCCTAAACTGAAAGTACATATAAGAACACATACAGGAGAAAAACCTTACAAATGTGATGTTTGTGGTGTTGGATTTGCTGAATCTCCTAAACTGAAATTACATATAAGAAAACATACAGGAGAAAAACCTTACAAATGTGATGTTTGTGATGCTGGATTTACTCGAACTGGTGATTTGAAAGTACATATAAGAACACATACAGGAGAGAAACCTTACACATGTGGTGTTTGTTGTGCTGGATTTACTCGAGCTGGTGATCTGAAAGTACACATAAGAAGACATACAGGAGAGAAACCTTACAAATGTGATATCTGTGGTGCTGGATTTACTAGCTCTTCTCATTTGAAAACGCACATAAAAACACATACAGGAGAGAAACCTTATAAATGTGATGTTTGTGGTGCAGGATTTTCTCAAATCTGTAATCTGAAGGTACACATTGGAACACATATGTGAGAATCCTTACAAATGTTATTTTGTAGTGTAGGATTTACTCAAAGTCAGAACTTTAATGTACACATCAGAAAAAATACAGGAGAGAAATCTTATAAATGTGATCTTTATGGTGTAGGAGATACTGGTGCTAGTTATTTTCATTGTCACAGGAGAGCTCATACAGGGGAGAAAACTTACATATGTGATGTTTGTGATGCTGGATTTACTCAATCTTGTAATCTGAAAACAATGCATATAAGAACGAATACGTACAGGAGAGAAACTTTATGAATGTGATGTCTGTGTTGCAGCATTTTCTTAAAGTCCGAACTTGAATGTACGCATCAGAAAACATACAGTGGAGAAAACTTATAAATGTGATGTTTATGGTGAAGGATTTACAAAAGATCACATACAGAAGAAAAACCCTACGTATGTGATCTTTGTGATATCATATTTTCTGATAGTACAAATTTTTATACACATAGGAGAACACATACAAGGAAGAAACCTTATAAATGTGATCTTTGTGCTGTGGAATTTTCTCAATTTATAATCTGAAGGTACACATTGGAACACATACAGAAGAAAAACCATACGTATGTGATCTTTGTGATATCATATTTTTTTATACTTCTCATTTTCATAGACATTGGAGAACACATACAGGGGAGAGACCTTATAAATGTGATCTTTGTGGTGTAGATATGTTCATTCTCAAAGCAACAAAAAGATTACCTACATGCAGGTGAGAATGAACATGGAAACATCATATTGGCAAAGCATAAACAAAGGCTAGAAGGAAGATAGCTATACTTAGGAAACTATGTGTGCCAATTTGTGGAGCTAATGAAAGAATTCTAAAAAATGTATACCAACAAGCCATTCAACCACACTTAGAATATGGTTCTACAGCATGGAGTTCATCATCAAACACCACACTACAGAACTTGGATAGAGTACAGAACCAACCACTTAGAATTATTACAGGCACAATGAGTTCCACACCAATCATAGAAATGTAGAATATCGAAGGGATGCAGTCATTGAAAGAGCATAGGTATACTAAAATTATAATTCATGGAGAAAAGTTCCTTTCCCGCCATAGTCACCCAATGAAGGAAAGATTCCAGAATCTGTCACAAGGACAGCTTAAAAGACAGCTTCATAAACCAGGCCACGCATCTATGTAGACAAGTATCGGATCTGCCAGAGGTAACAATATGACTAATATCTCAACCAGAATACACCCCATGGGAAAAACGGACATGCCTACCAGTGACCATCCAAACAAAAATAACAGGTGTGCATGAGGATGAACAGCAGAATAATCTGCAGAAACAGGTAGCAGCTCTCAGCTTCCTCAATGACGTTTACCCAAGTGATCTATGGACAAGAGTATATACAGATGGATCAGCACAAAATGCAGTAAGAAATGGAGGAAGTGATGTATATGTAGAATACCGAGATGGCACCACTGATACCACATGTTTACCAATGGGGAATCACTGCAACAACTATAAATGAAGTCAAAGCTATTTGTACAGATGCAGAGAAACTGTTAACATTGGACAGGACCTCACACCCTATTGTAATACCTACAGACACAAGGTCAGTACTAGAGGCACTAGAATCCAATAAACTTCCAGAGTTAAAAGAGTTATTGTCCATAGTGGAAAAAAGGGTGTAGAATTATACTGCAATGGATTCCATCACACTGTGGAATAGCAGGAAATGAGAGAGCTGATCAACTCGCCAAGAAAGATGCTAACATGCAGCAACCGGATGTACCAATCAGCTATCACCAAAAGAAATCCATGATAAATCCAGCCATATGTATACATAATTTAAAATTGGTACAACAGCAAAGTGTAATTGTGGGCAAGCCAACCAGACTTCAGAACATATCCTTCAAGAATGTGCAAACTATGACACATTAACGTGTAAATACTGGCCTTCTGATACGCCGATGAATATTAAACTTTATGGTACAAAACAAGAAATGGAAAACACTTTCCAATTTATAAAAGAAACAATACTGCAGATATAGACATTATTAGTGAACGAAAGAAGAAGAAACTTCTTATAATGTGCATGGTAGGCAACAGTGTCACTATTCTTTACTCCCTTCTCAGACCCAGACATGGGCACAATTTAATTATGTGAACAATCCAAATATAGAAAGAAGAAAGTCTTACACGTGAGTTGTTTATATTGTTGAATTTACAAATACCAGTATAAATACAAGACTTGATGAAATGTGAACTATCAAAGTAGATTCACTACAAGATTATGAAATGAGAATTTTTATCACACCTCCAGGAAGGTAGGTTTCAACCTATGCACTGCTTCCAGCCACTGTAGCCAAGATAGGGTTCACTGTGCTCATTCCCCACCACCAATTGACTACTGGTTATGCTGAACTTCTCTATTGTTCCAAGCATGCAACCAAATGTTCAAGTCAAAAGGATTGTCACATCCTGAGTCACTGTGCCTCTATGATGGGCCTCAGCCATAGGAAAAACAGTGATGTCAGTTTCCTCCTCCTCATTGCTGCACAGTACATCTCTGGCTCCCTCCCAACCACAGAGAGTGCATACATATATATTCAGGCAAACATGAAAAACATTTCAACAACAAAACAAAATAATAACTATAGATGACATGCCATGAAGCTTCTATAAGAAGATAACCTCAATATAACGGCATGTCATCCACTAAGGTTTTCTGTTGCATGGATGGTATGTTTAGTGGGCCATTGGTGAGACCCACAGACGCAACCACATGCGTAGCTCTGTTGGTGAACTTCTCCCGTGCCATAATACTAGTACATCTAACAACCTCTCTCTTTGTCGTCCCCTGCCTCTTCTCCCCTTTATCTTTCCAGTGATTATTATGTGATCACGTTGTGTTCTTCTCAGCACATGCCCCAGAAACATTGACTGTCTGTCCCTAATGTTTGATATGATTTATATACGCAAGCATCCACGAGAACATCTGCATTAGTTTTCTTAGCTGTCTATGGTATTTTCATCATTCTCCTCAGAAACCACATTTCTGTAGCCTCCAGTTCATTTTGAATTATTTTGTTTACAGTCCATGCTTCACATCCATGCAAAATAATTGGTTAAATATAGCATCTCAGCACTTTGATAGTTTACCATTGCACAAAATGGTTTTTTGTTTGCATTTTCATTGTACTATGTTAAACTTCTATATCGACTTGTGGTTAAAGTTATCTAAAATACATTATATTTAAAATATACATATAATTTGCTTTAAATGATGGGTGAGGATGATCCAATTGCAAGAAAGCATTAAAAAACTAACAAAAAGCTAGATAGCTGAGTCGTCAAGAGTCACTCATTCAGATTTGTGCTGCAAATGTTGCAGAGCATAGACATAGAATTGAAAGAGAGATGCAAAGAATTGAACAAGAAACCATTCAACAAAGACAAACATGACTTGCTAAGGATGCTGATTTGCATAAGCATTGAGCTACACTAGAATCACCAGAGCAAAGAAAAAAACAATGGTTTTCATCAACGAAAATGTAAAACCACCCTTTTACAGCAGCATTTGCATTTATTCATTCATTAAATATTGGTTATGGATTGTATTGTGTCATACTCACTTGTTGTTCCCATACGGTGAGCTGGGTTGGCAAGCACATTGGAAATGTGAGGCATATCAGGGTAAGTAGCCCAATAAATTTCGTCCCAATGGGTCAACGGGTTTCAAACGAATCTAGCATAAGATACATAACCCATCAGGGTCACAGGGGTGCCACACTGGATTCATTCATTCATCTTCCTTTTGTGCTGAAGTTAGCACATAGGGCAGAGGTCATATCTCTCCAATTCTGTCTGTTCAAAGCTATTCTGTGCAGTTCTTGAATAGTATGAATATTGGATACATCAGTACAAAAAGCCCTACAAATAAATATATTCTCAGCCAATTTGGAGAAGCGTAGAAAAATCACGCACAGGCCATTCCTTGGTATTATCAATCCATGATTTTCTCTGTCCTTCTATCGCCTTCTGCGAAAAAACAAAGTTTCCTGTCAGCTTTATTTACTCATGTCAAAATGTTTGCCTGTATTATATGAGTTAGATAAGGTGCAAAACCAGGCACGTAGGATCATCACGAGGACAATCAAATCAACACCCATAGTAGAGATGCAGAAAATGGGAAGGATACAAACACTGAGTAAACGCAGAGACACAAGTGTGCTAATACATGCAGAAAAGTTCCAGTGTATGCCAAATCTTCCAATTTTTTTCCTCTTTTTCTTTTTTCGTTCACTTCAAACATGTCTATATCTATAATGCTGTCTCTTGAATAAAACTCACTGTCTTTTGTAGTTCACACAGGGGCTCATAGAGCTTTGATTCCAGTGTTGTTGCCTCTCTCTGGCTAATATGTCTGCCTCAGCGTTTCATACTCAGAACACTCTTTGAAATATATGTTCAGCACTATGTGCTGCCTGTACACATGGCCATGTTGCCAATCTTGAATTGTGTGTACATGTGACTGCAGAGTCGCATTATTATGCGACAACATGTGTTGTGTCCCATTCTTAGAATTACAACCTGTTCTGATCTGTTCATAATGTGATAGTCATCATGTGTTGGTGTTTGTGGCTTTCTTATTGACTTGATCATCTGTTTTTTTTCTGATGGTAGATGATTGGTAAATAGGGTTGGTCTTCTGCAGCACCTTCCTTAGCCAGTTGGTCTGCTTTTCATTTCCTGGTATTCCACCGTGAGAGGGTATCCACTGCATGGTTACTCTATACTGGTAAGACAGTTTATCAAGATGGAGAACTTGGATCACTGACCTTGCATCTGTCAGGAATACCACGGGCTGTAGGCTAGGGTTTGAGTTCAGCAGTTTTTCATTTGCCACACTAATGGCCTGAATTTCGGCATCATAATTATTGCAGAATTTTCTTGTTGGTGTTCTGTTCTTATCTCTAGGCTTGTGTGGATATTCTATATATACACCTGCATCTCCCTTTCTCAATACATTCTGTGCTGGCCCATCTGTGTAGACTCTGACCCATATATCTTGTAGATATTCATCGTTCAGGAAACTGAGTATGACTTCCTTCGCTACACACTGTTCTGATCGTCCTCACTTAGTATTACTTTCATATGGGTTTCAATGTATATTGGTATTCCATGCCTTTCACTCCTAGTTGTTTGTTCTGGTACAGACCTTAGAGGGCTGTCAACTTCAGGTAGGTCTGTAAGTTGTCTACGTAGTTATATAGCTTAGTGGATATCTACCTCTCTGTATGTCCGTCTATCTATCTGTTCGTTAAACCCTTTGTTGCCTTTCAGCTTCTGGGGTAGAAGAGTTTTCTGGAGATGGTCTTCGTGTGTGCTGAGTATATTGTGGAATTTGTCACCTCTTTTGTTTCGTTGGTCTATCGTTTTTGTGGTCGGCCTATAGGTCTGCCTTCACTGTTTCTGTATAGCATAGCTTGCTGCCGTATGCTTTCTGATGGTAGTAAACCATTTAATCTGTTGGTTCTTAATATACTCTAAAATTGCGGTGGTGCCAGTACATACTTCATTCTAAGTACATATCCGATATAAGTCCTTATCGTTTTCTTCTTATTGTTGTAGAAACATATTGCTATTTGGTGTCTTCTCTTATTTGCATGTTTGACTTGAATTCTTCCCCAAAAAAAATTAAAAAGTCTTCTAAGACATTTATTTTCAAATGAATTCATTTTCTGTTCCAGTGCTTTTGCCATTTTCCAACTTTCACGACTATATGTCAACATAGATATCACATTAGAGTTGAACGTCGTAATTTGATATCTTTACCTATTGATTTTTATTTCCAGATTATTTGTTAGGTGGTGGAACGTACTTGATGGTAATGCAATTATTGTAGAGATTTCTTGTGATGTATCCCCATCATGTGTCTTTTTTTTGCATAGATAAGAAATTAACTGTTTGAATTGTTTCTAGGCAGAGGGTGATTTTAAGTTTACAGTTAGTAAAATGCATTAATTTATTCTTGGGAGTGTTGACCTGAAGGCCAAGTTGTAAACGTAGCAATGGGCGACTGAAAAGGGGTAGCTTTATCCATCAGGTAAAACGACTTCGTAGAAATCCATCAGACTTGCCTGAAATGACAGCCCCCCTAATGCCCGCACCAAAACAATCCAATTGGGGATAGGATAGTCAATTATCCATTGATATCCAGACTGAGGTGAAATACATTTTTGGTGAGAATGAACAGAATAGTGTACAATAAATGACAGTTATTTTCAGTCTACTGGATGATGAATATCCACGAAACACATGGATCAGAGTATATACAGATGAGCCAGAAGAGAATGCAGTAAAAGACAGAGAAGCGGGGCTATATATAGATTACGCAAACAATGTTAGCGATACAACTAAAGTACCAGCGGGAAAATTCGACTATATATAGATTACGCAAACAATGTTAGGGATACAATTAAAGTACCAGCGGGAAAATTCGACTGTAATTACGAGGCAGAAATCCAGGCAATCTAGGAGGCAACTGAAAAGCTACTTAGCACCAAATTTGAACCACATACTGTAGTATTCCTGACAGATGCAAGATCAGAATTCCAAGCGCTCCAGTCCAGAAAACTATCATACCTGTACATATTACTGTTCGAACTAAGCAATCAGCGTAAAGTAGTTATGCAGTGGATACCATCACATTGTGGAATACCTTGAAATTAGATATCAGTAGTCTGGCTAAGGAGGGAGCTGCTGATGAACAACCAGATGTACCAATAACGTACCATCAATAGAAACAGATGATCAAGACAATTGGAAAGCCTACTAAATTAAGACCAGACCAAGTTGTCATTATGTGCATCAAAACAGGACACAGCCGACTCCGCAACCACATGTATACACATTTTTTTACAACACAGCCATGTGTACAGGCACCACAGACAGCAAGACATATTCTTCAGAAGTGCCCGGAATATGAAATGCTGAGGCATATACACTGGCACCGAGAAACAATGGTGGAAGAAAAACTACACGGACCTCTTATATCATGAGTTATAAAACACAGTCAAGTTTATAGAAGATACAAGACTTAAAACACATTCCACGCGAACGAAAGAAGAAGAATTCTTGTTCTCTAAAATGTTATTTAAACAATTGCCTACCACATCAGAATTAGATCCATTCTGAAAAAGTTTAGAAGAAACTTTAAGATCATAATACACTTTCGCAGTTTGAAAACCACAGATGTTAGCCACAAATGATAAATTACTATTTAAACCACCATTACTGGTTGTTAACAACACTGCGAAAACCCATATCATTAACAACCACCTTCCTACCACTGCCAAGGCTGCCTGCATCGATCAAAGCTGTTTATGCAGATATGTGTTCTATATGCTGCCTAAAATTCATAACAATTTCCTAAAATCCATCGAATCCGGGAAGGCCTATTGTCTCTGCTTGCTCTTGTCCCACTGAGCGCATCTCCGACTTCCTTGGCAGCATTTTCCAGCCGTTAGTCGAACAACTGCCTTCATTCTTGAAAGACACCAAGTCTGCCTGACCATTTTTTCTTCCGTCCAGTTGTCTTCTGATCGTACCTATCGTCTGTTCTTGCTTGACGTCTGTTCTTTGTACACTTCTATACCCCATGTAGATGGTCTCAGGGCTCTGCAGTTCTTTCTGGATTAGAGTCCCCATCCCTCTGTATCCATTTCTACTTTTATCCGCCTTGCTGAACTGGTGCTTACATTCAACTCTTTTGAATTTGTTGGACACTTTTACGATCAGATCAGTGGCTTTGACATGGGAACCAAAATGGGACCTAGCTATGTGTGTCTGTTCATGGGATATCTTGAACATCTAATTTGGTCTACCTATGATGAC
This sequence comes from Meghimatium bilineatum, assembly GCA_034231615.1. Taxonomy (NCBI): domain Eukaryota; kingdom Metazoa; phylum Mollusca; class Gastropoda; order Stylommatophora; family Philomycidae; genus Meghimatium; species Meghimatium bilineatum. The sequence goes on along the minus strand of CM067322.1, from coordinate 9,240,481 downwards.
CCGTTCCCATCTCTCTTCCACATATACATTGACGATGGAATAGGTACCACCGACATGTCCGAAGTGGAATTATTTCGTTTCATCAACTTCATCGGCAGTTTCAATCCTGCTATTCAATTTACATCTAAGATCTACACTACTTCTGTCAACTTCCTTGACATCATTGTCACCATTCATCCCCCTTACCTTAGCACATCAGTTTACTATATAAATAATATCTATAAAAAAACCCATAACCCTTCACGGTCGTAGGGGTACCACATTGGAAGCTTCAGCACACAGAGTCCTCCAGCGAATTCTATCCTCAGAGATGCGGATGAGTGTGGAAATATCTAGCCCTGTCCATTCCTTGATGTTGTCTGTCCATGTCTTTATTTGTCCTACTTTGCTTCTTCCACCCTCGACAGTTCCCTGCAGTATTGTTTTTGACAAGGAATCGTGCCTGCATAAATGTCCGAACCATGCTAGTTTGAAAGCAATGGCTCTTGGACACCTGCACACATCTCTACTTTATTTCTTACGTACACATTGGTCTTATGTTCCCTATAGGAAATTCGTAGAATTCTTCTGTAGCATTTATACTCGAAAGCCTGTAATCTTCTCTCCATGTCCGCAGTGAGTGTCCAACTCTCACAACCATACAACACAACGGAAAGCACCAGCGACCTATACAGTTTGATTTTCACTCCAACACTGATGTTATTACTATAAACATACTGATGCACATGGCTTTCTGCTCTACACTTCTCATCCTCCCGCTTGTCGCAACTCTCTACCGTACTCCCAGCTATTTCGCCTGCATCGCTTATGTAGCGATTACGACGATTTTCTCGACAAGTCCTTTGAGAAGATTGAGTTTTTCCGTAGACGCTCGTTCCCTGACATCATTCTTTCATCCACTTGGCCCCGTGTGCGCCAGTTGTCTCGCCTCGATACCTTGACTAACTCTCGTGATTCTTTCTCCTCCTCTGATAGGGTTAAACTTGTTCTTACCTTTCATCCCCATAACTTTTCTTTCCGACGCATCATACTTAAACATTATTCCCTTCTCCAGTCTGATCCTGACACCCGTGCCGTTTTCCACGACTTACCTCTGGTGGCTTATAGGCGCGACAGAAATCTGAAGGAAATTTTGGTCCATAGCCACCTTAAGTCTTCTGTTCCCGACCATTTTGGCACTGTTCGTTGCTCACGTAGCCGTTGCTATACATGTCCTTATGTGGTTCAGATGCGTTCCATTTCATTTCCCAAGGTCACTTTCTCCATCGATGAGGCCTTTACATGTGAGTCCCGTAATGTCATTTACGTGATCATATGTAAACGCTGCGGCAAACAGTACATCAGGGAAACCGGCTTAAGATTGAACGTTCGCTTTTGTAACCATCTTCATGCCATCAAACATAGAACACCCACTCCTGTGGCCACTCACTTCATTGGCGATGGTCATCATGGTGCTCTTGATATTCAGGTCACCGCCATCAGATCCTGCACCACCGATGATAGATATAAGTACGCTCTAGAAAATCGTCTCATTTTTTAATTGGGTACATTCAAACATTTTGGAATCAATTCCGACAACTTTTATGTATAGTACTGGGTTGGCGTGGTCTTTGTCTTTATTCTTTTTGTTCCGTCATTTACTCATCTTTTTGTTCGTTTCGTTTCCACATATATTTACGTTTTTTATGTACTTCCTGACCTTCCGGCATCTCATTTTCATATTTTCGTTGGATACGTTTGTTTATTGTGATAATTTTTCCAGTCGTCGTCTTTTGATGTTTTTGTGTATCTTAATAAAGACCTTTTAGTTGAAACGTTGAATATGATTTGTGTATTGTAGTTTGCATGATTTATTGTGTGCACATCATTACCCACTAGTTTTAGTTATAGTCCGTCATGTCTGAGTGAAGCGATTATATAAACCTGTTTTATGTAAGTACAGTTGTCATTACGGCTAGTCATATTAGGGCTAAATTTAGCATGTCTACTCACACTGAAGCAGTGAAGAAAAATAATTTAAATAACTGTCAAAATCAGTCAAGAACTCTTCTTCTCGTTCGGAGTTTGACATGTCTACACAGCAAGTCCTGTTTTCTTAATAAATGCTGCTGTATTTGAAAGCTCCTCAGTGTTCCCATACATCTTTCTGTGGATATCCATCTCTGTGGGCCAGTGTTCTTCCCTTAACTGGTTTAGTGTATTGCAGGATATGTTCAGCTGTCTGTTCTGCCTGCCCACAAAGGCACAGTGGTGATGGGACCAATCTTAGTCTATTTAAGTGGTTGTTTAATCTGTTGTGTCCTGTTCTGATGCGGAAGATAATAACCTGCTCTGCTCTGTTGAGATAGTGGTAATTGTCTTTTGGGTGATCGACTTTCCTGATAGCTTTGATGAGGGTCTTCTTTTCTTGGTAGGTGATTTCTTGGTCTTTTTGTTCCTGTGTTGCTCCATCCTTTGCCAGTCTGTCTGCCTCTTCATTTCCTGGTATGTCACAGTGGGATGGTATCCACTGTAGTACTACCCTTCTTTGGATGCTCACTTCTCGCATGGCTTTCTTCAGGTCTGGCAGCTTATCGCTGTCAAGGGCTTATAGGACAGACATAGCATCAGTAAGAAATACCACCTGCTGGCATTGACTTGTGTTTTTAATTATTTCTGCAACAATGTTTAAAGCCTGTACTTCTGCAGAGTAGTTGGAGCAGAATATTCCAGTTGGTGAACATGTGGATTCATTTTCTTTTTCTTGATATTTTATGTACACGCCAGCACCTCTATTCTTTACTGCTCTGGTTGCTGATCCATCGGTATATACTTGTATCCATGCTTCTCTGGGGTAGGTCAAGAATTGATATCAGGCTGTTGCGGCCGGTTGACTATGTAACTTTTCCCTCGAGAATAGCTTTATTCAGGTTAAAGCTTCTAATCAGACAATTAAGACGTGATAAATAATGCATTGATATTACTAGTATACTATGTAAACATATTTCCTTACTTGAGCAACCACATCCTAAAAAAAAAATATGCAATCGCGTCAAGACATTCAACTTGTGTACTCAGTCACTGAGAACGAACCAATCCAAACAAGAACTATTACAGCGACGAAAAATGCACACATGTTGAAGTATCTTCCGGAACTCACACATAGAACATCCATATTCGTACTATAATCACATAAAGGCCTTCATGTAAACATAAATAACATAGAGCCAGAACAATGTTGCTTCAAATAATAGCTTATACAAGTAAATTCAAGTAGGAAGCATCAGGATAAAGGAAAATAATTCTTACAGCTGACTGCGGCACCGAATCAAGTATTCGGTGATCCTTGTCTCGATTGGTTTGGAAATGTATGCAGACACGATTCCTTGTCAAAAACAGTACTACTGGGAATCGTAGAAGGGGGGAGAAGTAGAAGAGGGAAAATAAATACATGGTCAGACAAAACGAAGGAAGGAACAGGACAAGATATTTCCTCACTCCCCCGTATCGTTGAAGATAGAAATCGCTTGAAGACTATGTGTCCTGAAGCATCCAATGTGGTACCCATACGACGCTGACGGGTTACTGGTTTTCAGTTAGTCTCGATTGGTTCGTTCTCAGTGACTTGAGTACACAGGTTGAATTATTTGTAATTATATAGCAGGTTTGGAGAACATAGTCAGAACAGGCAAAATTGAAGGCAACAGAGACAGAGGGCGATAACGTGAGAAAATATTAGACAGTTTGACAACCTGGCACGGCATGGAAACAACAACGACCTCGATACATAATGCTGTGGACAGAGAGCTGTGGAGAGCCATGACCGCCTACGCCAGCCGGCATGGCACCTGATGATAATATAGCACAATTGTGAAAATTTTGTCCAGGTACCTATTGAATGTCTTGACGAGATCACATCTTTTTTTTTTGGGGGGGGGGGTGTGGTTAGTCAAGTACGGAAAACCTGTTTACTTGCGCAACACTGCGATTTGGTGCCGTCAGAACGAACAATGCGCCGAGCATTACATGAATTTACTGTTCTGGTCATGCTGGGGTCAGGGGAAACGAAACAGCCGATGTGTTGGCTGGTAAAGCTTTGGTGAACGGCACCAAGATAAGAAGAGACAAGATTAAATTGATTAGAGCAGTCATTGATACCCTACGAGAAGACGAAGGTGAAGTCGAACGTGACAATGTACATATTCAGAGAATGGTAGAAATGGGAGTGACTAGAGGCGATGGGAGAGAGTGCTCCCTCTCCGGAAAGATCAGAAACTGACAGGGACACTGAGCTTTTACACTTTTAGATGGCTGACGGAACGGCAAGCAGAGCATATATGGGAATGCCCCCAGTGCTGTGACGCTTGTTTCTAATCAAGAATAAGAACGGACCTGGTTCTATTCCCGTCAGCTGTAAGAATTATTTTCATTTATCTTCGCGCTTCCAACTTGACTTTATTTATACAGTTTAAGAGCTAGTCTTTTCCCCTTCTTTATAAAATGTTGAGCGGTAACACTGGTAGCTTGCAATATTATTATTGTTAGGCTATAGTAAATCCCTGAAATTGAAATCATTTTAGTTTTGTTGTAAGAAACGTCAATGCGACCTTTAGTTAACAACTATGACAGCAAAGCTATCTTTGTTTAGTCCCAAAAACCATTAATATAAAGCGTTTAAGTTATAGTAAATCAAGAATAGATGTGTAAAATGTCAGTCACAGGATTAGTCTCAGCATTAAATAGATATTACTCAGCTACCCACATTATTTGTACATGCATCCTGATATTGCAGTGGAATAATATAAACTAAACTCATTGAAATAGTGACAACAGCTAACATTTAAATTCATTTTAAAGGTTTAGATTATTTATTTAAAAGTCATAGGCACAAGAACAATGGATTGTACAACACAAGTGAAGTAATCTGTAATGAACTCTGCAGAACAATAAGTAATGCAGTAAAGTTTCTCAATAAACATTTCGAAGATAAGTAATGAAATTTGTAAAGTAATAATGAATAAATTATTGGATATCTCAAATTTTTTAAGATATTGAATGAAATTAGTGAACAAAAGTACTATTGTTCTGCTACATTGTTGACAATTCAGAATTACTAAAGGTTATTTTTGAATCATATTGTCAGCTAGATTATAGAATAGGCCTACTGTTTGAGATCCAGTTGTAAGCATTGATACTACAGACAGTGAAGAAATGAAACCAGAAACAGCACAGTTTAATCAGGTATAGGCCTACCTACTTGTTTGGTTAAGATAAGAATTATTATATACAATTGTTGTATATTTGCCACTTTTGTTGTCACAATATAAATAACCCAAATATCGGAAGATGTCTGACAAATTATTTTTGTCCTCCTTTATTTGTTCGGTGAAAGTACAGAATAGTTCTCTGCTGTGCTATAAATAGCACACTGTTGACAATTTTAACGATCCAACGTCATGGATTCCCGTGTAACACCAATCAAAATAGTTGTTGTCGTGACGTCACATCCCGACAATCACACAGTTCAACTGTAGACATAGAGGAACTTATGCATAATCTGTTTGTTTTCCAATTTACACATTTTTACAATTTCCTATTATTTGTGGTGAGCGATCAGTATTTCTGCCTGCTATACACGGAGCGAGGTGCGCGCACACATTTGAAATATTATTTCTAATCCTAACCTTACTCTAAGTACTTACCCGTAGTTTGCCAAATCACACAACAAAGGTCAGGTAACACCTTGACACTAGAGCAAAGGTCACAGAGGAGAACTATAATGTACTTCAGCCATAATAATAAATACTGAACACTTATTGTACTCCTTAACACTAACTCTAATGCAAGTGTTTTCAATTAATAATATATCATTCGACTTCACACGCTTTCTTCTCCATATATGAATTTATAACGAAAGTAAGATCACTTGTTATCAACACGGAGCCATAATTGTTTGATTTCGTCTGCTGATGTATACCACTGCGCATGTCCCTTAAATTATATCTTCCCGCTATTGTACGTAATAATAATTTACTTTAATTCTAACAAGAGGTTAGATTTAACACTAGAAACAAATCCTTAACCCCTAACCCCAGGCTGAATACTAACTCTAATGTAATTGTTTTAAATAAATATTAATTTTAAATACTACTTATATTCGAAACTAAATCATACAACAATACTAGCACTCTGCAAGGCAATCTCAACACAAAGGTTAGAAAACACCTCGAAGTTAGAGCAAAGGTCACAGCGGAGAACTATAATGTACTTCAGCCATTTGTTCTCCTCTGCTTCTTCCTCCCACGACAGTTCCCTGCAGCATTGTTTTTGACAAGTAATCATGCGTGCATACATGTCCGAACCATGCTAATTTAAATATTATCCGTTGTTGAATACCTGTAGAATTTCATGTAAAGATGAATAACATTTTATTATTTTCTATATTTTATTATTTTATATTGACAGTTTTCTCCAGTAACCTATTTACCTTATAATCTTTTTTCCTTACTTCTGATAATTAGTGAGAATACATTTCAGTCTATACCATAGGTGTGAATTAGTGAATTAGTGAATTAGTGCAGATTCTCCGTATTGATATGGATTTACACAGAAGTGTATCTCACACACACGTATTGACAAAAAAGAAAAGAAAAGTTAACAGGGGGTAGGGGAAGTTCAATTTCATTTATTACTAATACAGACACTTTTATCTCACATGCACATATTGATGGGTAAAATAAATAAAAATAAGAATCACTGGTTCAGTAATTATTACTGGTTATTGATACAGTGGGCAATGGGCTCATGCCCTTTGACTCAAAGTAATTATTATTAATGTGGACGTTTTTATAGGACACATACATTTTACAAAACAAAATTTGTTGTAAAAATAATATGACAGTTCTGGCCACTATACATTGCAGCATAGATCACTGGTTTTCAATCAGTTTCACCAATTGCCCCTTTTTAGCAACATATTCTTCAATAGACCCTTGCTAGTGTGGCAACTGGGGCATGGACTAATACTTCAGGGTGCATAAAAGTAGGGCAATGTCATCTTTCTAGGCATGACATAGAAGACAACTAAGGAAAGTTGGGAGATAGTCTGACAACCTGTCATCTATGAAAAAATTATCATTGTCATCTTGTCTCAGTTTTCTACTTTAGTCTTCTGTCACATGATCTCCATGGATGACGAAGACCTGCTGGTCAGTTGACATTGCACCTCTTTCATTTTGTGGAAAGTTGTGCCATCACTGCAGATGTATTAACAGGTCTGACAGAAAAAATAAGGAATTAGATTGTCCAGAAATATATGCTACACTCTTGACAGGCTATGATGATCCAGGGATACTGTTGCACTGGAATATCTCTGTTTGGAGACTAAACATGAATCCATAAACTCAACCCAAAGGGCAGGCAAAGGCTAAGCAGCAATGAAGGTTATGGCTGCTGCGCAGTGCGAGCAAAGATTGTTATTTCTTTTGTACCAGGGTTTGGTTGTGGCTGTGGTGGAATATGCACTGGCAATTCTGACTCTTAGCCAAACTCAAATCGAAAGACTGGATAGAGTCCAGAATGCAGCAATGCGTATCATTCTGGGATGCACAAGAGACACATCGACAAGAGCTATGCGATACCTACTTGACTGCCCAACAGCTGAGCATAGATTACAGTATTGCCGTGCACGGGCGTACCTTCAAATACATGCAGATAAGGAACACCCGTTGCATTCCGAAATACAGAAAGTTAAAGGCAGCAGACTCAAGAGAGGAAGGTCGTGGATGGGACGTGCTGAGGATGTAATACAAAGCGTGTGCCGATTACAGGATGTGGCAGCTGGTGCGGAATGGATAGGTCTACCCACAGATTTCGAAACTTGTTTGAGAGTAGTAATATCACTTAGCAGGGAATGCAGAGAATGGTGTCCCACAGCTGTGGAGAAAGAAGTGCAGGCTTTAATCAGTGAGAATACCAAAGAGGGAGATGTGATTATATACACTGATGGATCTGTAATTAGGCATGTTCACAGTGCTTGGGCCTTTACAGCTCAGTGCGCAGGTAAAACGATCAAGGAGGAAAGTGGTGCCTTTGCGGTCACTACGAGTAGTATGACCATGGAGACTATGGCGGTGACCAAGGCATTTGAGTGGCTACGCACACAGAAAGTAACGCAGGTCTGCATCTTGAGTGACTCTATGAGTATGATTAAGAAGGTACAAGTGGGTCTCATTCGCGAACAGTGGATTGAGGCCTTGAGAAATGCGAGCTTGAAAGCGGTTACATTTATTTTCGTGCCGGGACATGTGGGTGTTCGAGGCAATGAAAGAGCAGATCAACTGGCATCGTGTGCGATTGTGGCAAAGGGCGATGGGGCAATGGATTGCGCTGACATTTTGAACTCCTTAAGAGATAGAACACGCGAGAGTGAGACGAATGTGGATGATGATTCCTTTTCAATGGCTAGGATTAAAGATCAGGAATTGAGATGTGGTGTTGCTAGAGGTGAACATTTTGGAGGGCGCAGAAGAATGATGGTCAACCAGCATAGGACCGGTACTGTCAGCAGAAGTGTGATGGCGGATACACTCAAGGAGAGATCGGAGCAACTATGGATGTGTCCAGTTTGCAGTGATGATGATCCGACGACTAACTAACTAACTAACTAACTCAACCCAAACACAGCAATGCCTTTGAGGAAATAAATCGTATACAAGTTCAGCTGTCACCTCAATTACTCAAAGGAAGAGGAACAAGTGTTTTTTTTGTGTGAAAGGCTATGGGCTATCAAGAATTACCTGCTCACAGCTATAGGAATTACTTCATAATAATCTTTCATTGTCCATTACCCCCTGAGAATTTAAAATTAAAACAAAAAGCTGGTTAACTTTCTTCAGAAATTGAGAACAAGAAACTTTAAGAAGGAAGTGATGATTGATTGGTCAAATATTTTTTGTAAAAACACTGATCAATGTCACTAAATAATCCCTGTCATTGAATTCACAGAGAATAAGAAGAGAGTGCTTGCTAGGAAATACATGGAGAAAAGGTAAAATTGATAGCATATTCTATTCAGCATGTAGCCATCAATCCAACATTTTTTGACTAGCAATTTTTTAGGCAATACAACTTAGTAAGAAGATTGCCATTGCTTTCTGAATAGTATGTTTGCACAGTTGCTGTAAGCAATACATAGTATATAAAGTAATATTGTTACTATAATAGTCTATCAATGTAAAAAATAAATAAATAGCAATAAACAAAGGAACACAGACTTGCTTTTTGTTTATTGCTCTTTTTTTATTTTTACAGTGATAGTTAGGTTATAATAGAAACAATATTATGTTATATTTATCACATTTGTTTTGTTACTGTGGCACTCTCCACTTTGTCGGAAATCTTCTAACATTTTGGTTATTTATACTTATCACAGTTCCTGTATCAGATTTTGAACCCAGTACCTTGGCCATTACAGATGCACTCTGTACCACATTACCACATAGCTGGAGAATAGATAGAGACAAAAATGTAAAGAAATTCAATCAATCAATAAACCCCGAACCCTTCAGACTCATAGGGGTACCACATTGGATGCTTCAGCACACGGAATCCTCCAGCGAATTCTATCCTCAGAAATGCGGATGAGTGTGGCAATATCTTGTCCTGTCCATTCCTTGATGTTATCTGTCCATGCCTTTATTTGACCTCCTCTGCTTCTTCCACCCTCGACAGTTCCCTGAAGCATTGTTTTTTACAAGGAATCATGCCTGCATACATGTCCGAACTATGCTAATTTAAATATTATCAGTTGTTGAATACCTGTAGAATTTCATGTAAAGATGAATAAATAAAAAAGAAGAGTTCCTGAAAAAATTTGGAACAAAAAGAGAACCGCTAAAGAAAACAAGAAAAAAAAAATTTTGTTGGCACGCAATAAGGCACCTTGTCATAAAAATTACTGAAGGGAAAATTTGAAGACAGGGTAAGAGGCAGACAAGATACAAATAAAACATCAAAAGATGGACAAATTATGATTTTTCAGATGTTTACACAGTTTACCAAGGCAAGTGCCAGAAAATGATGGACATGTAGAAATAAGTGACCATGATTAAATTTGTGTTACATATTGTAATAGTTCTAGTATTGAAGTTTTTGTTTTTCTTTGACCAGACTTCAGGGAGTGATGATTCTCATGCCCCACATTTACTGACAGAAATAAAACAGGAACTAGATAATGAGGTCAGTGTCATTGGAATTAATATCATTTGATAATCATATGTAGCTACCCTCCATATCTGATGGTTGGCTGCGATATAAGCCAGATCTCTGGACGAGTAAGCAGTCATGGACAAACTGGTGCTGTTGCCCACTAGGACGGGATGGGATATCAGGTGGCAGTGATGTCTGCACTGAAATACACTGAGAAGTCAGCAAAACCCACCTTAGGCCCTAACCAGCCCCATCCTGTAAGGGAAAAAGGCAGGAAAAACATAGAAAACTCCCCTAACTAATTACGCTGGGCAGGTGACGCTCACGAATTCAGAAGACAGGCCACCTAGAAGATGGAAAAAACTACGCAAAACCAGGGCAGATGGTGCTCATGAGCCCAGGAAGGCAGACCGTCTAAGAAAGTAAACCTAAAATAGTTAGTTTGCTGTGATCAGATGCACTTGGCCATATGGCACATAACAAAATGCAACATATCTCATATATATTGATATATATATATATATATATATATATATACTCATGCAGATTGAGACAGTGGATTCTGGATATAGTGCTCTGCCTGAGGAGTCCCACCAGGCAGGTAGAGCGACGGGCCCCAAACCTCGAAGGGGCCGACTCATAGCTACTGATACTAGGTCACCCTGGCATATTTTGGAAAACCACGATATGGAAACAGTGGGAAAATATGACCTGTCAAAGCACACAACAGACAAGAGGACTAAATATACTGCTTTGGAATGCAGAAGGTATTTACCACAAAAAGCAGGCACTAACGGTTAGACTAGACAATGACAAGATAAATGTGTCTTGCATACAAGAAACCCATCTTAACCCACAGAACAGAGAAGGGCATAAGGTAGGGGTAATTATACTGATACGCAACACTATACCAGCAGAGCAGATAGAAATAAACACAATAGGAGAATCAGAGATTATAGGAACCAGGTGTGCACATAGCCATCAGAATTTATAACATATACAGCCCAATAGGAAGAGCCCCTAAATTAAGAAGTGATGGATATTACAGACACACACTGCATTGTAGCGAGCGATTTCAACAGCCATTCTGAAAGGTGGGAATTCCCAATAAACTGACTCAAGAGAAGTGAAAGAATGGGAAATATATACCCGTAATAACCTATTCCTTGTAAATGCACAGGAAGATCCCCCAATTTTCTACTCAAGGAGGTGGAAATCAACATCAACCCCCTCCCCGATTTAGCATTTGCCACTGGCAAGTTATCTCATAAAATAGTAAGAATGGTTATGAACCAGCTAGGGGATAGTGATCAGAAACCAATCAAACTCACTATCAATCTCAACTACAAACCGGAAGAGCAGAAACCTCTTCCCTGTTGGAACTATACAAGAGCAGACTGGAAAAAACTTGTAAAGCTCACAGATGTATATGTTGAGCCTATCAATATCCATAAAAATAAAATAAACAACATGACAGAAAAGTAACTGAAGCAATCCTTAGAGCAGCAAAAGAATTTATACCAAGAGGGGCAAGGAAAAACTACAAACCGTACTGATCCAAAGACGTACAAAAGCTTGAAGAAAACCTGAATATGTCCAGAGAATTGGCAGAAACAGAGCAGAGTACAGAAAGCAATATACCGGTAGTCATCAAGGCAGCCTCTGCTAGATGCAAGAGAGAGGTAAAAACATCGGCAAGGAAGAGCCTGACAGAAAAAACAGAGAGCCTTACAATGGACAATAATAGAAATACACTCAGGAAACTTACCAAGGTATTGAGTGATGACAGTCGGAGAATGGATAAGGAGTTGGGAGAGATGGCGGACAATAATAGCCTTTTAAAGGGCACAGTAAAAGAAGACTGGTTGCACAGCTATTTAGTTCCACTACCCACACCTGTGAAGGATCACACCAGGATACATGGCTACAGAATAATAATAATGCAGAATACGATAGGCAAGTTTTGGGGAAAAATTGTGGCCTGGAAGGTATTGTGTCATCTTGTGAGAAATAAGTGTTTACCGACGTTGTTAGAAGGGTATCGCCCAGGAAAGAAGACATGGCAGAATGCAGCCACATTTTCACAGGATCTTTTTGAGGGGTTCGATCCGCGCATGGAGACATGTGCGGTCGCAATAGATCTTGAGGATGCTTACAATAGGGTGTCTTTGGATGTCTTGATGGACCAACTGTTAAATCTTGCAGTAAATTCTTTTGTCGTTCGGTGGGTTGGTGTGGCCCTGATGCACAGGATAGTAGTTTTTAAGTGTGTTAACTGGGTATCAGCAAAAACGGTTATTAGCCCTGGTCTGCCATGGGGATTGCCTCTATCTCCAGTGCTTTTCAGTGTATACACAGTACAGATCACTAGCAATCAAATCACAAGTGCTGGCAGAACGATGTCGTACGCCGATGACATCCTGGTGTATAGGCAGGGAAGTAACTGAGAAGAGTGCATTGTGGAACTACAGAAGGAGCTGGACAGACTGATGAATTGGTGTAGAGATACAGGAGCAGTGGTAAATCTGTCTGAGGCATTCGTGACATGGTTTTCCTTGAACAATCACATGGTAAAGAGACCCATGCCAAAGTTTCGTTGTCTAAGAAAAGTTTAGAAAGAATGAGCACAATGAGATATTTGGGTGTGTTTCTTTACAGAAGTCTGAGTTTCAGAGAACATGTTGACTGTTATCATAAGGGCAGGCAAAGGCTTAGCAGCAAGGAAGGTTATTGCTGCTGCACAGTGCGTGCAGAGGTTGTTATTTCTTTTGTACCAGGGTTTGGTGGTGGCTGTGGTGGAATATGCACTGGCAATTCTTACTCTCAGCCAAACTCAGATCGAAAGACTGGATAGAATCCAGAATGCAGCAATGAGTATCATACTTGGGTGCACAAGAGTAACATCGACAAGAGCTATGCGGTACCTACTTGACTGTCCAACAGCAGAGCACTGGTTACAGTATTTCCGTGCACGGGCGTACCTTCAAATACATGCAGATAAGGAACACCCATTGTTGTTGTTCTTCTTCTACGTTTGCTCTCTTGTAAACAACATTGAATGATTTCCACCTGTGATTTCCGCCAGGGAATGTGAAGTATGTTGTACTGCAAGTTCCACAGTAAAACTGTGTTATTTGGCTCACTTTGTGGTCTGGATTTCCGAGGTCCTGTACATCCGTTTTCATCATGCCTTTAATTCAGGTAGTGGGCTTTCCCTAGTCTGTGACAGCCTGCCTATCTGTCAATGGGCACGCGAGTGTATAGTGACTCTTCACAAAGACAATTGTTTGTTTGTTTTTCGTTCGCTCCATTGTAACCATCACGGATATCCTTGCGATTTGCGCCGGGAGCGTGATTACGTTGTGCCACCGTTATGCGCCTTGTATGCCTAGCACATCCGATTTCGGCATGCCTTGACAATTCGGGTGGGCTACCCTTAGCCTGTGACAGCCTCTATATCTGTCTCCAGGCACGCGTAGTGGCGACTCTTCGCCCAGAAGATTTTTGCTCTCGTCTAACTCGAACGAGGTGTTCCACTGTCTATGAACTTGCCTCGTGTAATTGGACGTGCTGTGCCTGTGCCCATTGGGTACTGAACCGTTTCTCATCCGTGAGCCTGGTTCCTTAAGGGGAAGAACTCAACAGAGGAGTTGGACCCTGGCTCTTTCGCCCTCTTAGCTGAGGTGTCATTCACCGACATCATGTACCCCTTGTCCAAGTTCGAGTCTCACACCACGCGTTTGAGAGCAAGGCGTTCTCGAGCTGAGCGTCCTTGTCCCAATAGCGCCTGAGCCCATCAGGTACTGAACCCTTTCTCTCTTCAAGTGTATTTCCGGTGTAGGAAAACCTGACAGTAGAGTTGGGCCAGGGCTAAATCGTTGTCCCTTTTGTGCCTGAGCGCATCGAGTACGGAACCCTTTCTCTTCGCGAGCATATTTCCGGTTTAGGAAGGCTCGACATTAGAGTTGGGTTAGGTCTTCTTGCTTTACCAAACGCCAATGGATGGGTCTGGGTCTCTGCCTGTAAGGAACACAGGTAACTAGAAGCTCGTCTTGAGCTGACGGAGCTTGTAGTTGCCCTTTCCTAGGGACTTTTCACTTTCTATTTGCAGTTCGCGCTGCCCTCTAGCGCTGTTCTGCCCTTTCATTGTTTCATTGTACTCGGTATGAAATATATTTGTCTCTCGCCATGCATCTATCTTTACGTGCATTTTACATTGGCCGCCCCTCCAATGTTCGGACTGGACTGACTTGCTTCACTGTATGTCGACAGTGTCGCTATATGTGGTGATGCTGGTGGTGTCGGAGATATTGTCTGTCTCTTGTGCAGTCAAATCTCTTTCCATCTGCTACCTCCACATTCTCGGACATGATCCCCAAATGATTTGGCCAGAATCAGCTCGAGCTGCTGTATTTCTGTTTCCAGGGTGCACCGCATGGAGGTACATTTGGGATCTTGGTTATCTGCTAACCCTGGGTCCGCCTAGAGCAATGTGTTCCCTTTGCACCCCAGAGACAATTGTCATTCACATCTATCTCACACGAGGTGTTCTGCTGTCAGTGAACTTGCCTCGTGTAATTAGACGTTTTGTGCCTGTGCTCATTGGGTACTGAACCTTTTGTCTTCCGCGAGCCTGGTTCCGGATGAGGAAGAACTCGACAGAAGAGTTGGTCCCTTGCTCTTTCGCCTTCTTTGCCGAGATGTCATTCACCAACATCGTGAACCCTCGCCCAAGTTTGAGTCTCACACCACACGTTTGGGAGCAAGGCATTCTCGAGCAGAGCGACCTTGTCCTGTATGCGTCTGAGCCCATCGGGTAATGAACCCTTTCTCTCTGCAAGTATATTTCCAGAATACGAAAGCTCAACATTAGAGTTAGGCCAGGTCTTCTTGCTTTGCCGGGCGCCCATGTTTGGGTCTGGGTCTCTACCCGTAAGGAGCACCGGTAACTAATAGCTTGTCTCAAGCTAACAGAGCTTGTAGTTCCGATTCCTTGGAACGTTTTCACTTTCTGTTTGCAGTTGGCACTTTCTGCCTTTTCATTGTACTCAGTATGAAATCTTTTTGTTTCTCACCATGCATCTTCTTCTTCTTCAGCGTTCATTCTCAAACTCCTGCTGGATCTCCTTTGTAGCATGACCATGGTTCTACTAGATTTCCAGCAGGATGTAGTCCAGAGAATGGAAATGCGTTGTGTCGCCATTTTATTTGCGCCAACGGCCCGACACATCCGTCTTCAGCGGGACCATGCATCTACCGTTTCGTGCCTTTTTCATTGGCTACCCCTTCAATGTTCGGACTGGACTGAGTGTGGCACTGTGTGTCGACAGTGCCACTGCATGTGTTGGCGCTGGTAGTCTTGGAGATATTGTCTGTCTCTTATGCAGTCAAATCTCTTTCCACCTGCTACCTCCACATTCACGGACACAATCCCCAAATGATTTAGTCAGAATCAGCATGAGCCGCTGTGTTTCTGTTACCAGGTACACCCTGGGGAGGTACATTTTGGATCTTGGTTATCTGCTAACCCTGGGTCCACCGAGAGCATTGCATTCCCTGTCAATCCCACACTCGTTGTATTCCAAAATACAGAAAGTTAAAGGCAGCAGACTTAAAAGAGGGAAGTGGTGGATGGGACGTGAAAAGGATGTCATATGAAGCATGTGCAGATTGCAAAGTGTGGCAGCAGGTACGGAATGGTATACCCGGAGATTTCAAAACTTGTTTGAGAGTAGTAATATCACTTAGCAGAGAATGGTGTCCCACAGCTGTTGAGAAAGAAGTGCAAGCTTTGGTCAGTGAGAATGCAAAAGAGGGGGATGTGATTATATACACTGATGGATCTGTGATTAGACATGTTTGCAGTGCTTGGGCTTTCACAGCTCAGTGCGCAGGTAAAATGATCAGGAAGGAGAGTGGGGCCATTGCGGTTACTACGAGCATGATCATGGAAACTATGGCAGTGATCATGCAATTGAGTGGGTATGTACACAGAAGGTAACACAGGTCTGCATCTTGAGTGACTCTATGAGTATGATTAGGAAGGTACAAGTGGGAAAGTTCCTTTTCTAGCCTCAGTAGCACATTAGCTATTTGAAATTTAACAATGTTATTTATTATTTGTACATAAGAAAACTAGCATATATGTTTGGCATTATTTCAGAACACTGAAGAGATGTTCGACAGTGAAGATGTCAACATTGAACTCAATCAGGATGAATGTTTTAATGAAAAATTAGTAGCACCTCCAGAGACAATGCATCCTGATCTATGTAGACGGGATATAAATATAAAAAAAGGTAAGTTGTTTTGCAAAGTGTTGTCGTACATTTCTCTCACGTTCTCTAATATGAATGTGATGTATAGTCTAATACTTTTGTTTTGTAGTCATATCTATCTATTTATGTTCCTTCGACTGCGCAATGGGGCAGAAACTAGTGCTATACACTTTGAGCAATGTGATGCTAGCATGTGTATTTCTTATATGTTGTTGAGACCCAAGTCATGCCATCTTTGATGATTGTTCTGTGAAGAGTCTCATGGTCTTTCTCATTTTCTTTTTCAATTTGGTACCCATTCTTATGCTTGTAGTGTCAGTCTGTTTTCATTCATTCTAAGTACATGTCTGATATAAGTCTATCATTTTCTTATAGCTGTAGACACATATTGATATTTGTTGTCTTCTCTGAATTGTTTGTTTGGCGTGAATCCTTCCCAACCAGTATTTAAAAGTTTTCTAAGACATTTATTTACTAATGAATTTAATTTATTCTCCAGTGCTTTTGTTATCCAGCTTTCACAATCATACGGTAATAAGGATATAACATTGGAACTGAACAGTTGTAGTTTGGTATACCATATATTTCCATATGTAAACCAAAAATTGTTGTATTTTTTCTCCACTATTTATGTAGGGGGATTCAGCTTATATATATGCATACAAAAAAATTGTTTAAAAATTGCAAAAAAATTAGCGGTAGAAATTTTTTAAAAATCAGAACACAGAATAACGACAAATACTGGTAACAGAAGGGGAAAAATACAGGTACAATCATTTAAATATTTTGAAGTCTCATTTTTCTACTGGTTATATACATTTGGAAAACTACATCAGTTCTGCAAAATTCATGATGTCACTATTCTATTTCTTTCCTTTACAATTATTACCACAAATTTCCTCCTCATTCAAAATACTAAGCTTATCTAACAATAGAATTTTAATGTCACTGTCCATGTTATATTTGGTGTGCACCTGCATCATGAATTATTTCTTTGTTCATGCAAATAATATTATCCATTGTGAACAAGTTGTCTCATAACTCCACAAATTTTAATAATTTTGTAACAAATCAGTCTGACATGATATTCTCGAGATGTGATGATGATGTTCCTCCTTCCAAGCGAAGATGAGCGTGGCATGAAAAACAATAAATGTGATGAGTGAGTAGAAAAACAACAAAACTTTTGTGATTGTTTAACTCAGCCTGTGAGTTCGTAGATGCACGATGGGTCCAGTTCGTGCCAAGAAAGTTCCACTGCATGCAGGAATGCAGAGGGTTTGTGGCAGGAGAGCCTTCGGATTTGTCCTTCCACTCCCATCGCCTGCAAATTGCCCACAGTGTTCTTTCTCCCTCAAACTCTGTGATGCCAACAATGATCTGGGAATGCCAAGCTGAGCGATTAAGGGCTGTAGTCTCCCAAGAGCTAGGATCGATGCAGTGCTTGAGAGAATTTTTAGCTGATCTTTGAAGCGCTTTTTCTGCCATCCGCTTGAATGTTTACCATCATACAGCTTGTCATAGAATAATCTCCCCGTAAGGTGCTTGTCTGGCATACAGAGGATGTGACCAGTCCAATGGAGATGGGACCTAGTCAGCAGGGCAAGGATGCTTTGCACATGGGACTTTTGAAGGATTCCCTTGTCTAGCACTCGACCCTGTCAATGCACTCCCATGAGGCCTCCTAGGCACTGAAGGTCGAAAGAGTTAAGCTGTCAAACATCTCGCATAGACAGTCCAGGATGATGCCGCATAAAACAGCATTGGTAGAACCGCCGGACAGCATACGTTCAACTTAGTTGTCAAACTCAGACCATGCCTGATCCCGACATTGGCACGAATGCACCCGAATACTGCACTGGCACAAGCAATATGCAGGGCTACATCCTCATCAATTGTCACAGTTTGCAATATGGTGCTGCCAAGATATATAAACTTATTAGCAGTATTGAGTTTTTGTCCCTTTACTGTACTGATTCTTTGTAGTGAACACCTGGTGCTGGTTGATACATTACTAATGTCTTTGCGGTGCTGATGGTGAGACCGAACACATCGCAGGCCAAAGAAAAGAGAGATGTAAACACGAATAGGAAGCGTGAACTTTGAATTATGCAGTGGTCACAGTTTTTAATTAGCCTGGGTCAGACTAAAAGTAGTACATGTATCCTGGCAAATATAGTAAAAAAAAACAGCAACTCCCCACAATTCTAGTGTTTAACCAATAAAAGTGAAGCCTGGCGACTCTAGTTGCCAATTAATAGCGAAATGTTGAAACGAATCAATTTTAATCTCTAGTACTTTCAGCAATTTCTGTGCAAGCTTAGTAGTGGTCGTAGACAGAAGTGATGTCTGTTCATAAAATTATTGCAAAACCCCATTGAAGCAACAAAGTCTAGACATTTTTGTGATTGCAATGCAAGATCGTTTAATATTGTGAGTGCCTTGATCCGAATATTTATGTGAGTTACAATTAATCCGTTCTGTCTCAACTTCATTACCATTAGGACAATTTCTCCTTTAGTACAGGGAATGAGGCTGTATGATCACATGATGTTTCTTTGTCTTTCTAACATCAGAAACAATTCTTTTTTTTTCTCCGATCTCATACATGCTTTTCATTCACAATGAACTGACAGGCAGTCATCAATTGTTAGACCTCTCAGCAAAAATAATAACATCAAACTTGAGACTAGCAGCATGTGATGTTCTTTTCTGTCCAGACATCCTTCTTAAAAAACATGAATAAAATCACGACAATACAAATTTACAAACTATATGTGCTGTATTCTTATATATAAGGTACGCCCGTGTGTTGCCAGGGCCCGAAAGGAAAGCAAAGAATAGCAACACTGTTTACCTTCCATGCATGTCATAAAAGGTGACTAAGGAGGTTGGGATGGAGTTGGCTGCCCCATCCCATATAGGGTCAGTGACCCAAAGCCATGCTGAAGTCGGATGTGTCAGGCTGAAATGCACAGATATCGCAGCAATGCTGTAAACCATGACACAATGCATTCCGTTCTCCGGACTACATCCTGCTAA
Organism: Meghimatium bilineatum; assembly: GCA_034231615.1. Classification (NCBI taxonomy): domain Eukaryota; kingdom Metazoa; phylum Mollusca; class Gastropoda; order Stylommatophora; family Philomycidae; genus Meghimatium; species Meghimatium bilineatum. The sequence goes on along the minus strand of CM067322.1, from coordinate 9,220,973 downwards.
TCTGAAGGAGTTTGAGAACGAACGCAGAAGAAGAATATATAAGGTAGGCTCACTCTACCTATTATACAGAGCAATGCTGCTTGAATTGGCATACCACCATACCCGATTCTCTTATAACTAAAGTGGGTAAGACTATAAATCCATGATAATGGTTCATTGCCGGTCTGTTTTGAAAGTGCTTTGAATGTAAGGGCTGATGCTATCTAATATTTGCCAAGCTAAAAGTTGACCAATCATTAACTACAATAGGCTTTGAATTTACGATACAGTAATGCCACTGTTCCTGACTTAATGAATCAGGTATCTAGGAACATTCTTGTTACCTGCTGGTTAAAGATTTTATTATGACTGCTGGTGAAGCTTCCTTGAGACAGGTCATACTGTATTATCTTTGATGTACCGCGGTATTTAATGTGAGCTGGGCAAATGGAAGAAATGACCTTGCCACTTACTGTGGCTAAAGTTTGTGTTAATTTCCTTTAACATTACCGATTTCACAGTATTATTACCGGTACTATTGTTTGTTCCTACTTCGGCCTGTACACAGGTTTTTGACTTGTGCCACGTTTGGATATTAAAGTATGTCCTTGGCTTATAAACAGATCTGTTTATATAGGGAAATATACAGTAGTCACTCCAGACTAATTTGTTATGAAGGAATTCAACTATATATGCATTTGATGGCTTGCCACTGTTTACTGTATATTTGTTATTGCAGTGGAATCCCGTTATAACAAATTGGTCGCATCTGACAGAATATGTGCATTATAACCGAAATCATTATATACGGTTATGACAATTATTAACATAAGTTATGCCCTTTCAATTATTATTTCCCCTGTGTCATTGTTTTTCCATGATGTAAGCACTGCCTGTCAACTAAAAATACATAATCTACCAGCACAGTCCTCGAGAGATTGATTCTAATACTTGATGAAAAATGTAAATAATATCATTATTGCTTTTCTATATAGAAGGATCCCCAATTATATTTTTAATCAACTAAAAGAATGGTATTTAAATATTCTGTTACTCACCTTTTCTCCAAGTATCCGTTGTTTCTTGCGAAACATACACAGATCCAGCCAATCTCGCTGACAATTACATATACTTTCACAATAATCTCATGTTTCTCTTTCATCCAGCCAAGACACACAATAATCTAATGTTTCTCTTTCAACCAGCCAAGACACGCAATAATCTCATGTTTCTCTTTCAACCAGCCAAGACACACAATAATCTCATGTTTCTCTTTCAACCAGCCAAGACACACAATAATGTAATGTTTCTCTTTCAACCAGCCAAGACACACAATAATCTAATGTTTCTCTTTCAACCAGCCAAGACACACAATAATGTAATGTTTCTCTTTCAACCAGCCAAGACACACAATAATCTCATGTTTCTCTTTCAACCAGCCAAGACACACAATAATCTCATGTTTCTCTTTCAACCAGCCAAGACACACAATAATCTAATGTTTCTCTTTCAACCAGCCAAGACACACAATAATCTAATGTTTCTCTTTCAACCAGCCAAGACACACAATAATCTAATAATCTAATGTTTCTCTTTCAACCAGCCAAGACACACAATAATCTAATAATCTAATGTTTCTCTTTCAACCAGCCAAGACACACAATAATCTAATAATCTCATGTTTCTCTTTCAACCAGCCAAGACACACAATAATCTAATAATCTAATGTTTCTCTTTCAACCAGCCAAGACACACAATAATCTAATAATTTCATGTTTCTCTTTCAACCAGCCAAGACATCTAATAATCTCATGTTTCTCTTTCAACCAGCCAAGACACACAATAATCTAATGTTTCTCTTTCAACCAGCCAAGACACACAATAATCTAATGTTTCTCTTTCAACCAGCCAAGACACACAATAATCTAATAATCTAATGTTTCTCTTTCAACCAGCCAAGACACACAATAATCTAATAATCTCATGTTTCTCTTTCAACCAGCCAAGACACACAATAATCTAATGTTTCTCTTTCAACCAGCCAAGACACACAATAATCTAATGTTTCTCTTTCAACCAGCCAAGACACACAATATTCTAATAATCTCATGTTTCTCTTTCAACCAGCCAAGACACACAATAATCTAATGTTTCTCTTTCAACCAGCCAAGACACACAATAATCTAATAATCTCATGTTTCTCTTTCAACCAGCCAAGACATCTAATAATCTAATGTTTCTCTTTCAACCAGCCAAGACACACAATAATCTAATAATCTCATGTTTCTCTTTCAACCAGCCAAGACACACAATAATCTAATGTTTCTCTTTCAACCAGCCAAGACACACAATAATCTAATAATCTCATGTTTCTCTTTCAACCAGCCAAGACATCTAATAATCTCATGTTTCTCTTTCAACCAGCCAAGACACACAATAATCTAATGTTTCTCTTTCAACCAGCCAAGACGCACAATAATCTAATAATCTAATGTTTCTCTTTCAACCAGCCAAGACACACAATAATCTAATAATCTCATGTTTCTCTTTCAACCAGCCAAGACATACAATAATCTCATGTTTCTCTTTCAACCAGCCAAGACACACAATAATCTAATGTTTCTCTTTCAACCAGCCAAGACACACAATAATCTAATAATCTCATGTTTCTCTTTCAACCAGCCAAGACATCTAATAATCTCATGTTTCTCTTTCAACCAGCCAAGACACACACTAATCTAATGTTTCTCTTTCAACCAGCCAAGACACACAATAATCTAATGTTTCTCTTTCAACCAGCCAAGACACACAATAATCTAATAATCTAATGTTTCTCTTTCAACCAGCCAAGACACACAATAATCTAATAATCTCATGTTTCTCTTTCAACCAGCCAAGACACACAATAATCTAATAATCTCATGTTTCTCTTTCAACCAGCCAAGACACACAATAATCTAATGTTTCTCTTTCAACCAGCCAAGACACACAATAATCTAATAATCTCATGTTTCTCTTTCAACTAGCCAAGACACACAATAATCTAATGTTTCTCTTTCAACCAGCCAAGACACACAATAATCTAATAATCTCATGTTTCTCTTTCAACCAGCCAAGACACACAATAATCTAATGTTTCTCTTTCAACCAGCCAAGACACACAATAATCTAATAATCTAATGTTTCTCTTTCAACCAGCCAAGACACAATAATCTAATAATCTAATGTTTCTCTTTCAACCAGCCAAGACACACAATAATCTAATAATCTCATGTTTCTCTTTCAACCAGCCAAGACACACAATAATCTAATGTTTCTCTTTCAACCAGCCAAGACACACAATAATGTAATAATCTAATGTTTCTCTTTCAACCAGCCAAGACACACAATAATCTAATGTTTCTCTTTCACCCAGCCAAGACACACAATAATCTAATGTTTCTCTTTCAACCAGCCAAGACACACAATAATCTCATGTTTCTCTTTCAACCAGCCAAGACACACAATAATCTCATGTTTCTCTTTCAACCAGCCAAGACACAGAATAATCTCATGTTTCTCTTTCAACCAGCCAAGACACAGAATAATCTCATGTTTCTCTTTCAACCACCAAGACACACAATAATCTCATGTTTCTCTTTCAACCAGCCAAGACACACAATAATCTCATGTTTCTCTTTCAACCAGCCAAGACACACAATAATCTCATGTTTCTCTTTCAACCAGCCAAGACACACAATAATCTCATGTTTCTCTTTCAACCAGCCAAGACACACAATAATCTAATGTTTCTCTTTCAACCAGCCAAGACACACAATAATCTAATGTTTCTCTTTCAACCAGCCAAGACACACAATAATCTAATAATCTCATGTTTCTCTTTCAACCAGCCAAGACACACAATAATCTAATAATCTAATGTTTCTCTTTCAACCAGCCAAGACACACAATAATCTAATGTTTCTCTTTCAACCAGCCAAGACACACAATAATCTAATGTTTCTCTTTCAACCAGCTAAGACACACAATAATCTAATGTTTCTCTTTCAACCAGCCAAGACACACAATAATCTAATGTTTCTCTTTCAACCAGCCAAGACACACAATAATCTAATAATCTCATGTTTCTCTTTCAACCAGCCAAGACACACAATAATCTAATAATCTAATGTTTCTCTTTCAACCAGCCAAGACACACAATAATCTAATAATCTCATGTTTCTCTTTCAACCAGCCAAGACACACAATAATCTAATAATCTCATGTTTCTCTTTCAACCAGCCAAGACACACAATAATCTAATAATCTAATGTTTCTCTTTCAACCAGCCAAGACACACAATAATCTAATAATCTAATGTTTCTCTTTCAACCAACCAAGACACACAATAATCTAATGTTTCTCTTTCAACCAGCCAAGACACACAATAATCTAATGTTTCTCTTTCAACCAGCCAAGACACACAATAATCTAATGTTTCTCTTTCAACCAGCCAAGACACACAATAATCTAATGTTTCTCTTTCAACCAGCCAAGACACACAATAATCTAATAATCTAATGTTTCTCTTTCAACCAGCCAAGACACACAATAATCTAATGTTTCTCTTTCAACCAGCCAAGACACACAATAATCTAATAATCTAATGTTTCTCTTTCAACCAGCCAAGACACACAATAATCTAATAATCTAATGTTTCTCTTTCAACCAGTCAAGACACATAATAATCTAATGTTTCTCTTTCAACCAGCCAAGACACACAATAATCTAATAATCTCATGTTTCTCTTTCAACCAGCCAAGACACACAATAATCTCATGTTTCTCTTTCAACCAGCCAAGACACACAATAATCTCATGTTTCTCTTTCAACCAGCCAAGACACACAATAATCTCATGTTTCTCTTTCAACCAGCCAAGACACAGAATAATCTCATGTTTCTCTTTCAACCAGCCAAGACTTAATTTAAGGTCAGTATGGCCTAGGCTGAAATCACTACAGCCAAAAAATGCTGGATTTTTGGCTGAGCCTTGAACAGGATGTGCTACCAATTTTTTTTTATGGCCTAGGCTTTCAGAAAATTCTTTTTTTTTTTTTCAATAAGGAAAGATATTGTTTTTTGGCACAGGAGTTTTTAATCAGCAAGGTGAGCATTATGTTTATGCTTCAGGTGAATGAAATGCAAGGTCACCTGCCTACACCCCCACCTCCCCCCTCCATTGTCAGTGTTTTTAGTTGTGGGCCACCACGTTTCATTCCAACATGCTTCCTAAGAACTGTGGGCTAATTTAGAAATCATCCTTCTAACTTGACACATTTGTGTTTTCCAGTGACTATCATTGGCTGTTGGTACAAAGTGACCAATTAAATTACAGGAAAAGACAAATTCCTCAATTTAAAAGTATGGGCCCAATAAGACAGAAGGACTATATTTGATGATCACTGAATATAATGGTCACTGTAGTGAATAGGGCAGTGTCTAAATGCACTGTCAGTAAACATGTCATGCTGTTTCTGGTTGAATGCCTAACATGTGCATGGTGTTGCAGTCTTTTGTGCACCTTTTCAAACACACACACAGGTTAAAAGTTCAGAGAGACTACCTTTTTGTCCAGAAGTAAATTGTAAATAGTACATTATCCATGGATATTTGTGGTAAATACAAACTATATAGAAAGTTTTAACAAAAATTAAGACAAAGAGATAATATAATTGGAGATTTTGAATATATTAATTATAGAGCGAAATTCGTTAAAACCAGATTCGTTGTAACAGGACTGTTTGTATATTAATTATTATATACATTTCATTGACTTGTCACTGTTTATTGTTTGTATATTTCAGAGATCAGTGATGACACATTGGAACACTTCACCAACTCTCAGGATGATGTTCAGAAAATACAAATAGAAAGTGTATACAGTGTTCAACATTCACAACTTGTAAGAGCTGATGTTTTCTCAGAGAATCTTCCAGAACATGTTAGAAACATTGAGGAGAACACCAGAGATGAGATTGAAGGTTTGAAAAGACAAACAGAACATGTTAGAAACATTGTGAAAAATACATCAGATGAGACACAGAATTTTGAGATGGTTCATGAATGCAAAGGAAACACAGTAATGAAAGCAGAAAATGAGCATGGAGATTTGTGTTTGAATTCAAGAGAGCAGAGACTGAATAATTTAAGAGAGTCAGTGACATTCAGGGAACATCAGGTCAAAATTGAAAATATAATTGGTAAGATTTCCTATGAGGAAAATCTGACTGTCAATAATGAAGAATGTAGCAAACTATCAGAAAATGAATTCTGTGTTTTTAAGAAAGATAGTAGATATACTGTGTGTAATGTAAGTTGTGAGAATCTGGACAGATCTGATGTTTCTGGTGTTGGTTTGATTAAACTTGCTGGCTTGAACACATGCAGAAATAAATATGGAGGAGAGAAGTCTGGCAAATCTCACATTTCTAACTTGGCATTTACTTGTTCTAATAAACTACGAACACACAGAGGTGAACATACTGGAGATAAACCTTATAAATGTGACATTTGTAACAGATGTTTTGTTCAGTTTGAGACAATGAAGAAACACATAGATCAACATGCTGTAGATAAGCCTTACAAATGTGAATTCTGTGGGGTAGGATTTTGTCTAAATGATAGCCTGAAGATACACATCAGATTACATACAGGAGAGAAACCTTATTATTGTGATATATGCGGTGTAGGATTCACTGACATTAGAAACCTTAATAGACATAATAGAAGACATTCTGGAGATATGCCTTTCAAATGTGAAGTTTGTGGAGTGGGATTTACTCAGAATAATCACTTGCAGAGACATATAAGAACACATACAGGAGATAAACCTTATAAATGTGAAGTTTGTGGAGTGGGATTTGCTCAAAAAAATAACCTAGAAAGACACAGAAGAATACATACAGGAGATAAACCATACAAATGTGATGTTTGCCATGAACGATTTATTCAGGTTGATCACCTTCAGCAACATAGAAGAACACATACAGGAGGTAAACCTTACAAATGTGAAGTTTGTTGTGTGGGATTTGCTCATAATAAGTATCTGGAACGACACAGAAGAATACATACAGGAGAAAAACCGTACAAATGTGATGTTTGTGGTGTAGGATTTACTCGAACTGATAGCCTTCAGGTACACATAAAACAACATACAGGTGAGAAACCCTACAAATGTGATATTTGTGGTGTAGGATTTACTGTTGCCAAATGCTTGAAGATACACAGAAGAATACATACAGGAGAGAAACCGTACAAATGTAATTTTTGTGATGTAGGATTTACCCAAATTGGTCAACTGCAGGCACATAAAAGAATACATACAGGAGAGAAACCTTACAAATGTGATATTTGTGGTGGAAGATTTACTAAAAATGCCAGCCTTCAGGTACACAGAAGAATACATACAGGAGAGAAACCTTACAAATGTGATATTTGTAATGTATGTTTTACTCAAATTCGTAACCTGCAAGTACATCAAAGAATACATACAGGGGAGAAACCTTACAAATGTGATATATGTTGTGCAGGATTTACTAATGCAGGAAGTCTGCAGGCACATAACAGAAAACATACAGGAGAGAAACCTTACAAATGTGGTGTTTGTGGTGTAAAATTTGCTAGTTCTAGCAACTTTCGGACACACAAAAGAATACATACAGGAGAAAAACCTTACAAGTGTGATTTATGTGGTGTAGCATTTACTCAGAATGCTAGCCTTCAGAGACATATAAGAACACATACAGGAGAGAAACCGTATAAATGTGAATTTTGTGGTTTAGCATTTACTCAAACTAGTCAACTGCAGAGACATAGAAGAACACATACAGGAGAGAAACCTTACAGATGTGAATTATGTGGTGTTGCTTTTACTCACACTGGTCAGCTGAATTCACACAAAAGAAGGCATACAGGAGATAAACCGTATAAATGTAATATATGTGATAAAGTATTTGCTCATAATTGTAACCTAAAGAGACACACAATAAAACATGTCTAGCCTAGTTAATATCTCCACATACAAAATCTGTAAACAGATCGGAGGAATGCCAGGTCTCAAGATCAATGGTAATAGAATAAACAATCTACAATATGTAGATGAAACAGTAGAGAATGAACAGAAACAGTCCTCTATGTAGAGAATGAACAGAAACAGTCCTCTATGTAGAGAATGAACAGAAACAGTCCTCTATGTAGAGAATGAACAGAAACAGTCCTCTATGTAGAGAATGAACAGAAACAGTCCTCTATGTAGAGAATGAACAGAAACTATGATATGTAGATGAAACAGTCCTCTATGTAGAGAATGAACAGAAACAGTCCTCTATGTAGAGAATGAACAGAAACAGTCCTCTATGTAGAGAATGAACAGAAACTATGATATGTAGATGAAACAGTCCTCTATGTAGAGAATGAACAGAAACAGTCCTCTATGTAGAGAATGAACAGAAACAGTCCTCTATGTAGAGAATGAACAGAAACTATGATATGTAGATGAAACAGTCCTCTATGTAGAGAATGAACAGAAACAGTCCTCTATGTAGAGAATGAACAGAAACAGTCCTCTATGTAGAGAATGAACAGAAACTATGATATGTAGATGAAACAGTCCTCTATGTAGAGAATGAACAGAAACAGTCCTCTATGTAGAGAATGAACAGAAACAGTCCTCTATGTAGAGAATGAACAGAAACTATGATATGTAGATGAAACAGTCCTCTATGTAGAGAATGAACAGAAACAGTCCTCTATGTAGAGAATGAACAGAAACAGTCCTCTATGTAGAGAATGAACAGAAACTATGATATGTAGATGAAACAGTCCTCTATGTAGAGAATGAACAGAAACAGTCCTCTATGTAGAGAATGAACAGAAACAGTCCTCTATGTAGAGAATGAACAGAAACAGTCCTCTATGTAGAGAATGAACAGAAACAGTCCTCTATGTAGAGAATGAACAGAAACTACAACGATTAATAGAACAAGTTCACAAATCAAGTAGGAAATATGTTTGTCACTTTCTCCATGAATTGCGTACAACTTGCTCTTACTTCCTATTTGCAGTGGCGTAGTTTCTCAGAGCTTATTTTCATACCCAGGAGATTATAGGAAATATCATCAGGTGCAATGTCGGCTAGTGTAGACGATCATGGCTCTCTACAGCTCTCTATCTCCAGCATTATGTATCAAGATAGTTGTTGTTTCCCTGCTGTGCCAGGTTGTCAAACAGTCTAATATTTTCTCAAGTTGTTGCCCTCTGTCTCTATTGCCTTTAATCTTGCCTGTTTTGACTATGCTCTCCAAACCTCCCTGTCTCAGGAAGTGGCCAAACAATGAAGATTATAAGAAACATAGACTGAATATTAGCATCCAAACAATGAAGAATGGTGAAATGGTTCCCCAAAAGCATAATCTATTTTCCAGGCATGACATAATGGTCTGGAATACTGCTGCACTGGAATGCCTCCCTTCAAGGACCAAATATGTATTCATAAACCCTCTAATACAACCATGCCTTTGAGACAATAATCAATAGAAGGTAGTACTGCTAGTAGAACATAATACTCACGTGGAAGACAGGTAATGGAGTTCTACTTAATGACTACTAACACACTATCACTGACGGATGTTTACATGAATTAAAATGGTAATTGCAACAAAACACAGAATATAATCATACAAATGTTTTGTATATTGTCATTTGTATGATTATATTCTGTGTTTTGTTCTGTTGTATTTACCATATTAATTCATGTAGACATCCGTCAGTGATAGTGTGTTAGTTGTCATCAAGTAGAACTCCATTACCTGTCTTCCACTTGAGTATTACTTTGAGACAATAGTACCTTATTGTCAGAAAAAAGCTAGCAGATGTCAAGTCTATCTGCTTATAACTTAAGAGATTGCTTCATCATCACTAATTTTCTAAGTATGGCATTTCTAAGATTTGATGTTTTTCTTTAAAAGTTTCAAATTCGAGATTGGAAGTTTAGACAGGAAGATAGAAACTGGATTATTGTTGTTGACAGTATACCCTATTGAAGGCGCAGCAATCATCCCAACTTTTTTGGATGTGGTGATTTTCTAATATTATGTCGTGGGGCATCTATGGAAATGTAGGACGCAATACAGTGGTAAAAATATCAAGCATGCTTGACCATAGTTAGTATGAGGTTGGTGTGTTTACAGAAACTAGTTCTCTCGTACAGCTGTCCTATTAGTGATATAGTTGCAGGTGTCCACCATTCAGTGAAAGTAGTAAACGCACTGAGCGCATTAGTTATTGCTGTGAAAGTCAGATGTGGCAGGTCATTGGCGTAAATAAAATGGTAAAGCACATTTCTGTTCTCTAGACTAAATCCTGCTGGACATCTTCTTCAGCTTCACTCTAAAACTCCCACTGGATCTCTCTTGCAGGACAATGGTCCAACTAGATTCCAGAAAATGGAAATGCTTTGTTTTGCTATTTTATTTGTGCCAATGGCCCAACACATCCATCTTTGGCAGTGCTGGAAATCTAGTATGACCTCATCTTGCTACAAGAGAGATCTGGTGGGAGTTTGAGAATGAAAATAATACATCACAGATTTCTAGAAAGACATGGATGTAGCACGAATCACAGAAATATGCGATTAACTACAAATAGCTGGGATTTCACATTTTGAATGAATTCACAGATGAAAACAAATATTTTTCTAGGATATTTCTGCACTGGTCTTATGCAGTTTCATTTTTCATATATGACCTTTTTCCAGGCTTTTCATTGGCTGGAGACACAAAGCAATGAACCATCTGTCGAATTGGCCAAGTTAAATGATGATGTATGAGATCAGCATGCTCGACTAATCTGGAGGACTTGGGTAAATAAAGTACTTACAGAGAAGAAACACATCATATCTACATAACACGTTATTATAAAACGCTGTTGGTCCTACATCGGACATGTCCTACTCTCAGACAAAAACAGAATACACCACCAATTCTTGCATGGATACCAACAGGCAAAAGAGCCAGTAGTAGACCAATGGAAACACTCAAAACAAAACTGAGAAATTAAAACAACCAATATTCATACTATTCAAGAACTGCACAGAATAACTTTGAACAGACGGGATTGGAGGAGATCTGACATCTGCTGTTCGCACTAACTTCATCATTAAAGGAAAACGAATGAATCTCTGCTATTTTTGGTGACGTTTATTTTCTGTGACATTTGTGATTTCGCCTTTTATATATCTTGATGGTCATGAACATGTTCAGTAAATTATCATTGATTTTGAATGGTCCATATGCACAATATCCATATGCCTGTGGTTGGGAATGAATGAACTTGATACCTTTGCTGTCCGAGATGTGATATGTACTTCCACACCAAAAATCTGGACAAAACAAAATTGCAAAAGTAGATCCTCATTGCAGCTGACATCCTTATTCAACATCCGATATTCACGATCAAAGATAAACAACAAATAATAATGGATATTTTTCAACCAACAATCTGTTACCAATGCCAGCCAGGTATGGACACTGACATCATTGCACAAGAGAAAGTTAAAGAAATTAAATGTTTGAAAAATACTGCTTTTGCCAAATTAAAATTTTCATAAAATGTCATGAAATACCAGTAAAAAGCCAAACAATTTTTGATACTATTTCTCATACTGAAATGAAATGCTTACAGCAGTTTTCAGCTTTACTTTATTAGATTATGATTTTGTACAGTGCCACATTAAATTCCCTAATATTTTAGGGTGTTTTCTATTTGTGTTCATGTTTTCTTTATTGTACATGTTAGTTATTGCTAATTTTAATGGTGCAATGGAGTGCTATTGTGTTTTATCAGACATATTCATGCATCATCGTGATGACAAGAAATCTGGGTATCTTTGTTATCAATTTTACTACCAGGGAAAAAGGGGGCGAGTTCAGCTATAAAACCAGAACCTGATATTTGAGCAGGGTCCACTTAAATCATAGTCAGTGTCCATGATTTTTTAGCACAAACTGACGAATAAATGGATAAGCATTTCAAATGTTTTATGGTGTAAAATTATGGTTCAACATTCAGAAAACCCAGCATTGCATGTCATGTTGGGGAACCAGTTGAGTTCCAGCTTTAACCACAATCCTAGCTGCTGTGTATGTGGTGTAGTCTATGAACAGGTTGCAGCATATGGCGAACAGCATCTCTGTGCAAGATGTGACAATTCTCTGTGAGAGCTAAGAATCAGGCAAACATTAGCCCTACATTATATATAGAGCTCTTCTATGATGGAGAATTAAAACTGGCTGCCTTATCCCCAGTGACCATGAGGTCAAGGCTATAAATAAGATGGAGAGGGGATAATTGTGGGTTCAAGAAACTCTCACTCCTATCCTTAGAAAAATAAAGCATGAAGACATTTTTGTAATTTAAAAAAAATAGCATATAGTTTATATATGATTTGAGGTCAGAGTGAAAGATATGCACTTAAGAATGAATGAAAACAGACTGCCACTACAAGCATTAAAATGGGTATCAGATGACACCCCAAAACAAATAGGATGGATAAGAGAGACTCTTCACAGAAAGAGCGTATGACTATGGGTCTTAACAACATACAAGAATTATACACAACAGCATTGCTCAAACTGGAGAGCTCTGGTTTCTGTCCTATGCACTGTAGTCAGTGCTGATGAAAGATAAATATAGTTTAAAACTTCATCAGCTCTAGATGATAAGCAGCAAAACAAATAATAATATGTTTTAATTATTTGTTTCTCTAATTCTTATGATGACAAGAAATTTACATTTGCTTCACTGGGCAACCAGTAAACATGTCAGATAATTCTGTGTGTGTTGACATCTGTTTATTCAACCTGTACACATATCAGAGAATTGTTTATGTGTTTATTGTTGCTGATGCAATAATATTATACAGTTTGATTTTTTTTAAACTCAGATGCTGAGTTCATCTCATTTCTTGTCATTAATTGTGTTTGATATGTGGTCATAGAGCATACTGTAAAGTGATGTGTAAATTCATGATCATTGACAATGTCATCAAACAGCAATAATGAAATCAAAGAACCGAACTATATTTTAAGTTGGTTTTTTTTTTTTTTTCAAACTACTGTTTGATCTCTCCCATTGAAAGACAATATTTCAACTAAATTTCCAACAGAATTATGATTATGTATCTATACATGATTGTGTCTTGTGGTTGTAAGTGCATCTGGGCAAGTCCTTGCACAGTCATCTCTGTCCTGACACTAGTCCATTCCTAACATGCTTTCCCTAGTCGTATTACTACATTTGCGAAAGATTTTTTTCTCTTAGTCAACCTCCGCCCATTCACATACTTTACCTACTTCTTCCAATTCACACAATTTGAGAAATGTCAAACTGCTTCTGCCATCCAAGGCAGAATTCTATGTTTATTCAAGTCAGTAGTGTTAGTAAACCCTTTACTACATGCTTCACATCTGCAAGGCTTTTCTCCTGTATGTACTTTTATGTGTATCATCAGTCTGCTAATTTGAGTAAATCCTACACCACAAACATTAAACTTATATGGTTTCCAGTATGTGTTATTCTATGTTTATTCAAGTCAATAGTATTAGTAAACCCTTTACCACAAATGTCACATTTGAAAAGCTTCTCTCCTGTATGTATTCTGTTGTGTTTATTCAGATTACTAATGTTAGTAAAGCCTTTACCACATACTTCACATTTGTAAGGTCTCTCTCCTGTATGTATTCTACTGTGTTTATTTAGATTACTAGTGTTAGTAAACCATTTACCACAAGCATCACATTTGTAAGGCTTCTCTCCTGTATGTATTCTAGTGTGTTTATTCAGGTCACTAGTGTTAGTAAAACTTTTGCCACAATCACATTTGTAAGGCTTTTCTCCTGTATGTAATCTTCTGTGTATCGTCAGGCTGCTAGTTTGAGTAAATCCTACACCACAAACATCACATTTATAAGGCTTCTCTCCTGTATGTATTCGTCTGTGCATCTGCAGACCACTAGCTCGAGTAAATCCTAAACCACAAACATCACATTCATAAGGTGTCTCACCTGTATGTGTTCTTCTGTGCATCTGCATATCACTAATTCGAGTAAATCCTAAACCACAAATTTCACATTTATAAGGTTTCTCTCCTGTGTGTATTCTTCTGTGTTTATTCAGGTCACTAGTGTTAGTAAAATCTTTATCACACACATCACATTTGTACGGCTTCTCTCCTGTATGTATTCTTTGGTGTATCTTCAGGCTACCATTTTTAGTAAATCCTACACCACAAACATTACACCTGTAGGGTTTCTCTCCTGTATGTGTTCTTCTGTGTATCAGTAGATCACTAGTTCGAGCAAACCTGAAACCACAAATATCACATTTATAAGGTTTCTCTCCTGTGTGTATTCTACTGTGTTTATTCAGGTCACTAGTGTTAGCAAATGATTTACCACAAATATCACATTTGTAAGGTTTCTCTCCTGTATGTGTTCTTCTGTGTGTTTTCAGGTTACTAGTTTGAGCAAATCCTACACCACAAATATCACACTTATAAGGTTTTTCTCCTGTATGTGTTCGTCTATGCATCTGCAAACCGCTAGCTTTAGTAAATCCTAAACCACAAATATCACATTTGTGTGTGTATTCTACATGTCTTCTATGTGTCTCTACATGACTAGGGTTAATAAATTCTACAGTACAGGCATCATATTTGCAAGGAATCTCTTCCATATGTATTTTTCTGTGCACCTGCAGATAATTTTGAAAAAACTCTACACCACAAACATCACTTTGACAAGGTTTCTCTACTGTATGTGTTCTTCTGTGCACCTTCAGATAATCAGCTTGAAGAAATCCAATATTACAAACATCACATCTGAAAGGCATATCTACTATATGTTGAGTAATGTGTGTCTTCAGTGTCACAAATTCCATAAAACCTTTATTACAAACATCACATTTGTAAGATGTTTCTGCTGTATATATCTCCAGGTTATCAGAACAAGTAAATCCCAAGTTAGAAACATGAAGGTTACTAGACTTTTCTCCTTCATATTTGTTTGTGTTCAAGGTAGCTAGTTTAGTCAAACCTACTCGAGAAACATCACATTTGTCCAGATTTTCACAACTTACACTGCATGCAGTATGTCTACTATCTTTCTTAGATATACAGAGTTCAGTTTCTGACAGTTTGTTACATTCTCCATTATTAACTGACACATTGTCCTCATTCTGCACAATCTTACCAATGACATCTTTAACCTTGACCTGGTGGTCCTTAGCTGTTGCTGACTCTCTTAATTCATTCCATCTCTGCTCTCTTGATGCCAAACATAAATCTCCATCCTTGTTTTCTTCTTTCATTACTGTTTTTCCTGTGTGTTCATGAACCTTCTCAAAATCCCCTATCTCATCTGATGTATTCCTCACAATGTTTCTAATATATTCTGTTTGTCTCTCCAAACCTTCAGTCACATCTCTGGTGCTCTCTTCAATGTTTCCACCATGTTCTAGAAGATTCTTTGAAAAAATATCAGCTCTTAAAAATTGTGAATGTTGAACACTTTCCATTTGTATTTTCTGAACACCAGCCTGATTGCTCATGAACTCTTCCAATGTGTCATCACTGATCTCTGAAACATACAATAAACAGTGACAAGTCATGAAATATATATAATAATAAACATACAATAAACAGTGACAAGTCATGAAATATATATAATAATAAACATACAATAAACAGTGACAAGTCATGAAATATATATAATAATAAACATACAATAAACAGTGACAAGCATGAAATATATATAATAATAAACATACAATAAACAGTGACAAGTCATGAAATATATATAATAATAAACATACAATAGTATAAACATTCACATTATTACAATGTTTAGCATAAAGACAATAACTGAACACAATAGTTGGTGGTATTCTGAAGTCTTTGAGTGACAATCACTATGGCAATCCAACTTTTTCTTGGTCTTTTTCTGTCTCAGCTAGTTTCCATTTTCCCATTATAACATTTTACAGTTGGGAGTCTTGGATTCATCTACAAGACAACCAAACCATTTTTTATTTTGTTTTATATAAATTACCATATACTGAGTAATGTTTCTACATAACGTACAATATATCTGTGCCTGATGTCATCTATTCTGGGTATTTTTTCTGTTTTTCTAAGGCTTGTCTTATTCAGTGATAATCCTGATAATCTGCAGAAGTTTGAGAATGAACACTGAAGAAAAAGAAAGAGAGGAAAACTATTATGAAGACCTCCAACACCAACTAGATCCAGTAAAATCAACAGACATTCAGATAGTCAGGGGAGATATGGATGCAAAAGTAGAGATAAGAAGACACAAGAGCATCATGGACAATTTGGGATATATACATATATATAGGGCCTACGTGAAAATAGATTATATACATGAAAAAGCCCTTGAGACAGAAAGAGGAACAAGATAGACTTTGTTATGATCAACAACAGATTTAGAAATTAGAGTAAAGAATACTAATACATAAT
This sequence comes from Meghimatium bilineatum, assembly GCA_034231615.1. Taxonomy (NCBI): domain Eukaryota; kingdom Metazoa; phylum Mollusca; class Gastropoda; order Stylommatophora; family Philomycidae; genus Meghimatium; species Meghimatium bilineatum. The sequence goes on along the minus strand of CM067322.1, from coordinate 9,204,423 downwards.
AATAAAATTCATAATCCATCAGGGTCATAGGTGTGCCACACTGGAGACTCAAAATAGCTCTCAGCACAAAATAACTCTCTAAACACCTATATCCTCAGCCATGCAGGGTGTAGAAAAATAATGCCCAGACAATTCCTTGATGTTATCAATCCAGGATTTTCTTTGTCTGCCTCTTCTCTTTCTACCATTGATTGTTCCTTGCAAAATAATTTTCAAAAGTCAGTCTTGTCTTTTTACATGTTTTACATGTCATTTTACTAAACAATTATGCTGTAAAATAAAAAAACATACCCAAGAGTTGATATCCAGTGCTGTGCACAAATCATGTTAAACTTAAAAACACAGAACATAGAAGGAAACAAGATGCGCAGGTAGAATAGATACTTCAGCACTGAAACAACTAGATTTACAAAATTATCAAAGAAAATTTCACAAAGGTATCATAGATTCCATCATAAATAAACTACTTACCATCTTTGATATGCCCATCACCTATACATAGGCCAGGCTGCTTGACTCCATGACATCCTGTCATTTTCTAATTGAAACTTTCACACAGACCGAGCTCATTGTTGACATCTTCATTGTTAGACATCTCTTTTCAGAAATAATGAAAAACATATACTAATTTTCTTCTTTATAAGCAAATACACTTAAACTGTTGGTCACTAAAAAAATCACAGATATAACACAGTATGCCTTATATGCCTCCATGGTGTAACAGAGTACGTCTAACACCTTTCAAATCCCAGAGGAGCATAGGTCCTCATCAAAACACATGCAAAAAATGTATTTATGAAAGTGTAGATGTAAGGCTCTCTCTTTTTGTGTTCTCAATGGTTCTGAGGTATACAGTACATTTAAAAATGTTAATTTCTTCTTCTGCAGTGTTCATTCTCAAACTCCTGCTGGATCTCCCTTGCAGTAGGACCATGGTCCTACTAGATTTTCAGCAGGATGTAGTCCTGAGAATGGAAATGCGCTGTGTCGCCGTTTTATTTACGCCAATGTCTTTATCCGTCTTCGGCGGTAAAATATAATTTAATATTCTTTGTATTCGATTTCATTTAGTTTCCTATTAATAAACATACAATTAGATGACAGAACTGATGCCTTTGAGATGTGGATATATAGAATAGGTTTAATTTCATGGGAAGATAAAATATGAACAAAGAGATTCTGATGACACTGCATATGAAAAAAGAACTATTAAAGGAAATAAAACTCAAACAAATAAATTATTTTGGATATCGCCTGTGTGTTGCCAGCCCCGAAAGGGGAGCAAAGAATAGCAACACTGTTTACCTTCCACGCATATTGTAAAAGGCGACTAAGGAGGTTATGGGATGGAGTTGGCTGTCCCATCCCATATAGGATCAGTGACCCACGGCCATGCTGAAGTCGGATGTGTCAGGCCGAAAGGCGCATATATCGCAGCAATGCTGTAAACCATGACACAACGCATTCCGTACTCCGGACTACATCCTACAATCTGCAGGAGTTTGAGAACGAACGCAGAAGAATATTTTGGATATATTAAATGACTTGGCACGTTATTATAGGTCTTACATTAAGTAGAGTTGAGGGGGAAGATGAGCAAGATAATGGCAAAGATGTAAGCGGGAGGTAAAGTTCACACTGTGGACAGGTTAGTCTAGCAGAGTGCACCACAAATGACAGCAGATGTTCAAGGTCTGTTGTAGTCAATCTTAGTTGGGCAGATGGAACTTGATGAGTTTTCTTCATATTTTCAAATACAATAAAGTTTTGTTTCACATATCATCATCAGGTGCCATGCCGGGTGGCGTAGGCGGTCATGGCTCTCCACAGCTCTCTGTCCACAGTATTATGTATCAAAGTCGCTGTTGTTTCTTTGCCGTGCCAGGTTGTCAAACTGTCTAATATTTTCTCACGTTGTCGCCCTCTGTCTCTGGCGCCTTCAATCTTGCCTGTTGTGATTATGTTCTCTAAACCTGCCTGTCTCATGAAATGGCCAAAAAAAGAAGATTGCATCTTCTTTTTCACATCTACCATCTAATAATAGCATAAATCTACTTTTCCGTGTGTCAGTGAATCTGCACTGACTACAATTTTAACAATGGGTATCCACTCGTGTAGGCTACAGTTTTATATTTTCAAGAATGCAACCTTAAGTTATCGTGACCTTGTGATTACCCATCAATCTTTTGATTGATGGCATCAATCTTTTGATTGATGTGTAATCACAAGGTCACGATATCTCAACATGCCATATTATTCGCATTGCGGCATTATCATTATTCATTTAATGATGAATATTGAATGTTTAAATTCTCGTATTGAAATGGTTAATTAAATGCAGTTTGTGACGTATAATTCTAAGACAATATTCTTGTCTAAGCTTTCTATAGACACAAAAGTAAAGTAATTTGATTTATTAAGTCTATTTTAAAGACTGTCAGAATTCGCTTTTATCATATAAATTTATCATTTATGCCTTCACTTTTGATTAGGATGATAATCTCACACACAGGTCAAGGTTTTGATTCACATCGTCAATGGCCTAATTGAAAGTCTATTTAAAACATATATTGTTACACTTAGGCTATACATAGGAGCCTAAGCAAAAAAGACAATTAACATCTATATAAGAAAAGCTCCAACAAAAACATGTTAGCCATATTTATACAAAATGTAACAAAATAATACATGAAAGATTCTACATTGCCAAAACGGCCAATAGCAATAGTGGTTAAAACATCGCTGTTGCCAATTCATTTCGTTAAAAAAAACAGTAACTTCGTTCTTACGGAAATCATATAAAATGTGATAAGACACGAGTGATGGCCAAAAAAAACCGAATGCGATTTATACTATATAATCAAGTAACCATGTGTATTGTGTTAGTATGGAATAACTTATAAACGGGACACACGTAGGTTATTCAGCACATCAGATAAAATATCAAACTGTTTCAGAATTCTATAGAACTGCATTGGTACTACGTTTTATACAAGATCACTTTGGTATCCCTGGTTACTAAAAATCAATCAATCAGGTGTCATGCCGTGTGGCGTAGGCGATCATGCTTCTCTACAATTCTCAGTCTTGTGTTGTTAACGAATTCAGTTGGTGACCTCTTTTTGTGACACAGTGACCATCGATAAATTTTTCTCTCTTTGTCTCTATCTCTTCTCTCCTCGATCGTTTCAGTGGTTACTAAATGTTCAAGTTTTACTTTCCTCATCACGTGCTCTAAAAATCATGATTGTTTCTAATTTTCGAGAAAATTTGTCGTTTTACTCCATCATCTCTGTGAACTTTTACATTAGTTTTCTTGGCTGTCCATAGAATTTTCATCAATCTTCTTAAAAACCACATCTCAGTTGCCTCCAGCATATCTTGTGCATTTGTTACTGTCCATGCTTCGCTTCCATAAAGAAGCTTAACATCCTAGCACTCGAAGCATGGTAACTAATATGGAGAAGAATTAGTAAATACGGGAGGTCACTTGCCTATATTTCGTTCTCCACAAGATATAGAAACATAATTTACTCATTCAAAAACAGGAGCGGGGTGCAATAGTGACCACATTCCACTGGTGGGAAAATCGTTGATAAAAATGAAGAACAGTAAGAATCGCCAAGATATATTATAGGCCTACTAGACGTAGCATGAGTGGAATCAGATGTTGAAGTGAAAGAAATATACAACCTAACTGCAGAATGTGCTTTCGTCCATCACAAGTGATGAAACCATTTTAGCATCCACTTTTGAAAATTCAGTTAGAATTATGACCATGCTTAATAGTTCACAGATGGCTAGTAAGCTCTATTCGAGCTGTAAATGTTCTTGGACAGTTTGGACATGGAATGACTGTATGCGGATTTTTGTCTATCTGTGACTTTCTAGCTACTCTCCGCTGTTGGGCTGCAGCATTTCTTCTCTTTTCACAAATGATGCGCCATTTTTGCGCCATGTAGATTTATTTTGTGCAAGCTCTTCCCATGTGTCCTGGTCTATTTCAAACGCTTTAAGTGAGGTCTTTAACAAGTCGTTGTAGCGCTTCTTTTGGCCACCTTGAGATCGTTTGCCCTTTTCCAGCTCACCATAGAGAAGTATCTTTGGCATGCGATAGTCTGGCATACGTACCAAATTACCTGCCCAGCTAATATGTGTCTGCATCAGAATAGTGTCAATGCTGGGATACAATCAATGCAGTCAGATCTTGCCTCACCATGTCCGATGCAGTCCACACCGCGCTGTGAAAATGACTTGCACTGGGGATTTTGATTAAAATGAGGAGGAGTTGTGCAGAGCGTCGACCTCACTTTCTTGTCGGACCTCATTTGAAACCAGTGGCAAGACGAATCGAGAAGACTGGAAAACCTTAATCTAACAGCCGGTAAAGTGTTCATATTCCCAGGAAGTGAGAAAGCAGGTCAAAGTGGGGTAGGCTTTATAATTGCCAAGACGTCGAGTTCTTCCGTGTTGGGATATAATCATATCAGTGATCGCATCATCAGTAACAGAATACAATCACACAAGAGAAACATTACAATTATATAGGTTTATGCAGCAACTTCAACAGCAGAAATGAATGAAATTAAGCTGCAGTCAACAATTGATAAAACGAACAAGTACGAATGTTGATAATTATGGGCGATTTTAACGCCAAAGATTGAGAAATTAGAAAAGGAAGTTCGATTTGGGAGAAAGAAACGAACAAGGGAAAACAAAACTAAATTAGCACTCCAATACAAAGAAGATAGTAATCTTCTGTCTCAGTAAGACAGTTATTTCAAAGAAACAAAATGCACCACAGCTTGCAAGATCAAAGTGAACGATATAGTATTAAAACAGATCCACCAATTCCAGTATTTAGCTACAATGATAACATCAGATGGAAGAAGTTCAACAGAAATAAGAGGCACAATAGGGCAGGCAAAAACAGCATTCATAAAAATATATTGTTTAATATGACCATGTCATGAGAGGTGAGGAAGAGAGTTCTGCAGTGCTACATAGCTCCTATACTAACGTATGGATGCGAGTCTCGGAAAATGAACATACAGGATAGTGAGAAAGTAGAGGCAGCGCAGTTGTGGTTCTATAGAAGAATGCAGAGAGTACCGTGAAATGCCAGGAAAACTAATGTGGAAGTGTTGAAAGAGTTAAATGCGAGACGGTGTTTAATCAATAATATAAGAAAAAGACAACCATTTCATTTTTTTGGTCGAGGTTTGGAGACGAGGTTTGGAGAACATAATTACATGAGGCATGATAGTCAGAGAGCAACAACGTGAGAAAATATTAGACAGTTTAACACCCTGGTGTGGCAGGGAAACAACAATGACCCTGATACATAATACTGGATATAGAGAGCTGTGGAGATTCATGATCATCTACGCCAGCTGGCATGGCACCTGATGATTATGATGAGTTCTGCAATGAGTACTAGCTCACTGTAGTATCCCTGGAAACCCCCCAAAAAAAGCAGACAAATTGACTCAGTGAATCTTGACTTAAACAAGTGACAGAATTCACATATCTAGGAAGCAATATAACAACAGACGGCAAGAGCAGTAAAGAAATATACAATAGATGTACTAACGGGGAAAGCATACCAAGCCCTATGGCAAATGACACCAATCTTCAAAAACAAAAATGTAGATTTAAACACCAAAATAACACTATTCAAAACGATTATTATGCCAACGCTGTGCTACCAAAGTCAAACATGGACACCGACAGCACAAGACAAACGTAAACTAGTGACAGCTGAAATGACGTTTACGCAGAATCCTAGGAATATCGCTAAGAGACAGAGTGAGAAATGAGGACATTAAGAAGAACCGGCTCCGCCCCAATCTTGGAGTTTATTAAGAGCCAACTGATCAAATGGTTTGCACACATCAGCAGACTACCACCAGATAGCATACCACAGCAAGCTATGCTACACATCAAAGAAGCAGAGGAGGACCAATAAAGACATGGACAGACAACATCAAGGAATGGATAGGGCAAGATATTTCTACACTCATCCGCATCGCCGAGGATAGAATTCGCTGGAAGACTCTGTGTGCTGAGGCATCCAATGTGGTACCCCTACGACCCTGAAGGGTTAGGGGTTTATTGACTAATTGATGCTACACAGATACAGTGAAGGCAAACCTAGAGGCCGATCTCGAAAACGATGGACCACCGAAATAAAAGAGGCGACAAATTCAACGATATACTCAGCACACACGAGCGCCATCTCCAGAGAATTCTTCTACCCTTGTCGCGCTGAAAGGCAATAAAGTGTAGCGAATAGATAGATATACCTCTCCTTATGTCAGACCTGAGACTGTGAGGTCTTCAATGAAGTTTCTTAATGGGCCTTCAGGTGTGACCATTACCTGCGGGACGTATTGGTTCACAGTAGACTCAAGGTGGACACGGTCAACCGCAGAGGCACATCGCTGTGCGGGTAGTCTTATTACTCATAGTTCGTGGGGAAAATTAGCTTAAGACTTGGTGATCACTTTTTTTTGCCACCCTACACACATTCAGCATAACATAATGACATCGGTAGTGACCCACGTCGATTACCTAATCACAATGGTGTTTGTGTACATGAGGCATCTTAGTCATAGTTATTCGTCATGCACATCGAACCATAGGAACCACTTGACAGAGAACCACGTTATCCATATCATGGGAACACCGGAAACTGAAGGCATTAACATTATACATAAACTTTTATGACACCTTTTCTCTAACTTCACGCTGGTGTATTCTTTAATTAGAATATCTTTAATGAAGTTGCTTTCAATAGTGAAACGACGAGAACTAGCATGGTTTTGATATGTATGCAGACGTGATTCCTTGTCAAAAACAATACTGCAGGGAACTATCGAAGAGAGAAGAAGCAGAGGGTGCCAAATAAAGGCATGGACAGACAACACCAAGGAATGGACAGGACAAGATTTTTCCTCACTCATCTGCATCGCTGAGGATAGGACTCTGTGTGATGACGCATCCAATGTGGTACCCCTACGACCCTGAAGGGTTAGGGATATTATTGATTTATTCTTTAATAATTATCTCTCTCTCTTCACTGTCCTCTCTTTCTATTCATGCTTTCCAGTTTTTAGAACCTCTTACGCCATCAGATGTCACATCACCAGTTGCATTATTTCCTTTTCGCTTTTACTTCCAACTTCCGGCCTACCTTCCAGTTGTTCTAGTACCTCATTCAGATAAGATTTATAATTTGGCTACCTAAATTTTTATTATTTTACTATCACTATTATTTTATTTTCTTCATTTTTGTCCCTGCGTTCTCTACATATAACCATTTCTGCCTCTCTCAGACGTTTTTGTTGTATTCCTGGCCTGTTAGTCCCTACTACATGTTCTTGCTGGATTTCATAGTTCCATTTTATGTTTATTTATTCCTATCTTGATATAGATCTTTTTGGTTGAAATGCTGATTCTGTGAATTGTTCCATGTACAAATGCTATTTAATTCTTTTTATATTTTCTTTCTATCAATCAATCAATAAACCCGTAACCCTTTAGGGTCGTAGAGGTACCACATTGGATGCTTCAGAACACAGTCCTCCAGCGAATTCTATCCTCAGCTATGCGGATGAGTGTGGAAATATCTTGCCCTGTCCATTCCTTTGATGTTGTCTGTGCATGCCTATATTTTTCCTCCTCTGCTTCTTTCACCCTCGACAGTTCCCTGCAGTATTGTCTTTGACAAGGAATTGTGTCTGCATATATGTCCGAACCATGCTAGTTTTCGTCGTTTCAATATTGAAAGAAATGGCCCCTGAACACCTGCACACATCTCTACTTTACTTCTTACGTACACATTGATCTTATGTTCACTATAGGAAATTTGTCTGTAGCATTTGTACTTGAAAGCCTGTAATCTCTCCTTGTCCGCAGTGAGTGTCCAACTCTCACAACCATACAGCACAACAGAAAGCACCCAGTGACATACAGTTTGATGTTCACTCCAACACTGATGTTGCTTTTCCAAATCACAGTTAGCTTTCACAAGGACGCTAAAGCCATCTCCAGCCTGTTAGTTTCTTTCTATATTTAATTACGAATTGGTGCAAAGTTTTACTTCAGTCTCCTGTTTACTCAAATTTTATAAATAGGCCTACTATCACAGTCCTGAAGACACACACACACACAAATAATAACAAACCATTTCTGGTTCTGAAGATTGAGCTATTTTTTTCTAGGATAATCTTTAGGGGGAACAGCTTGACAACAATCATTGGAAAGCACATCATTTGTGAATGATTCCATCATGGTAGATAAAAAAGTCAAACTAAACAATACATTTGCTCAAATTTCATGTTTTTTTTATTGTTTACCATTGGTAATACATGCTAACATTCCTACTTGTTTGAGATTTACGGTAATTTAGACAGACTTAAAGATCCAGTAATTACGGAAATCTTCCAATCAGACAGAAGGAAAATTTGTCTTGTCAACTTGCTCACAGAAAAACTGGCTATAGAACAGAGACAGGGGGATAGTACATCATGGAGTGACAGCCATATTTTAACAGAGACAGGGGGATAGTACATCATGGAGTGACAGCCATATTTTAACACAGACAGGGGGATAGTACATCATGGAGTGACAGCCATATTTTAACAGAGACAGGGGGATAGTACATCATGGAGTGACAGCCATATTTTAACAGAGACAGAGGGATAGTACATCATGGAGTGACAGCCATATTTTAACAGAGACAGGGGGATAGTACATCATGGAGTGACAGCCATATTTTAACACAGACAGGGGGATAGTACATCATGGAGTGACAGCCATATTTTAACAGAGACAGGGGGATAGTACATCATGGAGTGACAGCCATATTTTAACAGAGACAGGGGGATAGTACATCATGGAGTGACAGCCATATTTTAACAGAGACAGGGGGATAGTACATCATGGAGTGACAGCCATATTTTAACAGAGACAGGGGGATAGTAAGTACATCATGGAGTGACAGCCATATTTTAACAGTCAGGATTCTACTTAGTTCTCATCTCTTTACTAATCTCATGCATAGGTTCATGTAACTGTCTGTGTACAACAATGGCCACACCAGGGAAACAGTTTTGGTTGACTGGCTAAAGTTCACTCTGGTGCTTCCAAAGTGACAAGAATCTCAGGGATATCTTAGTTTACAGACTAAAATCTGGAGTCATTTTGGTACCATCAGCTGCCAACGTAGCAGATGCAACACCTGCCCCTGTCACAGACCCATTTCATCACATTCCCTAAAGCCACTCTCATTGATGTTTTTATGTGTCCCGCAATGTTATCTATGCCATCATTTGCAAATGTTACGCCATGACTTAAATATGGAAGACTGGTCAGAGGCTCAAAGACTGATTTTGTCAACATCTGCACAGTCTTAACCTCCAATCTGAGACTCATGTTGTTGATTACTTCAGCAGCATGGATCATCTAAGTGCCCATAATGTCCAGGTGACTACTATAAAATCTTGCTCCTCATTAAATCCTTAAATTATGGGACTCGATATGTGCTTAAAAACCGAAATATCCACCAATTTGGTTCACTACAGCTTTTAGTATTAACATCCATCATTCCTACATGTACCTGGTAAATATCCTGTTGCATTCTGACTTCCTCTTCTGCATTCACTCTCACACTTCTGCGGATTAGCAGGATGTAGTCCAGAGAATGAAATACATTGTGTCATGGTTTATAGCATTTCTGTGATTCTGCACCTGTAGGCTGGCATATCCAACTTCAGCATGGCTTTGGGTCACTTTGACCCTATATGGGATGGGACAGCCAACTCCATCCCACAACTTCCCTAGTTGCCTCTTCGGACACTGGTGGAATGCAAACAGTTTTGTTATTCTTTAATCCTCTCTCATGCCCCCTTCAATACATGGGCATGCATTGTGACAATTTAAATTTTTTTTTAATGATTCAAAGTTGAAGAGGATTGATTCAACTATACATGGTTTCCCATATGTACTCCATCACTCTCAACAAAGTGGCTCACAGCCTGCCATGAGAACCACCCATAGGACGTAACTCCATAGCTTCTAGCGATAATCCCCAGGGATCTCTGAAAAAAACTACCTTGTAAACAAGACGACACAAGCCAGATTTGTACCCATGACCTCTTGAACATAAGGCAAACAGCATAACCATTATGCTAGGCATATCCCTCAAATTGGTGCACTACAGCTTCTTGGCATTAAGATCCATCATTCCTACATGTACCTGGTAGATATTCTGTTGCATTCTGTCTTCACTGTACACTGTGCTCATGGGAAATAACAGTATCGCTATTCCTTGATTCCCTTTCAGGCACAACACACTGGAGTTCTTCTAGTTTGAAGTGGCTCATATACATGCTTTAATTTTGGGCACACGCATAAAGAAAATTTAGTGACAGATGCTCAAGTATATGTATATCATATTTGCACAATGGCAGTAACCATAATATTGATACAGTCTATGATATTTTTATTTATGTCATTTTATCTCAATCTTTCTAGTTTTTTATTCGCTTCCATTCCACAAAACTTCTCTTTCTTGCTGAGAACAGTGGAGGGTGAAAGAAGCAGTGAGAGACAGAAAAAGATATGGATTAACATCAAGGAATGGACATGACTTAAATCTTACACACTAGTCCACATCACAGATGTCAGAAGAAAATGGAGTTCTCTATACGTGGACACTTCCTTCCACAGCACCCTTACAAACCTAGATAACATTAGGAAATCTACTCTCTGTGCACTAGCAGGGAATTAAAACAAGTCGTCTTTATCACAAAGTTCAAATAATTATGGCTTATCTCATGTGTGTGTTCTTCCATGTCTCTTTAGATTACTAGATTCAGTAAATCCTACACCACAAACATCACATTTATAAGGTTTCTCGCCTGTATGTGTTCTTCTGTGCACCTTCAGATAAAAACTTTGAGTAAATTTCACATCACAAATATCACATGTGTATGGTCTATCACCTACATGTCTTCTTCTATGTCTCTTTAGATTACTTGGGTCAGAAAATCCTACACCACAAACATTACACTTATAAGGCTTCTCCCCTGTATGTGAATTGATGTGTATCTTCAAACTACTAGTTTGAGTAAATCCTACACCACAAACATCACACGTGTAAGGTTTCTCTCCTGTATGTGTTCTTTTGTGTACTTTGAGACTACCAGATTGATAAAACCCTATACCACAAATATCACATTTATAAGGTTTCTCCCCTGTGTGTGTTCTACAGTGTATCTTCAGTCTACCAGCTTTAACAAATCCTACACCACAAACATCACATCTGTATGGTGTATCTATAATATGCTTATCTATATGTCTCTTCATTGTCCCAAACTGAACAAAACCTCTATTACAAATATCACATTTGTAAGATTTCTCTCCTGTATGTTCACTTCTGTGTATCCTCAGGTCCTCTCCTGTATGTTCACTTCTGTGTATCCTCAGATTATCAGAACCAGGAAAATTCAAGTTGAGAACATGACACTTGTCAGACTTCTCTCCTCCATATTTCTTTCTGTATGTGTTTCTGTTAGCAAGTTTAGTCACACCTTCTTCAGAAACATCACATTTGTCCAGATTCTCACAATGTATATTACACACAGTATGTCTACCATCTATTTTGGAATCATATAAATCATTTTCTAATAATTTGCTATTAAAGTCTCCATTATTGACAATCTGATTGTCCTCATTCTGGGAAATCTTACCAATGATATCTTCAATCTTCAACTGATTTTCCCTAGCTGTTACTGACTCTTTGAAATCATTCTGTCTCTGCTCTCTTGATGTCAAACACAGATCTCCATTCTTGTTTTCTGCTTTCATTACTCTGTTTCCTGGGTGTTCATGATCCATCTGAAAATCCATCTCATTTGATACAGTCTTCATATTGTTCCTAACATGTTCTGTTAGTCTCTTCAAATCTGCATCATCTCTGGTGCTCTCCTCTATGTTTCTAACATTTTCTGTAAGATTCTCAGAGAAAACATCTGCTCTTGAAAGTTGTGAGTATTGAACACTGTACCCACTCTCTATTTTTATTTTATGAACATCATCCTTAGAGTTGGTGAAGTGGTCTAATATACCATCACTGATCTCTGAAAAATACAATAAATATGAAATGAGTAGTGACAAGTATTGAAATGTAATAAGATTTTAGAGTTGGGAGTGTGGGCCCATTTACATAATGCAACCAAACCAGTTCATATTTTTGTCTTACTATTTACTTTCTTTCAAAACATATGATATTTGCTTTCCTGGTGTGATCTCTTCTTGTTTCATTTCCTGATTTTCTGAAGCATCTTAATTCACATGACAAACTTTCTCTCATGTTCTTTAGTCTGTATTCTTCTGCGCTTGTTTCCAAACTCCTTTAGATTAGCAGGATACAGTTGGAAGAAAGGAATACATTGTGTCATGGTTTATAGTTTGGCTGCAATATTTGTGTCTTTTGGCCTGACACATCTGACTTCAGCATGACTTCTATGTCACTAGCCCTCTATGGAACAGTCAACTCAACCCTCAAAATCTCCATAGTCACCACTTATGACAGATATAGGAGGTAACAGTGTCACAAGTCCTTGATCCCCTATCAGGCATGGCAATACCTGGCATTCTTCAGGTCTGAAGTGGCTCATATACATGCTTTAATTTGAGCACAAGCATGAGAACTTAGTGACAGATGCTCAAGCATATGTACATCGTATTTGCACAATGGCAGTAACCATAATATTGATGAGGACTATGCACATTCCCACATTCTGTGTTAATAGATTTGACAGAAGAATGATGAACTAGTTGACCCAGAAGTGAAGTGTATGCTGTGCTTCTGGGAGTATATAATTATCCTGGGATACTGTCACACTGGATTGCCTACCTTTAGACTAAACATACATCCTCTTCTCTCCCCCCCCCCCATAATTATGCCTTTGAGACAACAAACCATATATGAGTTCAAGCGTCACCTCAGTTATTCAACTGAGCGTTCGAGTCAGGTGATTCTGTGTTTTAGTTAGAAAGAATATGGGCTGTCAGAAGCAACCTGCTCACAGCTAAAGTGATTACTTCATCATCACATCACAAAAGTATCAAAAAAACATCACAAAAGTATCAAAGAACATATCACAAAAGTATCAAAGAATACATCACAAATGTACCACAGAACACATTGCAAAATACCTACTTACCTTCTTTAACATACACATCCTCTCTACATGGACCAGGCTGTTTGACTTCCTGACATCCTGTCATTCTCTCATTAAAACTTTCAAACTGACTGAGCTCATTATTGACATCTTCATTGTTGAACATTGCTTTAGAGATCTGAAATAATAACAATCATACATGTCAGTTTACTTTTCTATGATCAATATTGTTCAGCTATTGATCACCACAAATAAATACCTAACACTACAAGTATATGTCCATATTATTGAATGGTGTAAAAGAGGACTTCTACTCGCTTTTCTGCTCCATGCGGAGCATAGATCTTTAGAAAAACTGGCAAAACACCATTTTAAAGTCTGTACATATTTTTCAAAGACAACACAAATTTTGAGATAGCCCAACAACAGAGACTAATCAAATTCTGAAAGAAAAAAGGTTGGATGTAAAATTAATCAGATTAAACTGAAGTATCAATCAAAAAATGTATCAGTCAAGGCAGACTTGTCGGGCTATTGGCGCAAATAAAACGGCGACACAACGTATTTCCATTTTCTGGACTACATCCTGCTGGAAATCTAGTAGGACTATTGTCACGTTACAAGAGAGAACCAGTGGGAGTTTGAGAATGTAAGCTAAAGAAGAAGAAGAATCAGCAAAGATGGCAGTGAGAAATAGTGTGGTGGTGGCATCTATACAAAGTGGCCTGAAGTAAGAAAATCAGATAAATAAATCAGCAGCTACTGACGTCCATTTCTTCAAACAAGGTAGAATGGAAGATATAAAAGAAGCAATACATTTGCTGAGCCAGCTTAGTGATACTGAGCAATGGCACATTTCTTCTTGCAAGCACCCAGAACTCAGCAATATTTCATCTGAAATGCTATAAGATCATTCATGTCCTAGAATGACAACAAACAAAAAGAGGTAGTTGTCCAGTGGGTTCTGGGCCATTTAAAAATCAGGAGAAATAAAATAGCTGATCTAGACAAAACTAGATGACAGTGCAAGGAACAAGTTGAAGATCCAGTATACATTTTCTGAAGTGAAGCCCATTAATAAATGCTTCATGGATAAGAAATACAATTTATACAAATAAAAAAAAAACAAGAATAAAAAGGCATAGAGGATTAATCCATTGTACTTGGGTTTCCCCACATGTAGTCCCTCTCAATGAAGTCGCATGTTGCCTACTAAAAATAGCACTCACAGTAGATTGAAGTGGTAATCCTCAGGGATCTCCAAAAAATCCACTGTAAACAAGATGCCATGAGTTGGATTCAAACAGTTTAACCACTGTGCTACAGAAATCTGCAACTTATACAAGTGCAGCTATAAAATTATAAACCATAAAACGCTATATACAATTAGACACATTATAGAATACATTGGAGATTTTGATAAATGTTAAACAGGAATTTTTGTAATAAACATATGCAATATAAAGGGATTCCACTGTCACAGGTTAAAATAGACTCAAACAACATATGTATTTATAAGTGTGCAGCATTTCTGAGAATGCGGAATATACATTCGAGAAATGGCACCATTGCTACTGTGCATGTGCAATAGATGATGCTAGTCAGAGCCACCTGATTAGCTAGCTGAGAAATTATAAGAAAACCATGTTCCATGACACTGATTTATAAATCAGCTTACCTTTAGTATTATCTATAATAGCATGCAAGCTATTCACTCAATGACATCTTGTCCAATATTCATTGAAAACACACACAAAATTAATACAAATAAAACCCCGCTTCTTTCATAGAAAAACTATGAAGATATTTATCATCATCATCAGGTGCAATGTCAGCTGGCATATAGGGTCATGGCTCTCAACAGCTCTCTATCTCTAAAATGATGTATCAGAATCATTGTTGTTTCCATATCATGCCAGGTTGTTAAACTTTCTAATATTTTCTAATGTTGTTGCCCTCTGTCTCTGTTGCCTTCAATCTTGCTTGTTGTGACTATGTTCTCCAAACCTCTTTGTCTCATAAAGTGGCCAAAACTTGCTGTTTTTACCTCCCCATACTGGGTCAAAGGGCATGGGCCGCTGGATCAGCAACCAACCAACCTCCCCTAACTCATGTGCCAGGTACTCATTTAAAGCTGAGTCGACTGGAGGAGTGGTCGTGTCAAGTTAGAAATCACAACCCGGATTTTTGTTGTTGTCCTGACATGGTTTCGAACTTGGCACACTGTAACCTGATGATAGCAAGCAAGCTCACTATCAACTAGGCTACCGCACTCCTCAGTAGTTCTTCAAAATGTCACTCTTGGAGAATAATAAATAAGGTACAATATGGGGAGATGAGCCTTCAACATTTTTATAGTACTCACAAAGAGAAATAATAAATGTAATAATTATGCTAACACTGCTTATCTGCACCTAGATATATTTATTTATAGGCTCATCTCACCATATTGTACCAAATCCGCTAGTGAAGATATATCGATTAATCTATGAATGGGCTTTCCAAATGACATCTGCCAAATGGTATGCTTGAGAAATGCAGATGGAACAAGTCTACAGTGGTCGAATGGAACACATTTGTGCATGAAGTTTTTGTATACAGCATAACACAGCATCGAAGGAATTATTGTAGAGGTTAGGGTCTAACACACCCCCCCCCCCCCCCAATCTATTATCTCCACAAAAAATATATCTACTAGGTCCATCAGCACAGAAAACCCTCCAAACATCTCTATCCTCTGCCATTCGGAGGAGTGTAGAAAAATCATGTCCAGATCATTTCTTATAATCAACTCAGGATTTCATTTCAGCATCTCTTCTCTTCCACCCTTGACTGTTCCTTGCTGAATAATTTTAGAAAGGCAGTCTTGGAGAATATGAATGGAGCATCTGGAGGTCATGAGAGAACTGGTGAAAGTCTTGGTTCATCATAATATGACATGTTATGTGTGATGATTACTGAAGAGAAGAAAGTTATGATATGATGAAATCATGTAAATATGGGGCTGCCCATAATTAGGTCAACAATTTGGGGTCTGAAATAGCTTAACAGTGGAGAGAGAAATGGGGGGGGGGGGGTTGTTAACAAAAGTTGAAATCAAATTGTTTTTAATATATACCAATAAAACTACTTGTATTTGAATATGAAAATTGTTTCTTAAAATCTGAAAATATTTAGGCCTATGTTTTTGTTGCACTTTTTTTTTAGGGAGAGTGGAATGAATTTTTGACAGAATTAAACATGGGTTTCTGGATTCTTGACGGGAAGCGGAAGAATGTTGATGTAGTTTATGTACATCCCTTATGTTGTATGTCGTACAGTAGTCACTATTATTCAGTTGAGTACAGTATGACAAGAATAAACAGAAACTCTAGTGAACTCTATGGCCTATGCCTACCTGAAACAATTTTGCTTCTGCTCGTTTCTTTATTTCTTTAAGAAATTCTTCACTGTCTGTACGAATCGAATATATTACATTTTTGTGATATGTAACCGCTAACCTCATTCATTAATTGATTTAAATTTCTCTCAACATTTTTTTGAAGAAACTCTTGAAATGTTCAAATTAAACGTTGTAATGCTGATGATACTTTTGTGTACCGTAGTAGCCTACCACTTACTTGTAGTAGTCAGTCACTACTGTAGACTAGTGTAGAAGTAGTGTATAGTATAGAACTATTATTTTTATGATTATTCTTAGACCTAACAATAACTACTCATTTTCAATTAAATAACCACTATTTTGTCAGTGTCTGGAAAAAGAATAATAACACTGAGTAAACTAAGACTAAAAATCTTACTAACCTACTATAAACTTACGGCTGAAGTAACAATAACATTATTATATTTATAATTATAGTTCTCCGCTGTACTTTCACCAAACTTACATTTTTAATTCAAGTATTCCAGCCGATAGCTTATAATTTATTTACTAATAATAGTAAATGCTTATTAAACGACTCAATATAAAGTATAATAATAAATAATATAAAGTACGGCTCTATATGCGATCAATATCGAATTATAACAAATAATGTCTAATGGCCTACGGTTTCTTGCAGGAGTGTCAGTGTCTAAAATGAGTTATTTATATTATTATTAATATCGATCACTTTGTTCTTGTTTTGTTTTTTCAACCATCTTTGCAATTTGTCATGCCAAAACCAAACAATTTCAGGTTTTCCTATAAAACATTTTAACTAATTTTGCATTGCCAATGTCTGATCGTGTTCTCAAACAGCACTAATTTCGTAATATCTAGAAAGCACAATTTTTTTTAATAACTTTAAAAAGCACTAATAATTTTCACTAAAATGCTACAAGATATCTCATTTAAAACATCAATTAATAATATTAGTAATTAGAACTTATGTTATTACAGATATGCGAAATCATTAACATCAATTAATAATATTAGAACTTATGTTATTACAGATATGCGAAATTAACATCAATTAATAATATTAGAATGTTATTACAGATATGCGAAATTAACATCAATTAATAATATTAGAACTTATGTTATTACAGATATGCGAAACAGTTGACAATTTCTCATTTTCTGTAGCCAATTATTTACTATTTGATAGATAGAGATATAAGTGGGAGATTAACATCACAAGATGGACAGATTACAGTCTGTAGAGTGCACCACCAAAACAAGAGACACGGGATGTTGGAGATCTGTTGCAGCCAACCTTCGCTGCGGAGACGGCATTTGATGATGATGATTTTTACTGTTTTATGCCGCATTTAAGTGTTGCCAGCTCACTATTTTTTTTTCCTAAGCACAATCTTCCACGATTTTTCCTCAAGAAATGTTTAGCTTGCCATTTGTTTCTCAAACTTATGCACTATATTGGGTAAGGATCTGAACAGTCTTGAATAGCGTCTAAACCTGAGAAAACATGCACAACATTTAGTATGGAAATAAACATCAAGTGAAGCAAGATAAGGCAAACAGGAATGACACTATCATCACGTACCGTGCTGATTAGCGTAGTAGGATATATTGTGAAGAACTCTCTTTTTCCAATATATTTTATTCGGATCATTTTACCATGCCACAATATCACACTACCTAATTGTTTCTCATGATGTTGATCTCAATCTCTCTTGCCCCTTGTAACTATGTTCTCCAGACCTCACTCATAACGTGTCCAAAAAATATATCTCTGATATTATTAAGTAACCCCTGAAGGCCCGTAGATAAGGGGAAGTATACAATACCCCCCCCCCTTTTTTTTCTATAAAATACAAGCATGCCTTTCAGTACTAGAAACATAGCCAAATGCTCGGTAAAAACCCCTTCCGTGACAATTTTTCACCAATAAAGTCTTCAAAATTAGGGCAAACCCCGTCCTTAAAGTAATCTTATCTAATTCCCTGAACCACCGTCTCGCATTTTACTCTTTTAACACCTCCGCTTAGTTTTTCTCGCTGTCCATGGAACTCTCAGCATTCCTCTTTGTTGCATTTAATATTTTTCACTATCCTGTTTACATATATCCAAGACTCGTATTCATAGGCTTATTTTAGAATTGCTGTAACGTGGCTCTGGAGAACTATCTTCCGTGTCTCTTTTGACAGGGATACAGGTCCCTATTAGGCCTACACAGCATATTTTTCATCTTTAGAAATGTTGTCTGTGCCTGCCCTATTATGTTCTTTTGTTAGATTTCTTCATCTGATGTTATCGTCGTTCCTAAATATTTGAACCTGTTTGAGTATTGAATCATTCACTTTGATCTTGCACGCAGGGAAATTAAGCTTCTTATAAACAACCATCATTTCTGACTTAGTAAAACTTAGAAAAGGTCTTTGCTTTCTACATTTGTTATTAGTATAAATAACCACTGACAGAGGATGTCCGAAAAAATGGAGAGCGCTGTAGTAGTCAAACATTGGTTGATTAGTTCTTGTATATCTTTCTCATTTTTTGGCAACCATTATGTACGCAAATGTTTGGCGTAGAAATGGCATTAACCTACAGACTAAGCTGAAAGTTTACAGAGCAGTGGTACTTCCAGTGCTGCTTTACGCTAGTGAAACATGGACTGTGTATAGACGTCAAGTGAAAAAAAAACTCAATCATTTTCATACAAATTGTCTCAGAAAAGTTATGAACATCAGATGCAAGACAAGATTCCAGATACCACTGTCCTTGATAGAGCTGGTATCCCAAGCATTGACACGATCCTGATGCAGACACAGATTCATTTGGCAGGTCATTTGGTGCGCATGCCAGACCATCGTCTGCCAAAGATACTTCTCTATGGTGAGCTAGAGAAGGGTATACGATCTCAAGGTGGCCAAAGGAAGCGTTACAAGGACTCGTTAAAGAACTCACTGAAAGCCTTTGAAATAGACCACGATACATGGTAGAACTTGCACAAAATAGATCTACATGGCGTTCTAAAATAAAAAAGAGCGCATCATCTTGTGAAAAGAAGAGAAATACAGCAGCTCAACAGCGGAGAGCAGCTAGAAAGTCGCGGATAGACCATGATCCGTCTACAGTCGTCATTCCATGTCCAAACTGTCCAAGGACATTTACAGCTCGAATAGGGCTCATTAGCCATCTACGAACTCATAATCAAGGACATAACTAAAATTGAATTTTCAAAAGTGGATGTAACAAATGGTCATCATCACTTGTGACGGACGAACAACACAATACAAATTGTGCATAGTAACCACTAAATAATTTTTATAAAGCGTAGTTTCGAAAATATATTTTTAAAAATCCCAGATTTTATATATGTACATGCTCGATAATATATTTTTTCGCAGACCATAAGTCATACAAACATAAAAGCTAATTCATTCATTTATTTTCCTTTAACGCTGAGCGCATATGGCGGAGTTCAGATCTCTCCAATTTTGTCTGTTCAAAACTATTCTGTGCAGTTCTTGAATAGTCTGTATATTGATTGCTTTACTTTCTTTAAGTATTGTTCTTCTGAGTGTTTCTTTTGGTCTACCCATGGTTCTTTTGCCTGTAGGTATCCATTCAAGAGATTGGTGGTGTATTCTGTTGATGTCTGCGCGTAGGGCATGCCCGATGTAGGACCAACGATGTTTTCTGATAACATCTGTGATTCGTTTCTTCTCTGATTTTATCATTCGATTTGAATTAATTCCAATGGGTGCTATTTATCATACGAAAACATTTGTTTTCGAAACTCGGTAGTCCTTTTCTGAAGATAAAGAACTTTCCCAGCTCTCACATCTATATGATAGAACCGGAATAACGCAGGAGTTAAATAAGCGTATTTTCGTGCCTGTGCTGATTGACTTTGACCTCCAGATATTAGACAGACATTTGAAGCTAATGCAATGCGAGTTGTAATTTCTGGCATGATATCACCGTCGAGTGTTAATTTTCTTCCTAGATAGAAAAATTTGTGTACTCTTTCAAGTTGTTGTCCATTTAAACTAATTGCGTTCGGTGAATTGGTGAAGTCCATAATTTTGTTTTTGATGAATTGAATTGGAGATCTATTTGGCCTGCGATGAGTTTTAATATATCAGTTTAAAAGCTAGATTAAATAAATCTTGCGAAAAATTACCTTGTTTTTGTTTATTTATTTCTAGTTATTTATTTGCAATATTGTTAGTTAGGATTTAATAGTAACGTTTGTACTTTATGTAGTATTTATCACTTATTCGTTTGGTTGCTGTGGCACTCTCCATTTTGTCGGACATCCTCTGACATTTTGGTCATTTATATTAGATAGTTAAGTCCGGAATACATACTTCAGGACTGCCCAACATACAAAGAGCAGAGACAGCAGACCTGGCCAGAGGATACAGACTTGAGGCAAAAGCTATGGGGCAGCCGCTCTGACCTGGAGAAAACAGTGGATTTCGTCTTGACGACAGGCCTGACAATATAGTATGACCACAGATGCTGAACGCAGAAGAAGAAGATAGTTAAGTAGATAGTAGTTGAATCATCGGCATTGCACTCCGGACATGTCCATATTTGCTCCAATCTCCACTAGAGTGTATCCATAATTCTACGAGGACTGGTAGTTCCAGTTCTTGGTTCTGATAACACTTCTATGAAAAGAGAAATATTAAAGTAAATAAAAAATATAACAAATAAAATATTTTGAACATATCAAAGACACGACAGTTTGATTAAGATCTTACTTGAAGATATATAGTTAAGAGGAAGTAAGCAAGGTTGTTGATTCAGTGGTCCATGGGCTCGAGCCCTTTGACCCAAGGTAAGTAAGAGGTAGGGAGATACTCATGCAATTATCCCTCTAGCCGTGTGCAGGTAGCTCTTGAAAGTTCCTAGCCTTTCTGACAAAATCACATGTTCTTTTGAGTTGCATAACTGAAGAATTACGTGAACATATTAGTTCTGAAAGGTAAAGTTAGATTAGGAAGATATACAAATGAAAAGGAATCGTCTGGCAGAGGGTGTTGGAGGTTAATTACAGCTAACGTCGGATGTGGAGATGGTACTTGGTGATGATTATATTTTGTTAACAAGCAATATACAAATATAGTTCACCATCATAAATCCGTCTCCGCATCGACAGTTGGCCGATACGGACCTCCAACAACTTCTGCCTTGAAAGTGAACTCTGTTATATTGTAGTCTCTTAAAATATAGTTACTTATTTAGAAAAACGGATTGCAATGAAGCTGTGACCAAATTATAAATGAAAAAGATTCAGGTCAAATGGAGAGAAAAATATATATTGCAAATAGGCTAGCCTAAGGTCCTGTGCGTAATGATGAAAATACAATGGACAGCTAAGAAAACTAATGCAGATGTTATCATTATGCTGCCGTAAGAAGATCATTTATATCAAACATTAGAGGCAGACAATCAAGGTTCTTAGAGTATATGCCGAGAAGAACAGAGCTTGATCTCTTAATAACCACTGGAAAGATCAGGGGAGAAGAGATAGAGGACGACAAAGAGAGAAGTTGCTAGATAGACTAGTATTATGACACGGTAGAAGTTCACCAACCGAGCTTATTGACAGCACGAGAGAGAGTTGTGGAGAAACATGATCGCCTACGCCATTCGGCATGGCACTTGATTTATTGATTGAAGGTCCTGGATACACTTATTTATATTGTTAGGCTAACTTGCAGACATTTATTTATTAAACGTAAAAGTAAGCTCAGCTTCTCATGTGTGAATATTAGATAATTTAAAACCTTACAGATATGTCTAAAATATAAGTGGAAACATTGACTTTAGTAATAACAATTTCTAAAGATGTCGGCCTCCTTATAGAACATTTTACTTTTGAAAAGTCTACTCTTTTATTCTTGTGATATGTCATAGATGATTTGTGAATAACTTTTAATCTAGATAAAGTATGTGTGATTAAAAATTGTATCACACGAGATAGAATACGATGAATTTTATTTTCTCTCTTAAATGAAAACAAATAGGCCTAGTTAAAGTTAAACGTTTAAAAAAAATAGCAGACCCAACTTGTAACAACAACTGACAACGGTAAACGCGCCTACAATAACGTCTCCGCGGAACTGCTGCTAAAATTTTTAATAGAACATCACATTTGAAATTTGGGGGAAAAAAGTTGTCTATAGATATATATATATATACAATAGGCATAATAAAGCGAGATTACAATGGACACCACAGATAGTAAAGAAATGAAAAATGTAGGTAGCAGAAGAAACACTTAAACTTACTTGCATGAGTTGAGTTGTTTTTTATGTATTATTATTATTATTATTACTATTATATTTATTATTATTAGTCGTTTAACTTATTTTAAGTTTGTACGTGGGCCTAGCCTAAAATGAAAATATAATGAACTAATTCTGGGTTTTACCATTTAGCCAAGTCCATCTATAATTAAATAATAGATTCTATTATAGAAGCCCTGACAAGTTGTATGTAAACATCTGAGCTGTGGGGGTCTTTTCCACTTTGCAATTTAGGTCAAGTTCTATACATAGGCTTACATAAACCCACTAGACCAACCTTATTATTGCATGTCATTTCACTACAAGAGGCTTTTCATTGGCTGTCGACACATGAGTAGTCTCTTCTTGTGAAATGTAATAGTCGCGTAGGTTGATGACATATTTCGGCGGCGCAAGTAAAGTATAGTTCTTCACTGTGACCTTTGTTCTAGTTTCGAGGTATAACCTAACCTTTGTTGTGTGATTTGGCAAGCTTAAAGTTAAGTACTTAGAGGATGGTTAGGATTAGAATTAATTTTTCTAATGTGTGCTCGCTCCGCGTGTAGCGGGCAGAAATACTGATCGCTCAACACAAATAATAGGAAATTGTAAAAAATTTGTAAATTGTAAAACAAACAGATTATGCATAAGTTCATCTGTGTCTAGAGTTGAACTTTGTGATTGTCGGGATGTTACATGGTGTTACACGGAAATCTGTGACGTTTGATAGTTAAAATGGTCAAGTGTGCTATTTATAGCACAGCGAAGAACTAATCTTTACTTTTACCGCATATTTCTGTTGATAGGACTAGGTCAAAATGTCCTCTGCACGCAGAACTAATGTTTACATGTGACTTGTTAGTTGTCAGTTAATTTGTTGACTTAGCTTACTCTACATATTTATTTCATCATGCCATGGGCACAATTTTTCTAACTTTCCTCACTCTTTTATTACTGACGGTGCATATTTTATTATCCAGCTATATTAACTCATTCACTATTGAGTATTTTTAGCATTTAGATGGAATTAATTATTGTGATTTTTTTTTTTGTGCTCATCTATCACAGGAACAATGACATGTACTTTCAATGGCATGAGGAACAATGACATGTACTTTCAATGGCATGAGGAACAATGACATGTACTTTCAATGGCATGAGGAACAATGACATGTACTTTCAATGACATGAGGAACAATGACATGTACTTTCAATGGCATGTACTTTCAATGGCATGAGGAACAATGACATGTACTTTCAATGGCATGAGGAAAATATTAACATGTAAACAAATTACAAACAAGCTAACAATGAGAATTATAAAATGCTACATCTGTCATGTGATGTATTCTTTCCAGAATTTTGTCTTCCCAATGAACTCTCTGAATCCCTCTCTGTCTTGGGCGATGCGACTTGCATTTTCCAACAATGTATTCATGTTATCTTTAATGTTGTCAGTCCATTGTCTTCTTAGTCTGCCCTTTCTCCTCTACCCAGGTAGTCTGCCCTCCATTATTTGTCTTTCTACACAGTTTCTAAAGAAACAAAAAAATGCTACATCTATTATATATTAATGTATGGTTCAGAAACATGGACAATAAACAAATAATTAGAAGACAGAGTTGATGTCTTTGAGATGTGGATATATAGAAGAATATGGAGAGCATCATGGAAGAGAAGAAAACAAACAAAGCGGTTCTAACAACACTGAATATAAAGAAAGAATTATTAAAGGAAATAAAGATCAAGCAAATAAAATATTTTGGATACATTAAAAGACATGACACCTTGTGGAAGATCTTACTTGAGGGTAAAGTCGAATGGAGGTGAGCAAGAGGTAGGCAGAGATACAAGTTGGAAAGTAACATCATAAGATGGATAGGTTAAGTCTTGCAGAGTGCACCAGCAAGACAAGAGACAGGAGATGTTGGAGGTCTGTTGCAGCCAACCTTCATTGTGGAGAGGACACTTGATGATGATGATCACAGAAACAGGAATTAGTAGTTTTAAATATATTTAAATTAAAATGTAATATCCTTGGGGGGGGGGGGGGAGGCTGCTGACTCTATCAGGAACATCCGTAGGTGGTGAATAGTGGAAAAGCCTCTGGACACCAAACCGGTGTTGTTGACTACGAGGATGAGGCGGGATATCAGACGGCGCTGATATCCCCACCGAAATATCTCATGTGTCCAGTGACTGGCAGCATCAAGCAAGTATGAGCTGCTATAAGCTCAGGTTGCTGGAGTGGAGTCACATACACTCAAAATTAATGTATATATTTTGTAATTTTGATAGAGAGCTGTATTCATTCCTGCACTAGATATACCCTTATGTCTGACAACAGGTATACAACCTACAATAATGTAGCAGATGAAGAAGTTTTAACTGCACCTGTCTATTGTCTTCTCTCTGCTTTTGCTGTACAAAGTCGCAGGATTGAATGGTGATCGGTTTTCGGGCTATGGCACAAGTGGTCGCTTGATAGGCAGTAATATTGTGACATCTCAGAATATTGGTAACTCTTTCAATCCACTTTCTTCTTTGTCTTTATCTGTATACTGCTGTTTCTATTTGCATGTTGTATGCTGTCAAAGAGAGGGAATATCTCAGAAACCTCTATGCAATCATGTCCAACATCACTGTCAACAGTTACGTAAGGCGTCTGTGCATTCCATCTCGGCCTACCAAAAATGCAGAAACATTGGAGTTGCGATCAATGTCAATGTCCCTAACATACAGTGATCTTACGGGTACATATTGAATCTGAAAAAGGCAACACATGCTAGAGGTCAGCATAGTTTATGTGGCAATAAAGCTACAATAGTCCAGCACAAGACCAACTGGTGGAAGTGTTTGAGAACACATAGAAGCCCACGTGTCCTATTACAACCAACCCCATTCAAAGTAGGAGTCATGACTCAGGTATTGGGTATGCTAACTTGAACATGCACTCCTAGGAAAAAAGCTTTGAATACAGCTCCCCATTGTACACAGGGCAAGCAGTGAACAAATGTAGGGGAGCGCATTGTTCAAATGTCTGATCGAAGCAGTGTTGAGACTCGAACTCTGGACACTGCAGAAAAAGTAGAGGTGGGCACAAGTTTCTAGTGACACTGAAAACATAGCCCAACTTGACTGTCAGCCATTGTCCAACATGGCTCATACAGAGAGAATTGGGTTAAGTTCCCAAGGATCCACTGTGAATTTTCCCGAGACTCATATACTACTTTGGGTAATATATGCAAGGGTGAAGAGTCAAAACACACAAACTGCGCATGGCGATGGATTGGAAGGCTAAAGCGGACAAGACAAGTGCGTGAGAAATTCACAGGTCAAATCCCAGACCACCGATATGTTTGGCAAAGCAGCACCTTGGTTAGGAAGATGTATCAACCCTAATTCAATTGTCGTCGTTACCCAACATGGCTCATACAGAAGAAATTAGGTCTGGAACCAATGGACACAAAGGCGTGGTAATGGAATGGTCTTCCTACATGAGGAACAGCTTGCTGGCTGCAAAGTACCTCATCAAAGGATAGACAAACAATGGGTGACCCAAGCAAACTCAGCTCATCCTGACTCCCATGGACTCCATTCCTCCCGAATAGAAGGCTCCTCCAATAGGCATTGCATCAAGCTGAAAGGTGAGTCTCCTTGGTATGAAAGAAATCTCAGAAACCTCCCCATTGCACATAGGAAGTAAGAGCTAATTGCTTGTATTTCCTGGTGTTCACAAACAAACACTTGATGGAACCAACCGATATTAATCTCACACAGATAACGCTGTACCATCTTTCATTTAGTGATATATTCCTGGATTGTTTCATTTTCAGACTATACATGACAATCTACAAGATCCACCTCTAGCTGACATAATTAAAACGGAACTAAAGTGTGAGGTAACATTTATTTCTAATAAGTTGAATACTATATGCATTTCTTCTTCTTATGTTCATTCTCAAACTCCTACAGATTAGCAGGATGTAGTCTGGAGAGCAGAATATCATGGTTTACAGCTTAGCTGTGATATCTGTGCCTTTTGGCCTGACACATCTGACATCAGTATAGCTTGTGGGTCACTTTGACCCTCTATAGGGTAGTGTAGCCAATTCTACTGCAAAAACCTTAGTCGCCTCTTACAACATGCATGGCAGATAACAGTATTAATATTCTTTGAGTCAGGCACCATATGGGAACTGTATGCATTTAATGGAAACCAGATTACACAAGATGAAACAGTCCTACATACACAACCTTCGCAGCAATATAGGCAGAGGTATGCACAGACTTGTTAGGATAAGAATATCACAGGCAGAAATAAAAACGTTATTGCATTACAATATATGAAAATTAAAGAAAATACCCTGCCGAAGATGGATGTGTTAGGCAAATAAAACAGAGACATAATGCATTTCCATTCTGTGGACCACATCCTGTTGGAAATCTAGTAGAACCATTATCTTTCTACAAGAGAGATCCAGCGGAAGTTTGAAAATGAACACTGAGGAGGAAATCAAATACAAAACTAAGAATATTTCTCTAATGTTAAATCAGTGTTGTTGTATGGCTCAGTAGCAAAGAGAGTAACAAAAGGGATATCAAGGGATACAGACTTTCATACATTTTTTTGCCTGTGATTTGCTGGAGACCTGTGCTCCTCAGGGGATTTAAAGGTGACTAGATAGAAGTGAAGTCCCCTATTACACCATTCAGGCATATGGGAATATAATGTTAGTTTGTATTTGTGGGGACCAACAGCTGAATAATTTCATGATGTAGAAGAAAACTGGCATATATGTTTGTTATTATTTCAGATCTCTGAAGAGATGTTCAACAATGAAGATGTCAAAATGGAGCTACACCAATTTGATAGTTTTAATGAGAACATGACAGGATATAATGAAATCAAGCAGTCTGATCTGCGCAGAGATGATATACATATAAAAGATGGTAAGTAGCTCATAATTGATGTGTTTTGTGATATGTTCAGTGATGCATTTATTTAGTGTTCTATGACACATTTATAGTGTTAGTTCATCATTTGATTCTCATCATTTTACTCCAGAGATTTTTTATAGATGCTCTGATCTCAATTTGAGTGAATATCCACCTTTACATGATATTCAAGTTCTCTATTGGTTTGACGAACATTCTTTAAAGTCCACAGCAGCGCTCATTTCTGGCAATATCACATTTCAAGCATATCCAATTCTTTAATTCTGGACATGGAAAAAGAATCATCACCCTCATTAGATTCATTTATCTCTGTCATTTCTCCTAAGGAGTTGAAAATATGAGCCTAATCCATTGCTCTATTACTTGACACCTGAGGGGAAGGGGTGGAGACTACAGGCTGCCAGTACAGTTCATTGAAGAAATCCATGTCAGCAACTGACTCCCAACTGGAGAATTAAGAAGAAAATGGAAGCTAGCAAGGCAAAAAAAATGTCCAAAATAAGTTGCATTGACATAGTGACTGTCACCCATTTATTGCTCTTAATAAATCTGCTTATAATTTGAATGTTTATAATAGTGTATATCTATATGTATCGGATGTGCCGGGCCATTGTCGCAAACTAAAACTGCCATAGTTAGATGTGCTGGGCAATTGTAGAAAACTAAAACAGCAACACAACACATCTCTGTTCTCTGGACTACAGTCCTGCTGGAAATCTAATATTACTATTTTGTTACAAGAGAGACCCAATGAAAGTTTGAGAACAAGCACCTAAAAACATTAAATTATTACTGGATACATTATTTATGTTGTATATTAATTATTATATACATTTCATTGACTTGTCACTAGTTCATTGTTTGTATATTTCAGAGATCAGTGATGACACATTGGAACATTTCACCAACTCTCAGGATGATGTTCAGAAAATACAAATAGAAAGTGTATACAGTGTTCAACATTCACAACTTGTAAGATCTGATGTTTTCTCAGAGAATATTCCGGAACATGTTAGAAACATTGAGAAGAGCAACAGAGATGTGACTGAAAATTTGGAGAAACTAACAAATACTGAAAACATTGTGAAGAATGAATTAGATGAAACAGGGGATTTTGAGATGGTTCATGAACATCAGGTCAAGGTTGAAGGTGTTAATATCCAGAATGAGGACAATCTGATTATAAATAATGGAGAATGTAACAAACCGTCAGAAAATGAATTCTGTGTTTCTTCTAAGAAAGATAGTAGACTTACTGTGTGTGGTGTAAGTTGTGAGAATCTGGAAAAATATGATGCTTCTGGAGTAGGTTTAAGTAAACATGTTAGCCCAAACAGATGCAGAAAGAAATATGGCGGAGAGAAGTCTAACAAGTCTCATGTTTCTAATTTAGAATTTACTTCTGATAGTCTGAGGGCACATGTCAGTGTCCACACAGGAGAGAAATCTTATAAATGTGATGACTGTGGTCTAGGACTTTCTAACACTCATGATCTGAAACTACACAAACGGATACACGTAGGAGAAAAACCTCACAAGTGTGATGTTTGTGGTGTAGAATTTGCTGTAAAGCATAACCTAAAGAGACACAGAATTACACACACAGGAGAGAAACCTTACAAATGTGATGTTTGTGGCGTAGGATTTACTAACAATTGTAATCTGAAGGTACATGAAAGAACACATACAGGAGAGAAACCGTATGAATGTGATTATTGTGGTGTAGGATTTACTAGTACTCGTAATCTTAAAGTACACAAAAGAGGACACACAGGAGAGAAACCTTACAAATGTGATGTTTGTGGGTTAGGATTTACTTGCAATCGTAATCTGAAGATACACAAAAGAATACATACAGGAGAGAAACCTTACAAATGTGATGTTTGTGGTTTAGGATTTACAGTAGAGGGTAGTTTAAAGCGACACAAAAGAACACATACAGGGGAAAAACCTTACAAATGTGATGTTTGTGATGTAGGATTTACAGTTAAAGGTAGCTTAAAGCGACACACAAAAATACACATAGGAGAAACACCTTACAAATGTGATGTTTGTGGTGTAGGTTTTACTTACTCTCGGAATGTGAAGATACACAAAAGTACACATACAGGATAGAAACCATGCAAATATGATTGTTGTGTAGGATTCTCTTGATTAGGTTCTCAGACAAATTGTTTGTGTTTGGTGTCCAGGCATTCTGATGTGGAACTGAGCAATTCACCTACTGGGTTGTGAATAATAATTACTAATGCCTCAGGGTTCAAATGAAATTTCAGCAGACAGTGAAGTCTAAGTGGGAAATGAAAGAACAATGAGACAAACGGGCATCGTTGACAAATCGGACATAGAACACCTTGAACTTCGTTACCGTATGATTTCCTTTCAGGGAGTCTAATAATCGCGAGAATTTTGAAATTGATTTTTATCGCTGGTAAATGTGCAGTGGGCAGCTATCAATTACAGCAGAATTTTTCAACACAATATCTTTGATATATTGGGATTTGGAACCTTTTTTCAAGTCTTCTCTATAGAGAGATAGCATTGGCTCACTTACTGAATGTCAAGCTTACCTCAGCAGACAGTAATGTCTAAGTGGGAAGTGTGGCAGAACGGATTGATTGTAATCAAAGCACTCACCATATTAAAAGATCTAGCATTCCAGTCACAAAAATCTGTGTTCTTTGTTGTTTGAATGGGATTGTGCAATTGTTTTATGAACAATCATTTGTGTCTATAAATCCGCTCTACGCCCCTCTTTCCAGACTTTGTCAAATGCCTTTGTGAGGTCAAAGAAGGTGGCTAGAAGTTTGATTTTTTCTGGAAGGCATCTTCTATTTCTTGGGCAACGTATGTTGTTTGGTCTTCAGTGCATCTGTGTTTTCTGAAACCTGATTGGCAGTCATCTAGAAGATTGTTTCCCTCCAAGTAGTTTAAGTCTTGTTATTCACCATTTTTTCCATGACTTTTCCTAGGCAGCATAGTAGCCTCTTTCCATTCTTCTGAGAAGATCCCTTGTGCCCATGATTCATTAAAGAGGTCTAGGATTCTGTTTCTACCCACAAGACCTAGGTGTTGGATCATTACATTTGTGATTCCATCGGGTCCAGGAACTTTCTTCTTTTTTTAGATTTTTAATTGCTGTATTATGATTTGTGATAGGGTGAGATCATTGTTGTTGTTTATTTCCAAGGTTTTTTGTCTCCTTACTTCAGCAGTTCTTGTTATCTTAATTTTGCTTTCTTCAGCATAAGAGTCTGCTAGAACATTTGCAGCTTGTGTGCCAATGTAGGATTTTCCCTTGTCTTCTATGATGATACTGCTTTGGGGGTTGTTCTCTTCATTGAGACACTTGGTTACATTTTTGTTGTTGAGTCTTTTCCCATGTTGAGTGTTGCTGTTTTTTTTCTTTCCAGCTGGATCTAATGCTGTTTAGTTTTTCTCTCCTGAAAATAGCTTGAAGTCTATTGTGTGCAATGATATTGGTTTCTGTTGGTCTAGTTTCCATCTTGGATCTTGCAGGAGAGGCCTCATCATGCATTGTTTGGAGGTCTCTGTTCCAGAAGGGTTTGTAGTTTTGTCATCTGCCTCTAGGTATACTTGTAGACAGCTTCCAGGATTATTCCTGTTATTAATTTTGCATCTTTTCGTATATTTCTTGTCTGTAGTTTGTCTTCTGTAAGGCATCGGTAAGTGTCCCAGTTTGCCTTTTTTGTAGTTCTAGCTAGCGATTTTGTGTTGTTGTTTTTCTGTCTTGTGGTTCCCTTTTATTGTTAGTATTACTGGCTTGTGGTCACTTCCACCAAGTGGATGTAGCAAACAACCCAGCATTATTGGTTGTTATATTTTTAGCAGTGTTTTTATGTTCAGTATATTGACATTGCTTTCTGAACAGTCTGGTTGCAAAATTGTCTGTGTGTGGCTATGAAACTGGTACATTGGCCATTAAAGACACAATCTGTACTTCTCTGCCACAGAGCAGAATATTATTCACATTAAAATGTAAATGTTTCAACATCATAAAAAAACAAGAGTCAGTTGGTAATTATTATTATTATATTTGAAATCAACATGTTAAATGCATACTCTGGAGCAAAAGGAATTACATAAAAATATTAAGGATATTCAGCTCAAATGTTAATTCACTGCTGTAATATGTCTTAGTTGGGGGGTTCTTCTTTTTCTTCAGCGTTCATTCTCAAACTCCTGCTGGATCTCTCCTGTAGCAGTACTACTAGATCTCCAGCAGGATACAGTCCAGATAATGGAAATGCGCTGTGTCACCGTTTTATTTGCGCCAATGACCCAAGACATCCGTCTTCGGCGGATAGTTGGGGTTCTTCTTCTTCTGCGATCAGTTTCCTATGCTCATAAGTCTATACAGGAAGGTGGGCCGCCTCCATGAATTCAGTCGTCAGCAGGAGGTCCTCACGGTTGCCCCACAGCTTCACCTTCAGATCTAGTTGGGGTTCAAAAGGATATAGCTCTTAGATACAATCAGAAAAACAACACTGGAAGTCACTATTACCAGTAAAATCATCAGTGCTTCTGCGTTCAGGAATCTTTTGGTCTTGCTAGATTTTTAGGACAGTCGCCAGAATGAAGCTCCCGGTCTTCTACAGGTCAGAGTGGCTGCCTCAAAGTCTTTGCTTTAATTCAATCAATTGTGGCCATGTCTTGCCTTGCAGTTCTTTGTATTCTGTAGTCATGAAGTATGCGTTCATGGTTTGTATGTCTGTTCCTCATGGACATTCATTTGTGTGGGTCACCCTGATCAAGTACTGTTGACTCTGTAGCCTGCAGTGACCAGTTCTAAGTCAAAAGATGATGGTCTGTTGTTGCCTATGAAGATGGGGTATGGTTTCGAGTCAATATCCATATCTTTCTTCCACTGTGATGTATAAAAGTTACAGATTAGTGTTTTTTTAATCTCACTTTATGACAGGATAGCTGAATTGTTCCATTTTACCTCCTGCTTTTGTCAGGACATCAGCTCTCTCATTTCCAGTGATGCCACAATGGGCTGGCAGCCATTGAAGAGTGATGTTTGGGCTTATTTTTATGTTTGCCTAGTCTAATTTTGTGTATTGTGCTTTAGTTTTTGTTGCTTTGTAATGTTTCAAACAGGGATCTGCAGTCCATGCATATTGGATGATCTGTGGAAACGAGATCTCTCAGTGCCTGCAGGAGTGCCTCAGCTTCTGCTCTGAAGTTTCAGCATGTCTTTCCTGTTGGGAATGTTTTACTAAGGCTCTTTTTCCATTATTATATCTTATAAAGATGATGTTGGCACTAAATTTAGCATGTCAATTTGCATGCATGGATAAAGTAAGGACTGTTAATCTATACCATGTGTACGTTGGGCAGGTAGGAAGTGTGTGTGTGTGTATATATATTGTCTGAAACCCTTTTTTTGCATTTCAGCATCAGGGGTAGAAGAGTTTACTGGAGTAGGCCCTCTGTATGCTGAGTATATTGTGGAATTTGTCACCTCTTTGATTTCAGTGGTCCGTCGTTTTCGTGGTTGGCCTCTAGGTCCACCTTCGCTGTATCTGTAGCATAGTTTGCTGTGGTATGCTGTTTGATGGTAGTCTGCTGTGTGCAAACCATTTGATCTGTTGTCTCTTGATGTATTCTAAGATTGGGGTGGTGCCGGTTTTTGTCGGATGTCTCTTAGCAATATTCCTAGGATTCTGCGTAAGCATGCCATTTCAGCTGTCACAAGTTTACATTTGTCATTGGTAGCACAGCATTGGCATAATAATTCTTTTGTTGTTATTTTGGTGTTTAAATCTATATTTGTTTCTGAAGTTAACTATAGATAGATAATAACAATAGATAATATATTTCCATTATATATATATATATATATTAAAATTGGTAGCATATCCTTTACAGGACTTTGTTGGCTGTGGTGATTTTTCTAGGCAATATAAATTCGTTCAGTAGTTTGCCATTGCTTTATTATCGGTCTGGATGCACAATTGCCTGTGGCAGGGATAAAACTTGGTACCTTGGCCGTCACAGACGCACTCTGTACCACTTTGCGAGAACCATATATATATATATATATATATATATATATATATATATATATATATATATATATAGAGAGAGAGAGAGGTGGGTAGGTATGGAAAGAGTTAAGAGGACCAATGGAAATTATTGTAAGATAAGCATTGTTCTAGAATCTATAGGGAAAAGAGTAAGATCAAGAAATATCAGGAAGATAATTATACACAGATATAAAAAGGTTAGGTAGGATATGAAAATAAATAGCAGTAACTAAAAGTAAAGGTATGTCCCATGGCAGCAACCTGCCACTGGGGATGAAGATAACTCTTCATGTACTAAGCCGCAGCAACTATTAGGTGGGGTGGCCAGTTCCCTTCCTTGCTGTCTTTACCTCCCCTAATGCATGCGTCAGGTACTCATTTACAGCTGAGTCGACTGGAGGAGTGGTTGTTTCAAGCGAGAAATCACAACCCAAATTTTATTTGGTTGGACGAGGTTTCAAACCTGGCACGCTGTAATCCAGTGATAGAAAGCACTAACTAAACATAGGGCTAACATGGAAGAAGCTATGCTCCACAGGGAGGAGTGACTAGTGAATTGAAAAGAAATTCTTTCTGTGCAAAATCAAAGACAAAATTTCAGAAAACAGATGCATTGTGCCATGAAGTGCAAAAATCAAAGCTTTTCTGTATACTGCAGCAGTAATTCTAAAAGACATATGATCCACATCTGTGGAAGACAGATGTGTCTGACCATTGAAGCAAATAAAACGGTCACAATGCACTTCCATTCTCTAGTAATCTCCATTAGCTGGAAATCTAGTAGTAGTTGAAGAAGATATAATCCACCAGCGGACCAGAAATTATTACTGGAAACTAATCCACCAGCGGACCAGAAATTATTACTGGAAACTAATCCACCAGCGGACCAGAAATTATTACTGGAAACTAATCCACCAGCGGACCAGAAATTATTACTGGAAACTAATCTACCAGCGGACCAGAAATTATTACTGGAAACTAATCTACCAGCGGACCAGAAATTATTACTGGAAACCACAAATAAAGAATAGAGACAGAAAATATCAAGATCAACCCGATCATGGGTACACCTATTTTAGGGTGACATTTTAAATAGATTTTAAAATAGACAAGGAGTGACATTAAGTAGAGGTTTGGAGAACCACCCCCCCCCCCCACAACAAAATAATCAACGACAACAAATGCTGTTCATGAAAATGAAAGGATTTTATGTTTTTTGCTATCAGTTGCAATGAAAGCGTTATATGTATGTACAGGTTACAAGTACAGCAAAATATACACTGCAAACATACCACGTGTAAGGTTTTCTCAAGAATGTGTTCTGCTATGTCTTTTCAGGCTATCAGTTTTAGCAAATTTTACACCACAAACATCACATTTGTAAGGTTTCTCTCCTGTATGTGTTCTTATATGTCTCTTTAAGGAACCAGTTTCAGAAAATCCTACACCACAAACATCACATTTGTAAGGTTTTTCCCCAGTATGTGTTCTTTTATGTCTCTGCAGGCGACTAGCATCAGCAAATCCTGCACCACAAACTTCACATTTGTAAGGTTTCTCACCTGTATGTGTTCTTTTGTGCACCTTTAGATGACTATTTCGAGTAAATTCTAAACCACAATCTTCACATTTGAAAGGTTTCTCTCCTGTGTGTGTTCTTTTGTGTGCTTTAAGGTTATTGATGTGAGCAAATCCTACATCACAAACATCACATTTGAAAGGTTTCTCTCCTGTATGTGTTCTCTTGTGCATCTGCAGTTGACTATTTTGAGTAAATCCTAAACCACAAATATCACATTTGTAAAATTTCTCTTCTGTGTGTGTTCTCTTGTGTATCTGCAGGTCACTTTTTTGAGTAAATCCTAAATCACAAACTTCACATTTGTAAGATTTCTCATCTGTGTGTGCTATGCTGTGTTTTTTAAGAGCACTATTCTGATTAAATCCTACACCACACACATCACACTTATATGGTTTCTCTCCAGTATGTGTTCTGTTGTGTACATTAAGATTACTAGAGTCAGCAAACCCTACACCACAAAAATCACATTTGAATGGTTTCTCTCCTGTATGTTTTCTTCTTTTATGTATCTGAAGATGACAATTATCAAAAAAACCAACACCACAAACATCACATTTGAAAGGTTTCTCTCCTGTATGTTTTCTTTTTCTATGTTTCTGAAGGTGACTAGATCCAAAAAATGTTTCACCACAAACATCACATTTGAAAGGTTTCTCTCCGGTATGTTTTCTTCGGTGTATCTGCATCCTATCAGTTCGAGTAAATCCTAAACCACAAACATCACATTTGTAAGGTTTCTCTCCTATATGTGAGCTTCTGTGTACTTTCAAGTTACCAAATTGAGTAAATCCTGCACCACAAACATCACATTTGTAAGGTTTCTCTCCTGTATGTATTCTCTTGTGCACTTGTAAATTACCACTTTTAGTAAATCCTTCACCACAAACATCACATTTGTACGGTTTCTCTCCTATATGAGAGCTTCTGTGTACATTCAGATTGCCAATTTGAGCAAATCCTGCACCACAAACATCACATTTGTACGGTTTTTCTCCTGTATGTATTCTCCTGTGTATTTGCAATTTACTAATTTTAGTAAAACCTTCACCACAAACATCACATTTGTAAGATTTATCTTCCTTGTGCTCGTCTATGTGTCTCTTCAGAGCCTCAAATTGAACAAAACCTCTGTAACAAACACCGCACGTGTAAGGTCTCTCTACTGGATCCTCATTTTCATGCGTCTTTGTGTCATCAGAACAAATGAATCTCAAGTTGGAAAGATCACTATTGTCAGACTTCTCTCCTTCAAAAATCCTTCTATTTGTGTTCAAGCTAGCAAGTTTAGTCAAACCTACTCCAGAAACATCACATTTCTCAAGATTCTCACAATTTACACTACACACAGAATGTCTACTAACTTTCTTAGAAACACAGAATTCTTTTTCTGAAAGTTTACTACATTCTCCATTATTGACTACCGGATTGTCCTCATTATGGGAAATCTTATTAATATCTTCTTCAACCCTGACTTTATATTCTGTCACTGGCTCTCTCAATTCATTCAGTCTCTGCTGTTTTGAAGTCAAACAGAAATCTCCATTCTTGTTTTGTGCATTCATTACTGTATTTTGAAAGTGTTCATGAAAAGCCTCAAAATCTCCTGTGTCATCTGATGTATTCTTCACAATGTTTCTAGTATGTTCTGATAGTCTCTCCAAACCTTCAGTCACATCTCTGTTCTCAATGTTTCTAACATGTTCTGGAAGATTCTCTGAGAAAACATCAGATCTTACAAGTTGTGAATGTTGAACACTGTATTCACTTTCTATTTGTATTTTCTGAACATCATCCTGAGAATGTTCCAATGTGTCATCACTGATCTCTGAAATATACAATGAACAAGTCATGTAAAGTAAATAATAATAAATTATAGCATAAAACATTCACATTGTATACTAAATGGTACATCCTGTTTGTTCTGAAACTCCTGCAGATTAGCAGGATGTACTCTAGAAAACAATGTATTTTACCTTGGTTTACACTTTAGACACATTCAACTTCAGCATAGCTTCTGGGTAATTTTTGACCCTGTATAGGATGGGATAGCCAATTCTTCCCAAAAACCTCAGTAGTCGCCTCCTTCAACATGCCTGGTAGATAACTGTTATTATTCTTTGCTACCCTTTCAGGTCCCACAACACACGAGAGATTAAATGGTATAACAAAAAAAGCATTCAATGTAAACTGTAACACTTTCACTGCAACATCTTTTCATTGAAACTTTCAGAAGATTGTTCAAATCAAGTTAGGACATTGAAACTTTCAGAAGATTTTCAAATATGAACAAGCTTAAAAATGTTTCTCTCAAACTTTCACGGGGGAAAAATGTTTCATTTCAATTTATTTTATGCATCATTTTGTGTGGCAGGGCCAAGCTCTTGTTTTCATGGTGGGTTGCACATCACTTGCTTCTGGACTAACAGGATTATCTTGTGTAATTCCATCATCAGCGTTACATAAATCATAGCCAAATTTTTTATATGATTCTCATTCACTTTATTACTATTGCTTTCTAAAAAGTCATAATCAGAGTCATTTTGGACCAGGGCATCATCAGTTACATTGCTTATTTTCAAGTGTTCATTGAAACACTGCAACAAAATCATGAAAACTTTGACTATCTGTGACAACTGAGGCCTATACTTCTAGTTCAGAGTACAAAAAATAAGACCAGTATTCTTTCTGGGCATGTCATTGGAGGTGACTAAGGAAAGCTAGGGAATGGGCTAGCAACTTGACATCAAAGTTATAGCAACTTGACATCAAAGTTACATAAGAGAAAGAATCACAAATATGTCATATATCACATATTATATCACATGTCACATATTACATCATGCAAGTGTTACAGATCACATAAATGTGTTACATCACATCACAAATATGTCATATCGCAAATGCACACGTATCATTTACAAATGTGTAACACATGACATCACAAACGTGTCACAAATCATATCACAAATATTACACATATATCACAAATTTGTGACATATCACATTACAAATGTGGCAGATATCACATAAATGTATCACATCACACAACACAATGTGTCACATATGATATCACAAATCTATCACATGACAAAATGTGTCACATATCACATCACAAAATGTGTCACATCACTAATGCTCTATGTACCTTCTTTTATATATTCATTACTTGTACATAGACCGGGCTGTTTACCTTGCTGGCTTCCCACCATTTTGTTAACATTTTTGCATTGACTGAGCTCAGTGTTAATATCTTCATTGTTTAACATCTCTTCAGAGATCTGAAATAATAACAAACATATATACAGTGGAATCCCATTATAACAGCTTGGTCCGGACAGACAAAATATGTATGTAATAACAGAAATTTGCTCTATACAGTACAAACAATATAGAATAAATATAAATGGAGATTTTGAAAAGTGTTGTTATAGTGGAAAATTTGTTATTAAAGAATGTGTTGTAGAGGGATTTCACTGTACTAGTTTTCTGCATGAGTAACATCGATTTTTAACTCTTTATCTCTGTAAGATATTCCTACCTTGCTGTAATATATTTAGAATTAACTATAAAAATTGAGGTTTTAGCGGCAGATGGGGGGGTCTGCTGAACTTGCTGTTTTAGCTGATTGCCTCAGATACGGAGTTAATCCTGGGTCAAAATATGTTATATTCAAAATATCCAATTTGAATTGAGTTGACAGCAATATATTTCTACAACAATTAGAAGATAACAATGGCCATATGTCAGACATGTACTTAGAATAAATGAAAACAGACTGCCACTACAAGTATTAAATCGGTACCAGATGGCAAAAGAGGAAGACCAAGAGATCCTCTTCGCAGAACGATCATCAAGATTGTATGACTATGGGTTCAACAACATGCAAGCATTACACACAGCAGCATCACGTCGCTCGAACTGGAGATCTCTGGTTTCTGCTCTATGCACAATATTCAGCGATGAAGGAACATAGATAGATCACAGTATAATTGTATGCTGCCTACCAAGGATATGTACTCTGTATCTTCTTCTTCAAGTGATAATCCCAAGTAATCTTCAAAACATTCCACTTTATAAACAAAACGTCACAAGCAGGATTAGAACCCACAACCTCGTGAACGTGCTTAACTGCTATGTCAGGAAAATCCTGTATAGAGTGTAACATTGAGTTACTTTTACCATTTGTAATTATCATAAATTTAGGATGTAGGTTTTTTTGACTTGTCACAATGTACAGTGCAATATTTCATCACTGTATCAAATGTAGTCACCATGAAAAAATTATTTTTGCATTCTGACTTGTTTATATATATATACATAATATATAGAAATTATATATAATTTTGCATTATATATATATATAATGCAAAATTATTTTTGTCTTTAAGATTGTTGTTTTTTATCCTATATCCTCTTTTTTGTTCACTCTCAAACTTCTCCAGATCAGTAAAATGCAATCCGGAGAAAGGAATGCGTTGTCATGGTTTACAGCTGAGCTCCAATATCTGTTTATTTCGGCCTGACACATCTGACGTCAGCATGACTTTTGAGGCACTTTGATCTGATATGGGATGGGACAGCCAACAGCACTGCAAAACCTTAGTTGCCACTTTTCTTCTGCATTCATTCTCAAACTCCTGCAGATTAGCACGATGTAGTCTGGAGAACGGAATGCATTGTGTCATGGTTTATATCATTGCTGCAATATCTGCCACTTTCAGCCTGACACATTCGACCTTCCACATGGCTTTGGGTCACTTTGACCATATATACGATACAATCTTAATCCACCCAAAACACCTTTAGTATGACATGCATGGAAAGTAAACAGTGTTGCTATTCTTTGCTCTCATTTTGGACAGGGCAACAAACAGGTGTGATGGGTCTACACTTTGGCTGCCTGCACACTTCAACGGACTGTATCTGATGTGTTTACACTTTGACTGCCTGCACACTTAGACTGTATCTGATGTGTTTACACTTTGAATGCCTGCACACTTAGACTGTATCTGATGTGTTTACACTTTGAATGCCTGCACACTTCAACAGACTGTATCTGATGTGCTTACACTTTGACTGCCTGCACACTTCAACAGACTGTATCTGATGTGTTTACACTTTGACTGCCTGCACACTTAGACTGTATCTGATGTGTTTACACTTTGAATGCCTGCACACTTCAACAGACTGTATCTGATGTGTTTACACTTTGACTGCCTGCACACTTAGACTGTATCTGATGTGTTTACACTTTGAATGCCTGCACACTTAGACTGTATCTGATGTGTTTACACTTTGAATGCCTGCACACTTCAACAGACTGTATCTGATGTGTTTACACTTTGACTGCCTGCACACTTAGACTGTATCTGATGTGTTTACACTTTGAATGCCTGCACACTTCAACAGACTGTATCTGATGTGCTTACACTTTGACTGCCTGCACACTTCAACAGACTGTATTTGATGTGTTTACAATTTGACTGCCTGCACACTTCAACAGACTGTATTTGATGTGTTTACAATTTGACTGCCTGCACACTTCAACAGACTGTATCTGATGTGTTTACACTTTGACTGCCTGCACACTTCAACAGACTGTATCTGATGTGTTTACAACAGAACAGAATTCAACATTTCTTTCAATGAAATCTTGTAGAATATTCATTTAAAACAAAAATAATTATAAAATAACATGTTCTCTTTCATAGAAAACCTCTGTTCAGCCCCTTTTATTAAATGTAACAAACAAGCACACAGGAGAAATGAGACTTGTTTTGTCTTATCCATGTGTGCCGTTAGGCATCATGGGGAGCCATAGTCTTCTTTCTTTCGCTAACTGTAACGCTGCTGCAATTGTGCAGCCTTGGTGTTCTAGTATTTCTCTAATGTCATCTATTCATCTTCGTCTGGGTCTTCCCCTGTTTTTCCTTTCAGATGATCTTTTATTGAAAGCTATCGATGGAATGCGATCTGGTTACATTAAGATTAGGTGGTTGAACCATTTGATTTTAACTTAGCTCCAAGCATTGATTTTAATAGCAGTATTGACTTATCAAATGGCAATATTTCTTTAAACACACTGACCTCATTATCTGGTTCCTGTTTGATTTCTGTCATTATATGTAGAATATTAGAGTCACCATTCCCTGAAGTCTAATCAAAGGAAAAAGACAAGAACACATTCACACATAGATAATACTAATGGTATAACAATTGTTTTTGTTTTTTTTAAATATGCCTATATACTTGTAATCACTGTCTCTTCAATGATTCTGTACACATGTAAGCAATACATGTCTCTATAATGCTTCCATACACATGTAATCACTATCTATCTCTATAATAATTCCATACACCTGTAATCACTATCTCTATGATTCCATACACATGTGATCACTACATGTTCCCCATGTCTGACAACTAAGATTCAATTTAATGATGACACTGATAAAGCTGACTGACCTCATCAAGCAAATGTCTAGGATGAGAACCACTGAGTTTGAAAAACATTCATACAAATATGTTTACACTCACTATTAGAAGAACTAACAAAAACATTCATAGAAATATGTAAGAACTAACAAAACCATTCATACAAATATGTTTACACTCACTATTAGAAAAAGAACTAACAAAACCATTCATACAAATATGTTTACACTCACTATTAGAAGAACTAACAAAACGCACAATGGCATATAGAATTTTAGCCCAAGAACCTGATATTATATTCTAAAATTCCATTGAGGATCTTTCTGGCATAGTGATCAAGATGTTTGCTGTGTGCTTAACCCTTTCACCTCTATGACATTTCCCAATTGTTAATCCCTGATCCCTAAGGCAAGGGGCACAACTCCTCCAAAATATGGATATGATGATGATAACATTGCATTTTCTTTCAAACTATTCATCATATCACACTCAGACTTGGCAGATCAACAGAAAAATGAATACCGGTAGTCTTGCATACTCAAACAGAATACACAGGTCCATCATAATATAAATTTAAAAAATGACGTTTTATTTCAATGGCAGTTGCAGATGTTCAGCACTTGTCTTCTTTCCTTGTTTATTCTTTGCATTATATTACATACAAATTTGTCCGATCGGCTGCAAATTGATAAACTCATCGTTGACAATGATGCTAAAGTATTTATAACGTGTGACAATCTCATAAAGATTATGTACAGACCCAACATTTGTACAAAACTCTCAACTTCTACTCGAAAAACTACATCACAATGGCGAAATTTGCGATATCAATTAGTGCCACGCATGTCCATCTCTTTATTGGAAACATTAGGCCTATCTAACAAGAACGTCACTGTCACTTTCCACGTTATATTTGATACGCAAATTACCTACATCGTGCATATTTCCATCGTAACTACGGCTGTCATCATCAGTGTACATATGAATAATATCTTCCATTTCCAAAACTAGGTCTAATAATTCGCCGATTTAAAAAAAATCGTAAAAAAAGTTGTCTTATTTCCGATCGCTGCGATAAAACATAAAACAGAAAGCTAAACTACGGATCTACACAATGGTCATGGTTTTTAATAGTCCTGGCGCAAACTAAAAATGTAATATCGATCGCAACGAAACAAGTAACAAAAATCGAGTGGCAGCGACTAGAAAATCGGTTAAAACTCCTCTATTTAAAAAAAAAAGTAATAAATCATTTTTATTTCCGATTGCTACAATTAAAACATAAAACAGAAGCTAAACCATGGATCTACGCAATGGTCATGGTTTCTAATAGACCCGGCACACACAACAAATGTCATATCGATCGCAATGACACAAGTAAAAAAAAAGCAACGTGCGGGCGCTCTAGGTGTCAGCAAGTTGAGTAGTGCTCTTAGGGGCATTCGGTTAAGAGATTGTGAGTTTGAATCTGGCTCATGTTATGTTTACAAACTGAATTTTTTCCAAGATTCTTTATGCTATCACATGAAGCTAAAGTTACATGCTATGAGTGGTATTCTCGTCAACTGGCATGCTGTTTCATTGAAAGGGGCAGAGTACATGTGGGGAAAACCCAAATACAATAAGAATAAATTATTATTATTTTTATTATTATAAATTTAAAAAATGACGTTTTATTTCAATGGCAGTTGCAGATGTTCAGCACTTGTCTTCTTTCCTTGTTTATTCTTTGCGTTATATTACATACAAATTTGTCCGATCGGCTGCAAATTGATAAACTCATCGTTGACAATGATGCTAAAGTATTTATAACGTGTGACAATCTCATAAAGATTATGTACAGACCCAACATTTGTACAAAACTCTCAACTTCTACTCGAAAAACTACATCACAATGGCGAAATTTGCGATATCAATTAGTGCCACGCATGTCCATCTCTT
Organism: Meghimatium bilineatum; assembly: GCA_034231615.1. NCBI lineage: Eukaryota > Metazoa > Mollusca > Gastropoda > Stylommatophora > Philomycidae > Meghimatium > Meghimatium bilineatum. The sequence goes on along the minus strand of CM067322.1, from coordinate 9,160,573 downwards.
TATTGGAAACATTAGGCCTATCTAACAAGAACGTCACTGTCACTTTCCACGTTATATTTGATACGCAAATTACCTACATCGTGCATATTTCCATCGTAACTACGGCTGTCATCATCAGTGTACATATGAATAATATCTTCCATTTCCAAAACTAGGTCTAATAATTCGCCGATTTAAAAAAAATCGTAAAAAAAGTTGTCTTATTTCCGATCGCTGCGATAAAACATAAAACAGAAAGCTAAACTACGGATCTACACAATGGTCATGGTTTTTAATAGTCCTGGCGCAAACTAAAAATGTAATATCGATCGCAACGAAACAAGTAACAAAAATCGAGTGGCAGCGACTAGAAAATCGGTTAAAACTCCTCTATTTAAAAAAAAAAGTAATAAATCATTTTTATTTCCGATTGCTACAATTAAAACATAAAACAGAAGCTAAACCATGGATCTACGCAATGGTCATGGTTTCTAATAGACCCGGCACACACAACAAATGTCATATCGATCGCAACGACACAAGTAAAAAAAAAGCAACGTGCGGGCGCTCTAGGTGTCAGCAAGTTGAGTAGTGCTCTTAGGGGCATTCGGTTAAGAGATTGTGAGTTTGAATCTGGCTCATGTTATGTTTACAAACTGAATTTTTTCCAAGATTCTTTATGCTATCACATGAAGCTAAAGTTACATGCTATGAGTGGTATTCTCGTCAACTGGCATGCTGTTTCATTGAAAGGGGCAGAGTACATGTGGGGAAAACCCAAATACAATAAGAATAAATTATTATTATTTTTATTATTATAAATTTAAAAAATGACGTTTTATTTCAATGGCAGTTGCAGATGTTCAGCACTTGTCTTCTTTCCTTGTTTATTCTTTGCGTTATATTACATACAAATTTGTCCGATCGGCTGCAAATTGATAAACTCATCGTTGACAATGATGCTAAAGTATTTATAACGTGTGACAATCTCATAAAGATTATGTACAGACCCAACATTTGTACAAAACTCTCAACTTCTACTCGAAAAACTACATCACAATGGCGAAATTTGCGATATCAATTAGTGCCACGCATGTCCATCTCTTTATTGGAAACATTAGGCCTATCTAACAAGAACGTCACTGTCACTTTCCACGTTATATTTGATACGCAAATTACCTACATCGTGCATATTTCCATCGTAACTACGGCTGTCATCATCAGTGTACATATGAATAATATCTTCCATTTCCAAAACTAGGTCTAATAATTCGCCGATTTAAAAAAAATCGTAAAAAATGTTGTCTTATTTCCGATCGCTGCGATAAAACATAAAACAGAAAGCTAAACTACGGATCTACACAATGGTCATGGTTTTTAATAGTCCTGGCGCAAACTAAAAATGTAATATCGATCGCAACGAAACAAGTAACAAAAATCGAGTGGCAGCGACTAGAAAATCGGTTAAAACTCCTCTATTTAAAAAAAAAAGTAATAAATCATTTTTATTTCCGATTGCTACAATTAAAACATAAAACAGAAGCTAAACCATGGATCTACGCAATGGTCATGGTTTCTAATAGACCCGGCACACACAACAAATGTCATATCGATCGCAACGACACAAGTAAAAAAAAAGCAACGTGCGGGCGCTCTAGGTGTCAGCAAGTTGAGTAGTGCTCTTAGGGGCATTCGGTTAAGAGATTGTGAGTTTGAATCTGGCTCATGTTATGTTTACAAACTGAATTTTTTCCAAGATTCTTTATGCTATCACATGAAGCTAAAGTTACATGCTATGAGTGGTATTCTCGTCAACTGGCATGCTGTTTCATTGAAAGGGGCAGAGTACATGTGGGGAAAACCCAAATACAATAAGAATAAATTATTATTATTTTTATTATTATAAATTTAAAAAATGACGTTTTATTTCAATGGCAGTTGCAGATGTTCAGCACTTGTCTTCTTTCCTTGTTTATTCTTTGCGTTATATTACATACAAATTTGTCCGATCGGCTGCAAATTGATAAACTCATCGTTGACAATGATGCTAAAGTATTTATAACGTGTGACAATCTCATAAAGATTATGTACAGACCCAACATTTGTACAAAACTCTCAACTTCTACTCGAAAAACTACATCACAATGGCGAAATTTGCGATATCAATTAGTGCCACGCATGTCCATCTCTTTATTGGAAACATTAGGCCTATCTAACAAGAACGTCACTGTCACTTTCCACGTTATATTTGATACGCAAATTACCTACATCGTGCATATTTCCATCGTAACTACGGCTGTCATCATCAGTGTACATATGAATAATATCTTCCATTTCCAAAACTAGGTCTAATAATTCGCCGATTTAAAAAAAATCGTAAAAAAAGTTGTCTTATTTCCGATCGCTGCGATAAAACATAAAACAGAAAGCTAAACTACGGATCTACACAATGGTCATGGTTTTTAATAGTCCTGGCGCAAACTAAAAATGTAATATCGATCGCAACGAAACAAGTAACAAAAATCGAGTGGCAGCGACTAGAAAATCGGTTAAAACTCCTCTATTTAAAAAAAAAGTAATAAATCATTTTTATTTCCGATTGCTACAATTAAAACATAAAACAGAAGCTAAACCATGGATCTACGCAATGGTCATGGTTTCTAATAGACCCGGCACACACAACAAATGTCATATCGATCGCAACGACACAAGTAAAAAAAAAGCAACGTGCGGGCGCTCTAGGTGTCAGCAAGTTGAGTAGTGCTCTTAGGGGCATTCGGTTAAGAGATTGTGAGTTTGAATCTGGCTCATGTTATGTTTACAAACTGAATTTTTTCCAAGATTCTTTATGCTATCACATGAAGCTAAAGTTACATGCTATGAGTGGTATTCTCGTCAACTGGCATGCTGTTTCATTGAAAGGGGCAGAGTACATGTGGGGAAACCCAAATACAATAAGAATAAATTATTATTATTTTTATTATTATAAATTTAAAAAATGACGTTTTATTTCAATGGCAGTTGCAGATGTTCAGCACTTGTCTTCTTTCCTTGTTTATTCTTTGCGTTATATTACATACAAATTTGTCCGATCGGCTGCAAATTGATAAACTCATCGTTGACAATGATGCTAAAGTATTTATAACGTGTGACCTTTCAACTTTTCCATAAATTGACACTCAACTTTAGAAAATTATTATGCTACGTCCACTTTACCAACTACATTAACCTTTACCTCGCTCCAGACTAACCGATTAACCAACGGATTACTAGGTTCACAATGCTTCTGGCGAAACAATTAGCCGGTTGCTATGCATTTTTTTGTGATGGGTACAACATGATGGTGTTCACGTGACTGGAATTGGCAAATTATAGCTTTCTTGTCCGATTATACCTCTTTTTCTGACATTTTACTGAACATGAAAGATGACTTGGTCGTTGTGAAATCAAAATCCATGACATCTGTAAATCAGCATGGAGCGATGAAAATGAATCGATTTTATAGACTTTGGTTTTCAGTAACATCACTTATGAATTGTGATTCTGATGAATTATTGGTAAATTGTATGTTTTCTAAGTATATATATATATATAATACATATGAATAATATCTTCCATTTCCAAAACTAGGTCTAATAATTCGCTAATTTAAAAAAAAAATTTAATAAATCCATTTTTTCCCCGATCTCGTAGATTAAACATAAAACAGGAAGCTAAACCACGGATCTACGCAATGGTCATGGTTTTTAAGAGTCCCTGCGCAAACTAAAAATGTAATATCAATTGCAACGAAACAAGTAACAAAAATCAAGCAGCAGCGGCTCGAAAATCTGTTAAAACTCCGCTTTATACGAAAAATCGTAATAAATAATTTTTATGTCCGATTGTTTCGATTAAAACATAAAACAGCAAGCTAAACCACAGATCTACGCAATGGTCATAGTTTCTAATAGACCCAGCGCAAATTAAAAATGTAATATCGATCGCAATGACATAAGTTAAAAAAAGCCGGCAGCGACTCGAAAATCGGTTAAAACTCTGCTAATTTTTTAAAAATCGTAATAAACTATTTTTATGTCCAATTTCTCCGATTAAAACATAAAACAGACGCTAAACCACGGATCTACGCAATGGTCATGGTTTCTAATAGACCCGGCACACACATAAAATGTCATATCAATCGCAAAAACACTAGTAAAAAAAAGTGATGTGACACCGCTCTAGGGGTCAGCAAGTAGAAGCGACTCTACGGCGCTCTAAGGAGGAATCGGTTAAGGTATCGTTGAACTGCAATTTCTAAGGGCTATCCAACTATATTATTTGTAATTATGTAGCATTATTTTGAAAATTAGGTCAAAGTGCCTGGCTAAACATTTAATTCAAGAAGAGTGTTCTAAGTAGAAGTATGAAACTGAAACATTGATGCAGACATATGCCAATTTATATTGTTGACCAGAGGAAACAACACTGGAATCAAAGCTCTATGGGCCACTGTATGAACTACAAAAGACAGTGAGTTTTATTCAGGAGACAGAATTACAGATATAGACATGTTTCAAGTGAACGAAAGAAGAAGCTAACATCTCACACCCCTACGGTATTAATAAATCATAATAAATGCTAGGTAATTTGGAACGAAGTAAAAGTTAAGTTTAGTTACCAGTGTCCAGACTTTTACAACTTTATTTTAAGCTAGTACTACTAAATTAAAATGTGCTCACAAAATGTCTAGTTTCATGAATATATTAAACAGCATAATCAAAATGCGTAGGCCTATGTTCCAAAATATAATTACATCAATGCTTTTCTGACGTTGTATTGGTATATTTTTTTTTACTACAAACTAATAGTCTTGAGTGCTGCCATCTTGAGAAATTGTTTGACGCTAGCGTAGTTGCCAACTTGTTTCATCATAAACGCACTATATAGAGACCAAACGCACCAAATAAAGACATGGACAGACAACATCAAGGAATGGACAGGGCTAGATATTTCCACACTCATCCGCATCGCTGAGGATAGAATTCGCTGGAGGACTCTGTGTGTGTGAAGCTTCCAATGTGGTACCCCTACGACCCTGAAGGGTTATGGGTTTTATAGATAGAAACGCACTAGTCTGGATCCACACACACAAAAAAACAACTAAAACGCAATATACATTTAGGGAACGCACTAAACGTTTTTTTTTTCAATTTAAAATTTCACAAGATATCGCATTATAATTCAGAACTATCAGTTAATATTAGAAATCAGTTTACACATTCTTTATGAGATCGCAGTTACTCATTTTCTTTAAATATTTTCTGTTGCATTTCAACATTCGTTGCTAAAACTTTGAGTCAATGCACATTTGAAATAATTTGCCATTAGTTTACTTTTAAAAGCACCAGATGTGGAAAAATGGCAGTTATATTATTGTCCAATGTGTTTCGAGTTCATTTCGTCAAAAAGCGTTATAGGGAAAATTAATAGGCCCTATGGCCTTAGTAGTAACCTTTTTTCATTACAATAATACAAGATATTACATTACACACCATATTAATATTAATTAACAATATTATTATGCATTGCCTATATATAGCCAATCACATATATACGAAATCACAGTCAGACAACACTTTATTTTTTTGTACAACCGAAACTTGAAACAGACATTTTAGGCAATGACATTTTGCAAATAATTATTTACACAAATAAATCAACATTTTGACCTAAAGCTCTTAATAATAAAACACAATCATACTATAATATAATGAGTAAGAACTCTCCACCTTCCAATGGCAATGACAGAGCTAAATATAGATAAACATCGAAACTAGATGGAAGGAGAAACAAAACAAACAGAACATTGGCATAATACAACCACATATCGATGAAACAAAACAAATTACAAAAGTGACAAAACAACATTATATCTACCCGTGGACTGTCAGACATATATACCAAAGGGCTATATCGCGCCAAACTGTTAGATGCACTCGTTCTCGATCGCGTGTCGAATCCGGTCATCTGATAATCAGGATTTTATGACAATCACCGTGATCGATAGGCGGTGAAGATGACATGTCCACTAAATTAAGTTGGACCCCATTCGTTGCATGTTTTGATTATTGTTGCGTTTTAAATTGTTTACTATTTTCATTTATATACTTAGAATCGCATGCCAAAAATAGCTACGACGAATCCATGTATATAAATAGTAAAAAACTGAAAGTCAAACAATAATCAAAACACGTAACGAATGAGGTCCAACTTAATTTAGCGAACGGGTCTTCTATAACTGCCTAGGGTCTCACAGTCACATTGACATCACGAGCATCGCGATGGTCCATGCCATTGAAGTAGTAATCAAGAAGAGTAGGCTACAAGCTCGGTTGTTGATGTTAACAGAATGGGGCTGTTAGTTTCCCCTACGTACGTCGTGGTGATACGTTTGTAGATGATATAACAGATGAAGCTGCAGGACACAAATGTGAAACTCTATTCAGTGATGATGGTAACTTTGGGGAATATTACAGAGCGGATCTGGGTGACATATGCACATGTGTAGCATCTACTATGTTTGCAGCTGATAGTACCAAATTGCTGGAACGTCTGGCTTAATATGACTACAGATCAATTATTCCTGGAGTTCTTGTCACGTCTGTAAGCAACCAGAAACGAGGGGGGGGGGGAATCGCAAACACCTCACGCGTCTCGGGATATGAATGAAGATGCCAAGATAAGGTAGACAGCAGAGCTATGGTGGTGGAAGGTGAAGACGAGTTTGACCGTGTCAGTGAAAGAGTCCTCTGTGTATTCTTGAGGGTGTCCTGGTGGGAGAGACTGACATTTTTAGCAAGTCAGACATTCTTCTTCTTTCGTTCACTTGAACCATGTCTATATCTGTAATTATGTAAATTTGTAGTTCATACAGTGGCCCATGGAGTTTTGATTCCAGTGTTGTTTCCTTTGGCCAATATGTCTGCCTCAGCGTTTCATACTCAGAACACTCTTGAAGTATATGCTTGGTACATTGTGCTGCCTGCCCACATGTGCACATGGCAGTGTTACCAATCTTGACCTTTGTGTACATGTGATTGCGAAGTAGGTTGTGTCCTGTTCTGAGGCGTAGAATTACAACGTGTTCTATTCATAATGTGAAAGTCATCTTGTGTTGGTGTTTGTGGCTTTCTTATTGACTTGATCATCTGGTTTTTCTGATGGTAGGTGATTAGTACATCTGGTTGGTCTTCGGCAGCACCTTCCTTAGCCAGTTGCTCTGCCTTTTCATTTCCTGGTATTCCACAGTGAGAGGGTATCCATTGCATGGTTACCCTATACTGGTAAGACAGTTCATTAAGCAGTTTTTGCAAGTCTGTTAGTTTTCCAGACTGGAGAGCTTGAAGCACTGACCTTACATCTGTCAGGAATACCACGGGCTGTAGGCCAGGATTGGAATTCAGCAGTTTTTCAGTTACCACCCTAATTGCCTAAAATTCTGCATCATAATTATTGTAGAATTTTCCTGTTGGTGTTCTGATTACATCTCTAGAATTGTGTGATATTTTATATATACATCCATTCCTCACTGCATTCTGTGCTGACCCATCTGTGTATACTCTGACCCATATGTCTTGTGGATATTCCTCATCGAGGAAACTGAGGGGGACTGTATTTCTTTGCACACTGTTCTGTTCGTCCTCGCTTAGTATTCCTTTCACGTGTGTCTGAATGTATATTGGCATTCCATGCCTTTCACTCCAAGGGGTTTATTCAGGTACATACCATAAGGAGATGTCAACTTCAGGTAGGTTTGTAAGTTGTCTATGGAGTCATTTAGCTTGGTGAATAAAGCTTGGTGGATAAAGCTGCTTACTTTCAGTCGTCCCATAGCTAAATTTTGGAATCTTTCCTTCATTGGATGACTTGACATACATTTAAACTTTTCTGCTTGTATTAGCAGCTTTGTGTCTCTGCGTTGGTCAAGTGTTTGCATTTCCTCCATTTCCTGCATCTCTACTACGGGTGTTGATTTCAATGCTCCCAGCATTATCCTGAGCGTCTGGTTTGTACTGTATCTAGTTCTTGTAATGTGGTGTTTGATGCAGGACACCACGTAGCTGAACCATATTCCAGGTGTGGTCTTATGCCTTGCTGGTAAACTTTACTGAGTATATTTCCACTGGCTCCCCATGTGGTTCCACTTAGTTTTCTCAGGATAGTTAACTTCCTCATGGCTTTGTTGTTGCTTTGTTTATGTGCTGCTTCCATGTCAGCTTATCATCAAAAGTAACTCCCAGGTATGTGGGTTGTTTGTCTTCTTTCAAAAGCTCTCCATCTATCATGATAACACCGGCTTTTTGTTTTGGTGAAAGGGTAAAGAGTGTAGTGTTGCACTTATCTGTGTTAATGCTGACACACCATCTACTTGCCCGTAAGGTTAAGGCATCGATAGCTCTTTGTATTTGTTTAGTGGCCACTGTCGCATGTTCTTCCGTGCACTAGATCACCAGGTCATCAGCATACATTGCCACTTTGATCCCGTGTGGTAGTTCAGCAACTAGGTCATTGATGTAAACCAAGAAAAGTGTGGGTGACAGGACTCCTCCCTTGGGAACTTCATGACGCAGTAGGACTTTTTTGCCTTTGTGACCATTAAAATGTACACTGGCTCTTCTATTATACTGGTATACTTTTACCCATTTGTACATTCTTGAGCTAACCCTACAATTTTGCAATGTCTTAAAGAGTCCTTCTTTCCAAACCTTGTAAAATGCTTTCCTGAGGTCTATCCATGCTGCTAGTATTAGTTTCTTTTCTTGGAAGGCGTCCTCAATCTCTTGAGAGAGGTAGGTTGCCTGATCTTCAGTAGAGTAGCACTGTCTGAAGCCTGCTTGCTGCGATACCAGAAGATTTTCACGTTCAAGGCACCACTGATCTTAAGATTGATAATTCGTTCCATTGTTTTGCATAGACAGCTTGTGAGGCTGATGGACCTGTAGTTGGAGATTGAATTACCATCTTTTCCTGATTTGAGGAGTGGTATCATTATTGCTTCCCTCCATGCCTGTGAAAATTACCTGTGGTCTAGTTTGTATTGAAGATCTTCAGCAGCTTTGCTCTTGCTGCAGTTCCCATGTTTTTAATCATTTCATTTGACACTCCATCAGCTCATGGGGACCTTTTCATTTTTAATTTGGACATTGCATGCTCCAGTTCTTTCATTGTGATTGGTGCCTCCATGACTTCCGGTATAAGTTCGCTTGTCCATTGTTCTGCTGGTTCTTTCGAACCTCCTGTTTTTTGTCTGGGCTAACTTTGACAGGTCAGACATGAGGATTCTGTCAGGTTAAACACGGCAGCGGAAGGAAGTCTATCATCACATGGATGTTTTTGAGAAATACCTATTTACCACTACACAGACGCCGCAAGAGAAGTTTAGAGAATACTGTTTCACTGAGATCAGTTTTCTTCTGCATTTAGTGTTCTTCTTTCTGTTCACTTTACACACCTTTTTGACTTGGCTTTTTTGTGTGCTTCATATATGTTTGTTTTCGTTGACTCCTTTATTTCTGTAATCCATCGCTTACAGGGTCTGCCCCTGACTTGGTAACCATCGTGTCTGTATAGTAATGTGCTTTGTGAGGGACGCTGATGATAGTATGGAAACATATGAAAACCACGTAAGCTGTTGTCTTCTGATCCATAATTGGCATTGTGTTTGCTAGTCTTCTATTTTCGTTCCTGCTTCTCTCTCTTATTGTTATTCCAAGTATTCTACGTAGACAAGTCATTTATGTTGTTAATCTTTTGGCTTCTGTTTTTAATATTCCCGTTTGACATTGGGAGCATTATTATTGCCAGCGTGTTAAAAAAAAATCAAATACGGTTATCCCCTTGCCAAAAATGCACACAAAAAATTATTGAAAAACACTTTTAAAAAGCTTTTACAAATTTTGATTGATTTTCAAAAAATAACATAGTACTATGGTTGTCAGTTAATAATAAAAAATAGTTTTATTTAGGTAAAGGTATGTCCCATGGCAGCAACCTTGGTGGGGGATGAAGGTAACTCTTCATGTACAAGGCCACATCAACTATTAGGTGGGGTAGCCTTTTCCTTTCCTTGCTGTCTTTATTAAAGATCTCCCAAATCATAGTTAGATAAGTCTTTTAAAATTTATACAGCATGTTTAGCTGTACTTGTATATCTGATTTTACATGTTGTTCAAGCCCGTAATTTGGGAGGATCCACACCCACCTTCTAAATTTATACAGCATATGTTGGCTGTATTTGTATATCCGATTTCCATGATTTTCAAACCCGTAATAGGAGAGGGTATCGCCCCCATCTTTCTTAGAAAATGAGAGCAGTAAGTTTCAGTTCTAGGAACGTATGCACAAGTGAATACCTTTTTCCCCCAAAGATTTTCAGCAAAAAAATTATTTAAAATTTAGTGAGAAAAAATAGAGAATTGCTATGAAAATGGGTACATACTGTTTTTTTTAAGTAACACCCATCCCCTCCATCCCTTTAACGAAATCGTATCTACGACCCTGATGATGTTGAACGTTGAAAGAAACTGTTGTAAGCGGCCTGTGATCTAATTTTTAGCGGAATATTCTTACATAATGTATACATACATTTACCGTATCATTTCGCTCTACATTTAATAGTCAAAACAATGCAAAGTAGAATTTTAAATATAAATGAAGATGTCATTTTGTAATTTTGCGGGGTGCAAAGAATCTCGCATTGCTCTTGTGCGGACCCAGGGTTTAGGGTTTGCAGAAAACCAAAATCCTAAAAGTACTTCCTTGTGGTGTATCCTTGAAACAGAAATACAAATGCTCTTGCTGTATTCCAGGAGATTTAAATGTCTATTCCTGGGCAACACTTTTAGGCTCGTGTCCGTGGATGTGGAGACTGCAAATTGAATAAGAATTGACTGCAAGAAGACAAGCAATATCTCCGACACCTCTAGGCCAACACACATAGCGTTAGTGTCAACTCGAGCATTAGAGGGGCAACCAACGCAACAGTCACGAAATGGGTAGATGTCATGACAAACAGTGAGAATCGAAAAGATAACATATTGAGTACAATGAAAGGTCAGCACATCGCCAGAGGGCAGTGCTGCGTCCACACACGGAAAGGGAAAACGTTAAAAGGAAATCGCAACTAGTGTGGTTTCAACTCGAGAACAAGTTCTAGTCCCCGGTATTCATAACAGGCCAGGCCTAACTCTACCTTCAATGATTTCCTGTATCGGAATCAAGCTCGCGGAGAGAAAAGGTTCAGTACCCGGTGGAAAAAGCACAATACATCTAATTAACGCGAGGCGACTTCACTGGCAGCAGAACACATCGTGCGAGATAGGCGTAGTCGTCCCAAGCCTAAATCGCCGACATGATTCCTTGTCAAAAACGATACTACGGGGAATGGTCAAATGCGGAAGAGGCAGTGAAGGCTAAGAAAAGCACGAACGGACAACATCAAGGATTGAACATGACGATTGTTTCCTCATTCTCACGCATTGTTGAAAATATAAATCATTGGTAGACTCCGCGTGTTGATGAATCAAATATGGTTCTCATACGATCCTAACAGGTTATAGGTTTATACAGTGTACATATATATATACTCAGAACAACCATATATTCCTTAGAAGACTTTCAATTTATCACAAAGCTAATTGACGAAATAAACACATCTAACTGATAGGTATACAGATGATAAAATTTAAACTTAAATTATACGGACGCTCCATTGACTACTCCTACTCCTGCAAACTCATTCAATAAACTATCATATATCTGGCATTCAAAAACGCTAAGAAACAACACAAAACTCAAAATCTTCAGCTCCTGCATAATTCCAACATTAACACATGGATGCGAAAGCTAGAAATCAACATCAAACTTAGAACAAAGATTAAACACCTTTGAAAATAAATGTCTTAGACGACTACTGAACATACATTGGTCAGACTTTAAATCAAACACAGTTGTCAGGCACGAAGCCTGTTGTCAGGCTTCGTTGTCAGGCAAGAAGCAAAACAAGAATATGTACCCACTTATATTAGAAGACGTCGCTGGAATTGCATAGGGCACTCGTTGTGAATGGATACTGAAATACTCCCCTGTCAAGCTTTGAGCCACCAAGGGGTAAGAGAAACGAAGAAGAACAAGAGAAATAATACTATTTATTCTGAATTCGACTTTTTAGTGTTCACATAAATGTTTAAAAATAAACCAATGTTCTGAAGAAATGAAAAACAATTTTTTTGACGAGTTAAAAAGAATCACTAAATAATGACAAAATGCACTAAAACACATTAGTAAATTTTTGAAAAGCGATAAACTTGTGCGGCCGCGATATTTCAAACATTTTGGCACCTGATGGTTTGAAAACGCACCAGATCTGATTCTAAAAGCACCAAAATGGTAGCACTGAATAAGATTTGTCTCTCTCTTTGACTATCTACTAAAAGATACAACTAAGAATCACATACAGAAAGCATACCCAAAGGATATATGGACACATGTATATACAGATGGATTAGCGAAAGAAGCAGTATCAGATGGAGGATCGGGAATATGCACAGTAACACCAGATGGAAAAGAAATAGAAAAATCCATACCAACAGGCAAACATTCCACAAATTTAAAAGCAGAAATGGAAGCCATAATAGAGGCAGCCAAAATGCTCATAAATTGCTTGTGGAGTGCCCGAGTCACAAAAGACATGTAGTCTTTCTAACGGATGCAAAGTCAGTATTGCAGGCATTGAAAGACCCAAAGAACATGAGCATGAATGAACGTACGGCCTGCTTACTACACCTCAGCTGTAGGCCTACTACCAAAGAAACAGTACTGCTGTAGATCCCTGGTCACCGTGGCATACCTGGAAATGAAAAAAAAATTAACTGATCTGGCAAGGAAAGGGGGATCACTGGAACAAATATAAAGTGATAATACGTACTATGAATGTAAGACAATATTAAAAGCAGAATATAAGAAAATGTGGAAGCAGTTGCACCCAAATGCAGAGCCAAATGACCCCTACCATCATATGTCACGCAGGGAACAAACCATAATCTTCAGACTGCGAACTGGATACAACAGGACAAAGATGTCACATGTTCCGAAAGCTGAAGATTGGCGAGACAGATCTGTGCAACTGTGGACTGAGCCCAGAGACTGCAGAACACATTCTTCATGCCTGTCATTTCTATCAAGAAGAGAGGGAGAAAATATGGCCCACTGAGACGGCACTACTTCCAGACTTGAGGGGTTCCATGGATGACCTGAAGCGAATCACACAATTCATTGAAGCTATTGGTGCTGTAACCTGACATCTGACTGAAGAACGATGAAGAAGAATACTATCATATTTTTACACGCGGTGTCCTTTGTTTGGCAGTAAAAACTGGCGTAAGAAAACCACAGGAATAACTTTGAAAATACATAAAATAAAACAAAATGTTGTCTGAGTGTGATCATGCAATCTGAAATAATATATTATTTACCAAATTAACTGATATTGCTGAATTATACTTAGTTATCTTTGTTTAGTGCTTTCTGGTGCTTTTTTTTCTTTTTTTAGAGCCTTTACTACTGCTTTTATGATGACATGAGCTGGCAACCCTGATCGTCAGATGAACACATTTTCAAACCACCGGATAATCCCTACCTTTTCCTGAATTAATTGAATGTGTAGTAAGAAATTAGTTTTTAGAGGTGCATTAACGTATGAGATTTTATTTTGGAGCATATCATACATAGTTTGATATTAACCCATTAGGTAGGAGAAATGTGTGCGCTGTGTGTCAGTGTTTTCAGGTAGCGAGAGAGTAGCGTGGACAGTGTGGTCGGTCGGTCTGTCACCGGGTCATCGAAGCTTGGTTTGGTTTTAATAATTTTATAGTAATAATATTATTAAAAATTATATTATTATTATAATCTGTCGAAACGAATACCAAAATATTCTCTGTAATTCTAGTTTAGGTTGACTATCTTAAAAGAGACCGCATTCCATTGTTATAAGAATAAATTATTAAGTCTTAATTAAGAGCAACAAGAGAAATAGGCCCTATCTGATGATCTCTATTATTCAAATCTTATTAAACTAATTAAACCGACAACATCAGCAGATGACCAAGAGTAAGACTAGATTTGACACTTTTTAATTTTACGAACAATTATTTAATTTCATTACACTGCACAATCTAACTAGATAATTCAAATTGTTAATTATATTGTCTAATTACATTATCAACAAACAAATTATAGTGGGGAATTTCAACGCTAGAGTAGGGAAAGAAAGCGCACCTGAAATTAGATCTCAAGGGAAGTATGGCTTTTAAGAAATAGAAACGGTGAACGATTGCTGAATATTTGCTTGTTAAACTAAACAATCTAGCAATAGGTATACATTTTTTGGCGCATCTGCTGTTTCGTCCACCGTTGTGACATTGCAGTGTTAGATAAGTTGCGTAAAATCATATATAATATGAACATGATGCAATAATCTCCTCCAAAGATATCAACAGACCGCAATATTTCGCCTTAGAACAGGCCACTGCAGACTGTTAGGTCACCGTTATTGATTAAGGATCTCATACACAGATGAATGTCCATGTGGATCCGGAACCCAGACCCCGGAACACATACTTCAGGACTGCCCAACATACAAAGAGCAGAGACAGCAGACCTGGCCAGAGAATACAGACTTGAGGCAAAAGCTATGGGGCAGCCGCTCTGACCTGGAGAAGACGGTGGACTTCGTCTTGACGACAGGCCTGACGGTATAGCATGACCACAGATGCTGAATGCAGAAGAAGAAGAAGAAATCATATATTTTGGTAAAGGGGGGGGGGTTAAAAGAATTAGTATATATATTTTTTGGGAGGGGGAGAAGGGGTTAGGATCAGTGTTTAGAATTAATAATTAATTCTCTAATTATGGCGACATTGTTGTAAAAAGTGTGCTATTTATAGCACAACCGTGGACGAAGCAACATCCTAGAAGACTATATGACCATATAGTAAGTAGACCTACATGGAGGTCACCAGATGGAAAAAGTAAAAATTAAATAGATTACATATTGATCCAACAAAGATGGAAAACAACAATTCCCCTAAGTAAAACATTACCAGGAGCGGACAGACCATGAACTGCTGATGGCGAAGTTTAAAGTAAAAATTAAGAAAATCAACAAGCACACCCATAACATTAGGGTGAAAGTAAAGATTAGTTCTCCACTGTGCTATAAATAGCACACTGTTGACAATTTTAAATACCCAACGTCATGGATTCCTGTGTAACACCAATCAAAATAATGGCTGCCGTGATGTCACATCCGACAATCACTTGAGTTCAAATCTAGACACAAACGAACTTATGCATAATCTGTTTGTTCTCCAATTTACACATTTTTTACAATTTCCTATTATTTGTGGTGAGGATCAGTATTTCTGCCCGCTACACACGGAGCGAGGTGCGCGCACACATTAGAAATATTATTTCTAACACATTAGAAATATTATTTCTAATCCTAACCTTACTCTAAGGACTTACCTGTAAGCTTGCCAAATCACACAACAAAGGTCAGGTAAAACCTCAAAACTAGAGCAAAGGTCACAGTAGAGAACTATAATTTACTTCAGCCAACTTTAGATATGATGCATAAGATATACCAAGCAAATACAACATTGAGATGGAAAAAAAAGATACCACACTTCTAGATATACAAGAAGAACTCACACCGAAGAATGTTGCCAACAAAATAAGCAAAGCTATCATCATCACTGCAAAAAAGCTTATACCCCAAAAAAAAAGATGCAGAAATCAAGAATACATTTCAGAAGAAACAATAAACTTAATTGAAGATGGAAGGAGTTACAACACTACAGAAAAAAGTCAATCAGGCTACAGAGAATTATCAAAACAAATTAAGAAATGAATTAGGCATGACAAACAACAATACGGAAGAGAAGATTCCAGTGTTCAAATATACCATACTTTATGCTGCAAGATATGGAAAAGCGGAATATGGCCAGAAGAATTTAAAACGTCAATATATATACCTTTGCCTAAGAAAGGAGACCTTCAGCTATGTATTAACTATAGAACATCTGTTGCCATTAATTTGATCTTTTTCAATATTAATCTTCTTTTTGACATGTTGAGTGGAGTCTGTTGAGACTACAGAATATAGAACAATAAGTCTAATGAGCCATCTAACTAAAATACTCCTCAAGATAATACATGAAAGAATTAAGAACAAGATAGACATGGAAGTCGGTGAAGAACAATTCAGTTCTAGGAAAAACAAAGGAACTAGAGAAGCTATACTGAGTATCCGGCTAGTGATAGATAAATATATAGAAGTCCAAAAAAGTATCAATATTTGGCTACCTATTATATATGCAAACATTGTTTATATATGTCTGTAAGCATATATTTACACCGGCGTATATATATATGCTGCAATATATACATATATATATATATATATATAAAAACTTTCATTACTGCATGTTTTCTTGTTATGGAGTGCATGGAGGCTTTTTTGATATATATATATATATAATTTAACTAGATTACTTTCATATCTCGTAAAAGAGATTGTGCTCAATTAATAAAACAATAATTTGAGTCGACTTTTTGGACTACTTTTAAAAGGTTGATTCGCAGGACTGGGCTACTTTTGGACAGTCACAATGCTAGTTTTGCTAGAACTACATGGCAACACTAGACATAGTGACTTTTGATTTGAATTAAAATCTGGATTAAGCTTTACTTAGTGAGATTTCAGGGAAAATATTCATACATGCAGACAGTGAGGATTACAAGGAATGAAGCAAGAAGCAGAAACAGCAAAATTCAATCAGGTAGGTACTTTCGAGCTCTCACAACCATACAGTGTATTGATAAGATCCAAAATTTGTATTTATAGAATTTGATCTTTATTCTAACACTTGCTAAGTTTATCTTTGGATATCTTCATCTGTGGTAAGTTTCATTTTCTCAGAAGTCTGTACAGGCAGGAGGGACACCTCCATGAATTCAGTCATCAGCAGGAGTCACCCCACAGATCACTTCCAGATCTGTCTCTTTGAGCCATATTATAATCCTCAAGTTGTTGAAAAGTGACATGAACATTGGACAGCCTTTATTTTGTGGAGATGTGCTTGTAGTCTACAGCACTGTTCCCATGAAGCTGTGCTAACTGTGCGCTCACTCACATATTTTTATCCCTTTGTGCGCAGTGTTTGGACTTTGCTCCTAAGACTTACATAACCTATAGAAATATGTGTAAAAGTTCTGATAATAAAATAAAAGGAACTGGTTTAAATGGAATATGCTAAAGAAGATTAACATTCTTAGGTAGAAAGTTTGCCCAGAATAAATTGGCATTTGCAATTTAACAGCCCACGGAAATTGATATTTGCTCACAAGCACTTGTGTCTTAGAGGAAACATTGGTCTACAGTATTCTGTGGTCTACAGTAAGCTGCTTCTTGTTCTCTGACTCTATGTATGTTCATATTTTCTTATGATGAGAGTTTTGCTTCAGTCAGAGATGGAATTGTTTTTTTGCACCCCCTACTTTTGCAATTCTGTCAGCTGTTTAATTTTCTTCATTTCCAGTGTGCAAGGATACACTGCAGCGTCTCTTTGTTGTTAGTAGATAGTTTATTTAAAAGTTCTACATTTGTTTTTGCTAGGAGATATTTAGGTTCATTTTGAATGGTCTGAAGAACTGACCCGGAATAGCACAAAACTGTTTGCTTCTTTGAGTCTCTGTTCCTTTAGTGCTTTTGATGCTTTTAAGATTGCTTGTAGCTCTGACTTGTAGTTTGTTGATAATTTGCCAGTAGTGATTGAGAGTTCTATTTTTGGGGTCTTTATTATTAATATTAGTATCACAGCTCCTCCTTTCTTGTATGAAGACATGAATCCATTGTCAGCTGGTGTATTGGGGATCATGGCAATCAAGTGTTTTTATTTTGAGAGCAGTAGGAGTTTCCTTAGTTCTTCTCTCATGCCTGGGATTGTAAGCTTTGCAGTATGTCTTGGTCAGGTGTTTACAATGTTGTAATATGCTTCTAGCTATTTCCATTCCTCTAGGTTGTTGCCCTTACCTTTTAACTGTCAGGGAAAAGCTTCTACAGACACCCTTAACAGTCACTAACTTACTGTAAGGATCACTTGTTTAAGAATAGCATTGTGCTGACATGGGTAGAATTACTCATCCGCATTTTGATATTGACAACAACAAAACACCAAAGCATATGCAGTGATGGAAACACCTCTCCCCCCCCCCCCAATCCCAATTTTACGATATTGCTGGAGATTGTCTTATGTCAAAGATAGATTTAATATGGAAAAGCAACATCAGTGTTAAGAGTGAAAATTAAACTTTATAACTCACTAGTGCTTTATGTACATGTCCTATAGAGAGTATCAAATGTCTATGTAAGAAATAAAGTAGAGAATCAGGTAGGTTCATAAACAAATCACTACATTCAATAGTAAAACAATGAAAATCTGCATGGTTTTGACATGATTCCTTATTAAAAAAATGATGTGAGAAACACTTGATGGTGAAAGAAGCGGAGAATGTGAAAGAAATTCATGGGCAGACAATATAAAAAACTGGACAGATCAAGATTTGTGTACAATCATCTGTATCTCTGAAAATAAAAATCACTATATAACTGTGACAACATGTTCACAAGTATGTGCTGATTCATCCAATGTTGTACCTCTAAAACCCTAATGGTTTCTGAGTTTATGGATGGATAATTTTAGTATTCTCTACGTACTCATGTGTTTTTGTTTCTTTCCTTTGATCAGGCTTCAAGGGGTGATGATTGTGATGTCACAAATTTAGCAATGGAAATAAAACAGGAGCTAGAGAATGAGGTCAGTGTCATTGGAAATACTGTCATTTATAATCTGTAGAGACAAATTAATACCAATTAATAATAAACAATAGATACAATGCAATAGCCAAAATAACTAGTGTAAATGAACAATGGGCAATGCTGAGAGACTGCATACATTAAACTGGACAAGAAATGCTTCCAGCTAAAATAGAAAATACCAATAATAAATGGATAACAGAGAATATTCTGAACATTATTGTTAAATGTAGGAAAAACAAACATAATAAAGAGGAATATAAGAAGATAAATAAAAAAAGTAAAACATAAATGCAATGACGCAAAAGAGAAATGGTTTAAATGAACAATGTAAACAAATAGAAACATCTTATTATAAAGACACAAAAACAATACACAAAAGGATTAATGAACTTACTGGTAGAAAAACAAAATAAAACACAAGATGCTTGAAATCTAAAAATAGCAAAATGCTCCTGAAGAAAGAAGACATTGTAAAAAGGTGGACAGAATACATAGAAGAGATTTATGGAGAAGGAAGACCAGAATTAATAGAAAATACAATAAATTGTGAGGGACCACCAATACTAGAAGAGGAAATTATAGATTCCATAAAACACATGGAAAAAGGAAACGCAACAAGTCCTGATAATATTTCCGTGGAAGAACTAGAGGCACTGGAAGATACCGGAAAAAAAGTAATAACAAAATTATTTAATGATGTTTATGACAGTGGTCACCAACCTGATGACTTTCTAAAATCAACATTTATAGCGTTACCAAAGAAACAGGGAGCAATAGAATGTCAAGAATATAGAACAATTAATCTTTCCTGTAACATAACCAAAATTTTGTTATGGATTATTATGAGAAGAACAAGAAAGACAATTAAAGAGGAAATATCGAATGAACAGTTTGAATTTGTTGAAGGGAAAGGAACACAAAACGCCATTTATACATTAAGAACTTTAATTGAAAGATCACTAGAAGTTCATAGAGATATATATGATTGCTTTATTAATTACACCAAAGCATACGACAAAGTAAAACATGACCAGATTATCAAAATGCTAGAAGATATTAATATGGACAGTAAAGACCTTCGAATAGTGCGCAATATATACTGGCAACAAGAAGCAGCCATGAAAGTGGATAATATAACTAAGGAGTATACACTATTAAAACAAGGTGTACGCCAGGGATGTGTATTGTCACCTGATTTATTTTCTCTTTACAGCAAGAATATCTTGGATCAATTAAGAATATGCCAGGGATTAAAATAGGAGGACACAATAATCTATGATATGCAGATGATAGGGATAAATGTTCCAGTGTTGGGTAACAACCCTAAACAGGAAGTAGGTGGCTGGAGTAACACCAGGCAAATGTCAAGATAAACAAAAATAGGTAGATGTGTTACCAAAATAAAACATAAAACAACCTAACAATGAGATACAGGGACAGACGACGTTTCGACTAAAAAGCCTTCATCAGGACAACAGTACGACAAATCTTACATGGACACAAACATGGTTGATAGGAAGGAAAGAGGAGGAGAGATAGCGAATAGATAGTGGAGGAAGCATATCAGGGAGGAAGAGAGTGTGAGGAGGGGAAAGTGCACAGAAGGAGGTGAGGAGTGAAAATAGATATGTTGTGGTAGCAAGTAAAATAAGATGAATAAGGATAAATTAAGATACTTACCTCAAAAGTGGCAGCAGGCAATGAGTATAACGAATAGATAGCAGAGATGGAGCAGCCTAGCAGGGAGGAAGAGGGTATAAGAAGAAGTGAGGAGGGGAAAGTGCACAGAAGGAGGTGAGGAGTGAAAATAAATAAGGTGTAGTAGCAAGTAAAATAAGGATAAATTAAGATACTTACCTCAAAAGTGGCAACGGGCAATGAGTATTAGCATACAGTCGGGATGGAAAAGCAGAAGAGGATGGTACGAGAGATCAGATGAGATATGAAGATAAAAGAGAAGAAATGAAACGACCGAGCAGATATGGGCAGTGGAGAGAAACTATAAGTAGGAGCAGATAATGGTGGGAAGAAAATGCAGTAATAATATAATGATGTATGCAAGTGAGAGTAAAATGTAAGTGATAATAGGTAAAAAGGAAGGGAAAAAAACTTATCTGATTCATTGAGAACTGGCTTGCTTGAGACCAACAGTCACACTCGTGGGTCAGAGAGTCAATGAAAGCTAGTAAGGCAGTCAATGAAAGCTAGTGAGGCAGTCGCGCCAAATAAATACAGACATTGCCTGATTGTAACACCATGGGAGACAAGATGACTACAGAAACAGCCGCAGGGAAGAAAGAGCAATAAAGATAATGATCTGATAGTACGTCGAGAGGCAGATTGAAATAATAGGCAGGATCATAGAGAAAAACCCGAGGCGGGTAAAGGTTAAAACCATGACTCCTACAAAATAGTCATAGAGACATAACAAAGGATAAGAAGAAGAAATGTGGTGGATAGACGTGGGCCCCGAGCCGGAAATACGTCACGCAAGGAAGGGATGTGGAAGGGGGAAGGAGCGTACCGGACACAGCGAGGGCGGGGGGCTTTCACTGGGAAGCGTGTCATGCGAAGGTATCAGGCTGAAATAGGAAGAAGGTGCGGAAGAGAAGGGCACCAGAGTAGGAGAGAAAAAGGAGGCCATTCAGATGGAGGCAGACCCAGAACTACAGCCAAAGCATGTGAGGTGGTGGGGAGTCATGGCGTAGGTGACGAAGCCGGTGTCATCTGTCCACAATGTCGTTGTAAGTGGAGGTTGGTGTAGCAGAAGTCCCGATAAAATATAAATGGAAGATGGACCAAGGTCACAACCGTAATGACAAGTACCTTTAGGCCCCGTGTTTGGAAGTGAGAACCGTCGCATCAGCCGAAGATGATAAGAGGATGGGCTAGCCGCATGTCGCAAACCGTATGTCGGTATTGCCCGCAATGTACGCTAGTCCATCTATGAGATCAACGGACAGAACCCCAAGCCACCGATACACGATCCCTTAGTCCGGGCCATGTACCGTGGTGAGAAACAATTCACAAGGATCTTCACCCTGGCAGACCTATTGTGTCTGCATGCTCCTGCCCCACTGAGCATATCTCAGCGTTCCTTGATGGTGTTTTTCAACCTATTGTTGCTTCTCTCCCGATGTACCTTAAGGACACCAACCATCCTTTAACCACATTTGCATCGATTGAGCTGCTCCCCCATCATACCTATCATCTTTTCCTCCTTGACGTTGTGTCTCTCTACACGTCTATCCCTCACAATGACAGCCTCACCGCCATTCAGTTCTTTCTTGATCGACACCCTCACCATTCCATTGCTACCTCTACCCTGGTCCGCTTGGCTGAACTTGTTCTCACCTTGAACTCCTTTGAGTTCGATGGCACCTTCTTTAACCAGATCAGCGGTGTAGCTATGGGCACCAAAATGGGTCCCAGCTATGCTTGTCTGTTCATGGGCCATCTTGAGCACCCTTATGTTCTCCAGCTTCCATGGTCCTATTCCACAGTTCTACCGCCGCTACATTGATGATGGCTTTGGGTTCACGGACATGCCTGTTCCAGACCTTTCAGCCTTCATCTCATTCGTTAGTAACTTCCATCCCTCTATCAAATATACTTCCATCGTCTCTGCTTCCTCTGTCACTTTCTTGGACATATCTGTCTCTATTGGTCTTGGTTCGCTCTTCACCTCGGTCTACTATAAACCTACTAACTCTCACAGCTTCCTTCTATATTCCTCTTCTCACCCTCGTTCATGCCGTGACTCCCTTCCCTTCTCTCAACTTCTACGCCTCCGTCGCCTTTGCCAGGATGACTCTGACTTCCTTCAGCATGCCTATGATATGCTTGACTTCTTCCGCCGGCGTGCTTATCCAGAGGATGTCCTTCTCTCTGTTCTGGATCGTGTCCTTCCTATCTCCCGTGCTGATGCTGTATCACGTTCTCATCTACTTCCTTCTATTCGTCCTAAACTTATCCTTACTTTCCACCCTCACAATATTCCTGCTCTTAAGATCCTCCTCAGCAACTTCTCTATCTTCTCATCTGACCCCCTTACCAAAGAGGCGTTTCCAGCTCCACCTCTTGTGGCTTTCCGTCGCGACAGGAACCTACATGATACTCTGGTTCACTCTCACCTACGGCCGGCGGGATTTCCTACCAGCACCTCCCCGTGCCCTTTTGTCTTTCGGACCACCTCTATCTGATTCCCTAAGTCGGTATTCCATATCCACCACTCTTTTTCTTGTGTCTCTCATAACGTCGTGTATATTATCACTTGTAAACACTGCAACCTGATGTACATTGGTGAAACGGGCAGATTCTTAGCCACTAGGTTTGCCGAACACTTACGGGACATCCGTAACTATGGATCTTCTCTGGTGGCTCTCCACATCAACAGCAATTTTCTCATTAGAAAACCGCCTCATTCTTAATCTCGGCACTCTTAAGCCCCATGGCATCAATGACCAGCTATACTTTCAATAATCTCTAACCCCCCCCCCCCCTTTTTTGGGTCTCCCTTGCTCTGCCTCCCTGCTGCTTCTACATTCCTTCGTTCTGCCTTCCCCCTATCCTCATTTTGTCTCGCTCCTCTCCTTGCTACGGTTGCTCTCCATTGTGGTGGATCGGCCTGGGCCCCCACCCAGGGGTTGGGGCTACGGTGACCCACCATGCTGTAATTGATGTGTTGGAGGGTTGTTACGCCTTGGGACTGGGACCAGCAGGATCTCCGGGGTGGACCTGTTGCAGCTTGGCGCGTCGGTTTGTTGGCTCATCTGTATCTCTTGCTATCACACTTCACTCTCTTTCTACGGGTTTTTTTTTTTTTACCCAGGCTTCATTCTCATCTTCCCCGTTCGATTCTTCCTCCTACTCTGTCTACTTTCTATATTCACACTACTTTAGGCTGTGTCCTCTCTTTCTTCTGTGCCATTCTCAGTGGCCCGTGGGCGCCACTATGTACCTATTATCCTATTGCCTTTGGCCGTTTTCTGGTTGTCCTTTTTTGGTTTTGTTGGGTCGGCTACCCTTACAGCTACCTAGCATGTCGAGACTGGGAGACTTTTTCACTGACTACCATACTTATATATACATATATATTTTTTTTTTCACACTACTTGGATGGTTTGGATGAAGGGGTCCCCTATGTCTATTTATGGAGCCAACATGCGGTACGGGCAACACCACTAGTGGGTTGCAATGTACGGTTGGTCTCACTCAACTACAAACATCGTTTCAACTGACATGTTTCTCACCACGGTACATGGCCAGGACTAAGGGATCGTGTATCGTTGGCTCTGGGTTCTGTCCGTTGATCGTTGTTCCCATAGATGGACTAGCGCACAGTGCGGGCAATACCGACATAAGGTTTGCGACATGCGGCTAGTCCATCCTCTTATCATCTTCGGTTGATGCGACGTGTCTCACCTCCAAACACGGGGCCTAAAAGGTACTTGTCGTTACGGTTGTGACCTTGGTCCATCTTCCGTCATATTTTATCAGGACTTCTGCTACACCAACCTCCACTTACAACGACATTGTGGACAGATGACCCCAGCTTCGTCACCTACGACGCCATGACTCCCCACCACCTCACATGCTTTGGCTGTAGTTCTGGGTCTGCCTCCATCTGACATGGCCTCCTTTTTCTCTCCTACTCTGGTGCCCTTCTCTTCAGCACCTTCTTCCTATATCAGCCTGATACCTTCGCTCGACGCGCTTCCCCGTGAAAGCCCCCCACCCTCCCTTGCTGTGTCCGGTAGGCTCCTTCCCCCTTCCACATCCCTTCCTTGCGTGACGTATTTCCAGCTCAGGGCCCACGTCTATCCACCACATTTCTTCTTCTTCTCCTCTGCATTCCTCTTATCCTTTGTTATTTGTCTCTGACTATTTTGTAGGAGTCATGGTTTTAACCTTTACCCGCCTCTGGTTTTTCTCTATGATCCTGCCTATTATTTCAATCGGCCTCTCGACGTACTATCAGATCATTATCTTTATTGCTCTTTCTTCCCTGCGGCTGTTTCTGTGGTCATCTTGTCTCCCGTGGTGTTACAATCAGGCAATGTCTGTATTTATTTGGCGCGACTGCCTCACTAGCTTTCATTGTCCTTTAACTCTCTGACCCACGAGTGTGACTGTTAATCTCAAGAAAGCCAGTTCTCAATGCATCAGATAAGTTTTTTTCCCTTCCTTTTTACCTATTATCACTTACATTTTACTCTCACTTGCATACATCATTATATTATTACTGCATTTTCTTTCCACCATTATCTGCTCCTACTTATAGTTTCTCTCCACTGCCCATATCTGCTCGGTCGTTTCATTTCTCTTTTTTCTTTTTATCTCCATCTCTCTCTCACATCTGATCTCTCGTACATCCTCTTTTGCTTTTCCATCACGACTGTATGCTAATACTCATTGCCTGTTGCCACTTTTGAGGTAAGTATCTTAATTTCACCATATTTATCTTATTTTACTTGCTACCACACTGTATCTATTTTCACTCCTCACCTCCTTCTGTACACTTTCCCCTCCTCACTTCTTCTCCTCATTCTCTCTTCCTCCCTGATATGCTGCTCCCTATTTGTTTCCTCCCTATCAACCACCAAATGGTAAAATAGTATTAATTGAGAAAAACTTAAAGCAGGTGAATAGTTTCAAATATTTAGGAACATTAATAACTTCAGATGGTAAATTCAAGACCGAAATTATAAGCAGAATAGGACAAACAAAAGCAGCATTCCATAAAATGAAAAATATCCTGTGCAACAAGTCCATATCGATGGATACTAGAAAACTTGTCCTCAAATGCTACATTGAACCAGTGCTTCTCTATGGAAGTGAAGCATGGACAATAAATAAGACATAACAAAAATCATTGGAGGCAGCAGAAATGTGGTTTATTCGAAGAATGTTATGCATTCCTTGGACAGCAAAGATTACTAATGAAGAATTTCTTAGAAGGATGGATGTGAAAAGATGCATTATTGATACTATAAGAAAAAGACAGTCAACATTTATTGGGCACATAATGAGAAGAGAAGGCATTGAGAATACACCAACAGAGATGATGCCATATATGAGAGCGATGTACATGGATAAATATGAATGGCACTGAATGATGATATGATGCCATATATGAGAGATCGATGTACATGGAGAAATATGAATGGCACTGAACGATGATATGATGCCATATATGAGAGATCGATGTACATGGAGAAATATGAATGGCACTGAACGATGATGAGATGATGCCATATATGAGAGATCGATGTACATGGAGAAATATGAATGGCACTGAACGATGATGTTATGATGCCATATATGAGAGATCGATGTACATGGAGAAATATGAATGACACTGAACGATGATGAGATGATGCCATATATGAGAGATCGATGTACATGGAGAAATATGAATGGCACTGAACGATGATGAGATGATGCCATATATGAGAGATCGATGTACATGGAGAAATATGAATGACACTGAACGATGATGAGATGATGCCAACAGAGATGATGCCATATATGAGAGCGATGTACATGGAGAAATATGAATGGCACTGAACGATGATGAGATGATGCCATATATGAGAGATCGATGTACATGGAGAAATATGAATGGCACTCGGCATGGCAGATGATGATGAGAGACTAATGTTTTAGTTACATGTTTTTAAAAAAAGTTTTGAAAATATTTTCAATTTTTTGGGGGAAAGAATAGTTTTATTTTAATTATCTTTATTTGAAATGAACATTGTGCAAAAGTTGATTGACTGAAATATTGAATGTTGTCATGTTCTGTTGTAGTTGCACATCTAAGATCTCCTGTGGTAAGTGTGCAGACAGTCAAAGTGTAAACACATCAGATACAGTCAAAGTGTAAACACATCAGATACAGTTTAAGTGTGCAGACAGCCAAAGTGTAAACACATCAGATACAGTCAAAGTGTAAACACATCAGATACAGTTTAAGTGTGCAGACAGCCAAAGTGTAAACACATCAGATACAGTCAAAGTGTAAACACATCAGATACAGTTTAAGTGTGCAGACAGCCAAAGTGTAAACACATCAGATACAGTCTAAGTGTGCAGACAGTCAAAGTGTAAACACATCAGATACAGTCAAAGTGTAAACACATCAGATACAGTTTAAGTGTGCAGACAGCCAAAGTGTAAACACATCAGATACAGTCAAAGTGTAAACACATCAGATACAGTTTAAGTGTGCAGACAGCCAAAGTGTAAACACATCAGATACAGTTTTAGTGTGCAGACAGTCAAAGTGTAAACACATCAGATACAGTCTAAGTGTAAACACATCAGATACAGTCTAAGTGTGCAGACAGTCAAAGTGTAAACACATCAGATACAGTCAAAGTGTAAACACATCAGATACAGTCAAAGTGTAAACACATCAGATACAGTCTAAGTGTGCAGACAGTCAAAGTGTAAACACATCAGATACAGTCAAAGTGTAAACACATCAGATACAGTTTAAGTGTGCAGACAGCCAAAGTGTAAACACATCAGATACAGTCAAAGTGTAAACACATCAGATACAGTTTAAGTGTGCAGACAGCCAAAGTGTAAACACATCAGATACAGTTTAAGTGTGCAGACAGTCAAAGTGTAAACACATCAGATACAGTCTAAGTGTAAACACATCAGATACAGTCTAAGTGTGCAGACAGTCAAAGTGTAAACACATCAGATACAGTCAAAGTGTAAACACATCAGATACAGTCTAAGTGTAAACACATCAGATACAGTCTACACTAAAGAATTTAGTTTGGCATTGGTAGCACAACATTGGCATAATAATTGTTTTCAATAGTGTTATTTTGGTGTTTAAATCTACATTTTTGTTTCTGATGATTGGTGTCATTTACCCTAGGGATTTGTATGCTTTACTACATTAATTGTGTTTTTCTTTACTGCTCTTTCTGTCTGTTATATTGTTTCCTAAGTATGTGAATTCTGTCACTTGTTTACGTCTGTTGTTTTCAAGATATATATATATATATATATATATATATATATACACACACACAAGGAAAACTTTAGTACAATGAAGTCAGTCCTCCTTGCATTTTGAGCCTTTGTATATTTAATTGAACAACTGAAAGTTGTGTTATTGTGGCAGCCAATTGTCCTTCATGTGACACAGGATACCATCTTTTGCTTATTAATATGTTCCATGATTATTCATCTTCAGATTAAACCAAATATTAAAGGACGGGTTCCATTCCTGGCAGACTTTATCAAAATGGAACAAAATTGTCAGGTGAGGTTTATTTTTACAATAAGAGCATATTATTTAAGCTTTGACACCTGAACAATCTATATTTCTTCAGTATCAAGTATGATGTTTAAGGGGGGGGGAGGAGAATGGGTAGAAGAGACTTTCATTACACTCAATAGAGAGTGCAGGTAACATAGCCTTTGCGAGCGTGGATGCAGAGGTCAATGCACTCATCTGTGAATATGCCGAAAACACAGATGTGATTTACATAGATGAGTCAAACATTCACCATTAGCAATGTTCATGGGCCTTTACTGCCAGATCAAATGGAAGAACACTACATGAAGCCAGTGGTGCCTTTAACACAGCAACAAACAGCCTAACAATGGAAGTATTTACGTAACGCAGGCACTCAACTGGCTGGAATCGCAAGCCTATTCCCTTGCTTGCATATTATGTGACTCATTGAATATGATTCAGAAAGTGAAAACAAGTGATGTACATAGGGAATGGGTGAAGTCATTAGAGAGAGCTAAAATACAGGCATCACTATGAAAATTCACGCTTGTCTTTGTCCCAGGACTCGAGGGCATGGAGGGAAATGAACGGGCTTACCAATTAGCTAACCTCCACAACAGATGGTCAGCCTATGGACCAAGCAGACATACTCATTGCATAGAATATGTCACATGATGAGATAGTCAAGCTAAAAAAGCAATAAGTGACATAATGCAGCCTTGTTTTACTCCTGTTTCTATGTCAAACCATTCAGTCTTACTCTCTTTTGTTCTCACACAGCTCTTGAGTTGTCATATAAAGCTTTGATTACATTCAAATATCTAGTCAGGAAGTTGTATTTGGTGAGAATATTCCAGAGTGTAGGATACTGCAGACTATCAAATGTGCAAAACTTAAAGCAGGTGAATAGTTTCAAATATTTAGAAACATTAATAACTTCAGATGGTAAATTCAAGACCGAAATTATAAGCAGAATAGGACAAACAAAAGCAGCATTCCATAAAATGAAAAATATCCTGTGCAACAAGTCCATATCGATGGATACTAGAAAACTTGTCCTCAAATGCTACATTGAACCAGTGCTTCTCTATGGAAGTGAAGCATGGACAATAAATAAGACATAACAAAAATCATTGGAGGCAGCAGAAATGTGGTTTATTCGAAGAATGTTATGCATTCCTTGGACAGCAAAGATTACTAATGAAGAATTTCTTAGAAGGATGGATGTGAAAAGATGCATTATTGATACTATAAGAAAAAGACAGTCAACATTTATTGGGCACATAATGAGAAGAGAAGGCATTGAGAATACACCAACAGAGATGATGCCATATATGAGAGATCGATGTACATGGAGAAATATGAATGCCACTGAACGATGATGAGATGATGCCATATATGAGAGATCGATGTACATGGAGAAATATGAATGCCACTGAACGATGATATGATGCCATATATGAGAGATCGATGTACATGGAGAAATATGAATGCCACTGAACGATGATGATATGATGCCATATATGAGAGATCGATGTACGTGGAGAAATATGAATGCCACTGAACGATGATGAGATGATGCCATATATGAGAGATCGATGTACATGGAGAAATATGAATGCCACTGAACGATGATATGATGCCATATATGAGAGATCGATGTACATGGAGAAATATGAATGCCACTGAACGATGATGATATGATGCCATATATGAGAGATCGATGTACATGGAGAAATATGAATGCCACTGAACGATGATGAGATGATGCCATATATGAGAGCGATGTACATGGAGAAATATGAATGCCACTGAACGATGATATGATGCCATATATGAGAGATCGATGTGCATGGAGAAATATGAATGCCACTGAACGATGATGAGATGATGCCATATATGAGAGCGATGTTCATGGAGAAATATGAATGCCACTGAACGATGATATGATGCCACATATGAGAGATCGATGTACATGGAGAAATATGAATGGCACTGAACGATGAGATGATGCCATATATGAGAGATCGATGTACATGGAGAAATATGGTTATTTGAGAACCCCAGGAATTATAAGTGATTAGGTCTTACTTTCTATGTGCACTGGGTAGGTTTATGAGCTTTCTATCATACCTAGGAGGCTTCACATTTCGGCTTGATGCAATGCCTATTGGAGGAGCCTTCTACTCAAGGGTGGTACATGAGACGAGACGAGCTGATACTTTGCTTAGGTCATCCATTGTTTATCTATCTTCTGATGAGGCGCTTTGCAGCCAGTGAGCTGTTATTCGTGTAGGAAGACCATTCCATTACCACCCTTGTGTCCCTAGGTCCTAGACCTAATTTCTTCAGATTGAGCTGTGTTGGGTAACGGTGATGATCGAATTAGGGTTGATACACCTTCCTAGATGAGGCGCTGCTTTGCCAAACACATCAGAGGTCTGGGGTTTGATCTGTGCATTTCTCACGTACTCACCTCATTCGTTTGAGATTACCTTCCAATCCATTGTCTGTGTATTTTGACTCTTCACCATTGGGTATATTACCCAAATAGTTAAATAAAATATGAATCTCAAGACGAGGAGCTTCGCAGTGGGCCCATGGGTACTGAACCCAATTCTCTCTGTATGAGCCATGTTGGGTAATGGCTGACAGTCGAGTTGGGATAGGTTTGCAGTGTCGCTAGAGACGCGCAACTCTCTATGTTGCCCCTCAGTGTCCAGATTCCGAGTCTCCTCACGGCTTCAGTCAGACATTTGAACAATGCACTCCCCGACATTTGCTCAGTGCTTGTCCTGTGTGCAATGGGGAGCTGTATTCAAAGCTTTCTTCCATACTCAAGAGAGCATGTTCAAGTTGGCATATCCAATATCTGAGTCATGACTCCTACTTTGAATGGGGTCAATTGTGATGGGACATGTCGGTTTCTGTGTGTTCTCGAGCATGAACAGCACAGTTAGTCTCATGCTGGACCATTGTAGCTCCGTTGTCATTGAATCAACTCAGGTACTCTATGCTGCCCTCTAGCGTGTGTTACCTTTTCCAGATTCGGTGTGTACTTGTAAAATCACAGTATGTTAGGAACATTGACATTGGTCACCCCTCCAATGTTTCTGCTTTTTAATCTGGCCAAGTCAGATTGTACATATGCTTTGAATATGTTGGATGTAATGGCATAGAGGTTTCAGAGATTTTCCTTCCATCTACAGCATCCATGGACACAATCCTAAAAGTGTTACCCAGGAATACTGCAGGAACCGCTATATTTCTGTTTTCAGGGTACACCACAAGGAATTACTTTTAGGATCTTTGTTATCTGCTAACCATGGGTCCGCATGAGAGCAATGCAAGACCGGTTGCACCACTGACACTATCCTGATACAAACACAGATTCTTTGAACAGGTCATTGGAACGTACACCAGACCATCGTCTCTGAAAGATACTTCACTATGGTGAGCTGGAGAAGGGTACATGATCTCAAGGTGACCAAAAGAAGCTCTAAAAGGACTCGTTAAAGATCTCATTGAAAGTCTTTTAAATAGACCAGGAAACATGGGAAGAGCTTGCACAAAATTGGTCTACATTGCGTTCTACAATCAAAAAGATCGCATTATCTTGTGAAAAGAGGAGACATGCAGCAGTTCAACAGTGGAGAGCTTCTAGAAAGTCACAGATATACCAAAATCTGACTGCAATGGTCATTCTATGCTCCAACTGTCCAAGGACATTTACAGCTCGGATAGGGCTCACTAGCCATCTACGAACTATTAGCCATGGACATAATTCCAACTGAATTTTCAAAAGTGGATGTAACAAATGGTCATCATGATCTGTGATGGATGAACACACACACAGAGACAGAGATATATAAACAATACACATACAAATATATCTCTGTTCTATAGTCTTCTTCTTCTCGTTCGGAGTTTGACATGTCTACACAGCAACTCCTGCTTTCCTAATAAATGCTGCTGTATTTGAAATCTCCTCAGTGCTCCCATACATCTTTCTGTGGATATCCATCTCTGTTGGCCAGTGTTCTTCCCTTAACTGGTTTAGTGTACTGCAGGTGCAGACATGTCAACTATTCGGTTTGCATGATACCATGGTTGCTGGTGCGCCTCTCGGCCTGGCATCTCTGACTTCAGCGCCTGTGCTTGCTTGGGCAGGATTGTGACCCTGCTCGATATTGGGTTGGCCCGACCAATCTTAGTTTCCAGCCTCTGTTGGCTGGACTAAGCCCCATCTCCACGTCAAGGAGTTGGCCTCGATGGGGTGTTCTATAGTCAATACATATATGTATGAAAGGTACCCACACAAAATAAATAAGCACATAAATGCATCCACACACAGGTATGTGTTCACACAAGAATATGTGTACATAATGACACAATTCAGAGATATGCCGTAACAAGCATTCATATAAATATATATACATGCATTCACATAAACATTTTCTCAAATAAATACATGCATTAACATGAAGATTCGCACACATAGAGATATATAAATGTATTATGATAAACATTCATTCACATGAAGATATTCACATGCATTACTATAACATATGAATATGTACACATACAAATGTGTGACCCACAGTAGTCGTATTTGTATAAATACATAGAACCATGTTACAAAATATGAATATATAAATACATATATATGTGGGCACTCATCTGCTAAACAAACAATAATAATAACAAATTGAGGAAACGAAACAATAACAAAAGTAGAGATATGAAAATGAAGAAACAAATTTACACAAAATGTATAGACTTCCACGTTTACAATGCTCTAACCTACTGATGGGGGGGGGGGGGGGGCACTGTTGTTGTTTGGCAGAATTACATTTACATAACCAATATGTCAGTTCAAGGGCACAACTTTTTATTGTCCTTGTGTCAAAGATCCCATTGTGGCATATAACGATAAAGTTGACAAAACTATCAAACAGCTTGTTAACAGCAACCAACTTGCCCAGAGTGCTCTTGAATTTAAGATTTTTTAAAGAGTAATCTTGGCTCTCCTACTTTGTATTTATTACCTAAAATACATAAACCATCTAACCCAGGTAGACTAATTGTATCTGCCTGTTCTGCCAGAAGGGCTGCACCTTTAATTCTCATCTGTCTTCTGCCACACTAAGCCTGTGCATTAGGGATTGTTTTACGCTTCCATGGGTCGTTCATTTATTTATGCAGGCGCCATAACAGAATTAGTGACTTCGTTTGCAATCTCCTGACAAGTCTTCCCATTTTTTTCCTTCGCAGATTTGGAGATATCTTTAAACTGTTGAACCCTGTTATCTTTGGTCTGTTTTAATTGAAAAACAAGATCTGGTTGTGCTGTCACTTTTTTCTTTTTTTTTTGCCACTCTGCAGCTGTGCTGTGTTTACCCTTCCGTGCACATTGAACCTCATGATTCCACACTTGTGCCTTTATGGCATGTGTCCTACACAGGTCGTGTACATGCATGACATGCGTGAATTAGATCTTACTACATTTGATGCTTTACAATGTATTTGTTAGTCAGTGACTAGCATATATGCTTGTCATAATTTCAGTTTTCTGAAGAGATGTTCAAGAATGAAGATGTCAATACTGAACTCAGTCATTTTGAAAATGTGAATGGAATAGTGACACGCCAGGGAGGAAAACAGCCTAGTCTCTTTACAAGTGATGGACATGTAAAAGCAGGTAAATATGTCATTTGTGATGTGATATGTGACACATTTGTGAAATGACACGTTTAATGTGATATGTGACACATTTGTGAAATGACACGTTTAATGTGATATGTGATACATTTGTGATGGAATAGGTGACACAATACTGATGTAACTTGAACAGTTTATGTGATATGTGACACATTTAAGATGTGATCTGTGACACATTTAAGATGTGATATGTGACATACTTGTGCTGTGATATATTACACAGTTGTGATGTAATTTGTGACACATTTGTAATTCTGATATGTGACACATTTGTGATGTTAGTCAAGAGATAATCACCACTGCACCCCATCAAGGCCAGCTTCTTGGCAAGGAGATGGGGCTTAGTCCAACCAGCAGAAGCTGGAAACATAAGTCTGGTTGGGCCCTCCTACATTCGAGCAGGACCACATTCTTGCCTAGCAAGTGAAGGTGCTGAAGTCAGCAACATTTGGCTAGAAGGCGCACTGCAACAATCAGAATGTCATGCATTATCGAACTCTGCAGTCAAAGCTGTTTGTGCAACTGCAGTCAAAGCTGTTTGTACAACTGCAGAGAAACTGTTAACATTGGACAGGACCTCACAACCTACTGTAATACATACAGATGCAAGATCAATACTAGAGGCACTACTATCCAATAACCTATCAGTTAAAAGAGGTATTGTCCATAGTTCACATCGGTGTAGAATTATACTGCAATGGATTCCATCACACTGTGGAATAGCAGGTAATGAGAGAGCTGTTGGTATATAATATGGAAGACACAAAAGACACAGCAAGAGTGGAATACAGCGGTGATTGTTCTCATCTGGAAGAAAAAAGGCAGTAAGAGGGACTGCACTAAGTATAGAGGCATATCACTCTTAAGCCACATAGAAAAAATCTTTAGCAAGATACTAGAGAAGAGGATGCGCACATATATAGAACCACAGCTCAAAAACACGCTAATGGGCTTTCGAAAAAATAAAAGCTGTACAGATGCAATCTTCGCCCTCAAACAACTTTCAGAAAGAGCGACGTAGCATAACCAAGATTTATATTTGACTTTCATTGACCAAGAGAAAGCTTGTGACAGAGTGGATAGAGCATAATTATGGATAATATTACAAACATATGGGGTTCCACAACATCTGATAAGCCTATGTCAGAGCATATACGCCAATAATCAGTAAGAACGAGCGCAGACACATCAGATTATTTTCAAATCCAATCAGGAATAAGACAGGGATGCGTACTATCCCCCTATTGTTTATAACATATAAACATCACATCTGCAAAGTAGCAAAGACAACGGAAGACAACAATCTGAAGGATAACTTAAACGAATTGCTATTTGCAGACGACCAAGCACTAGTAGCATCATCAGAAGAGCAACTACAAAGATAAATAGACAGATTACATTAAATATGACAAACCTTTAACATGAATATAAATATAGAAAAGACAAGTAATGAAGATAGGAAGAACCAAATATATAGATTGGAAACAACAGACTTAAACAAGTGACAGAATTCACATATCTAGGAAGCAATATAACAGACTGCAAGAGCAGTAAAGAAATACACAATAGATGGAGTAAAACATACCAAACACTAGGGCAAATGATACCAATCTTTAAAAACCAAAATGTAGATTTTAACACCAAAATAACACTATTCAAAATGATTATTATGCCAACGCTGTGTTACCAATGCCAAACATGGACAATGAAAACGATGGACCACCGAAATAAAAGAGGCAACAAATTCCACAATATACTCAGAACACATGTGGGCCATCTCCAGAGATCTCTTCTAC
Source organism: Meghimatium bilineatum (assembly GCA_034231615.1). NCBI lineage: Eukaryota > Metazoa > Mollusca > Gastropoda > Stylommatophora > Philomycidae > Meghimatium > Meghimatium bilineatum. Next base: position 9,124,893 of record CM067322.1, on the reverse strand, counting down.
CCCTGGTGCTGAAAGGCAATAAAGGGTTTAGTGAATAGATAGATAGAGAGAGCTGATCAACTGGCTAAGGAGGGTTCTAACATGCAAAAACCGAATGTACCAATCAGCTATCAGCAAAAGAAATCCATGACAAAGGCAAAACGAAAGCCTAACTTACCTCCACAGGATGACTACCATCTACTTAACAGACAAGCACAGGTCATCATATTTCGACTCAGAGTCGGACACAATAGACTAAACAACCATATGTATTCAAAATTAGCATATCAACAAAATGTTGATGTGTGCAAGCCAACCAAACTTCAGAACATATCCTTCAAGAATGCAAACTATGACACATTAAGGTGCACATACTCACCTTCTGATACACACATGAATGATCAACCCTGGTATAAAACAAGAAATGGAAAACACTGTAAAATTTATACAAGAAACAACACTGCAGATATAGACATTATTAGAGAACAAAATAAAAATCACTACTGCATACATGACACATCCTTAGATGCTCCGATCTCCCACTGAGTATATCTACAACTACATGATGACTGACAGTTCCAGTTGTCTATTGGTTAACAAGCAATCTTTGCTGACCATAATAATGTTCATTTCTTGCCACATCACATTTCAAACACAGCAACACCTTATTCTGGACTAGGAAATGGAATCATCATCTTCATTAATTTCCTTTGATCATACAATTTCTCTCAAAGAGTTTAATATTGGCACTATCCATATCCCTACTATTTAATACAATGACAGAACCTGCCAATCTATCTGCTCTGTCATTGCCTTGAACTTCTGAATTACCAAAAATAATGGCACAAAAATAAATGTGGCATCCTCCAACTTTGACCTCCCCACAGCATCAAGCCACTGTTAACAAGTACAGCTTGCTTGTATTTTCCTCATCATGCTGATTCTGAGAATGAAGTTCTTTACCTATCCAGTTCAAGGCCCTGATTATGGAAAGGAAAGATCAGGAATGATATAATAAAGACAAAGGAGAAATTGATAGCAGATACTTCAAGGGCTGCACATCTAAAAAGACATACAACAGTACATGATGATACAAGTAGGCCTATGATTCCATGCATATACAGTAGAAGATCTCCATGGATCACTGATTATATTTATAATAGTACAACAATGATACTATCATTTGGAAAGTCAGAAAGGTGCCTACTACTCTTAACTTTGAGGATGATTTTTATACCAATACAGGATCCGAATATGTGCTATTACAGTCAAACTTGGAAGATTGCACATTAGGATGACAACAGTGTAACTTGGTCTAAAAGTATCAATGTTAAGGAAAAAATATTGAAGAGCTGCAGACCTGTTATGTGGGACCCTAATACATGAATTAAGCTCATACTACCAACAAAAATGTCACTAAATCATCCCTTCAAGCCGTGGCACAGATGATGAAACTGCATGTGAATTAGTAGATATGGAAAATGACAAAAATGTTGATACATTGATGCTAGTGTAAGCCATGAAGGAATACAGATCACTGGTAATCAGTGATGACACATTGGAACACTTCACCAACTCTCAGAAAATGCAACAAGAAAGTGTGTACAGTGTTCAACATTCACAACTTGTAAAGTTGGATAATATTTTCTCAGAGAATCTTCCAGAACATATTAGAAACATTGAGGAGAATACATTGGATGAGACTGGGGGTGTTGAGATGGATCATGAACAAAAAGGAAACACAGTAATGAAAGCAGAAAACAAGAATCAAGATATATGTTTGACATCAAGAGAGCAGAGACTGAATGACTTAAGAGAGTCAGTGACAGTCACAGAACATCAGGTCAAGGTTGAAGATATCATTGGTAAGATTGAGCAGATTGAGCAAAATCTGACTGTCAATAATAGAGGATGTAACAAACTGTTAGAAAATAAATTCTCTGTTTCTATAAAAAATTGTAGCACAAACAGATGTATACATGCACAAGAGAAACAATATAAATGTGATGTTTGTAACAGAGGTTTTGTTACATTTATAGCAATGAAGAGACACATAGATAAACATATTGTAGATAAACCTTACAAATGTGATGTTTATGGCAAAGGATTTACTCAAAATGGTAACTTGAAGAGGCACAAAATGATACATACATGTGAGAAACCATACAAATGTGATATTTGTGAAATGAAATGTATTAACAGTGGTAGCTTACAGATGCACAGAAGAAAACATACAGGTGAGAAACCTTACAAATGTGATAGTTGTGGCAAAGGATTTGTTCACACTGGTAGTTTGAAGATTCACAAAAGGCAACATACAGGTGAGAAACCTTACAAATGTGATGTTTGTGGCAAAGGATTTACTCATAATGGTAACATGAATAGACACAAAAGGCAACATACAGTTGAGAAACTTTACAAATGTGATGTTTATGGTGAAGGATTTACTTCCACTCGTAGCTTGAAAATGCACAAAAGGCAACAACATACTGGTGAGAAACCTTACAAATGTGATATTTGTGGCAAAGGATTTGTTCACACTGCTAGTTTGAAGATTCACAAAAGGCAACATACAGGTGAGAGACCTTACAAATGTGATGTTTGTGGCAAAGGATTTGTTCACACTGGTAGTTTGAAGATTCACCCTACAGACTACTCCCACACATGCTTAAAGTGTGATAGGTACACATAGGACTCATTAGTCAAAGCCGAACATACTGCAGTCATCATCATTCTTTGGCGTGACTGGTTTATTGGTTGACTCCAATGGATGAACAACATTTATTATAATAAAATCTCATGCTAATTATTTGTATATTTATTATTACATACATTTCATTGAATTGTCACTGTTTATTGTTTGCATATTTCAGAGAACAGCGATGACACATTGAAACACTTCACCAACTCTCAGAAAATACAACTAGAAAGTGTGTACAGTGTTCAACATTCACAACTTGTAAAGTTGGATAATATTTTCTCAGAGAATCTTCCAGAACATATTAGAAACATTGTGGAGAATACATTGGATGAGACTGGGGATGTTGAGATGGGTCATGAACAAAAAGGAAACACAGTAATGAAAGCAGAAAACAAGAATGGAGATCTGTGTTTGACATCAAGAGAGCAGAGACTGAATGACTTAAGAGAGTCAGTGACAGTCACAGAACATCAGGTCAAGGTTGAAGATATCATTGGTAAGATTGAGCAGATTGAGCAAAATCTGACTGTCAATAATATAGGATGTAACAAACTGTTAGAAAATAAATTCTCTGTTTCTATAAAAAATTGTAGCACAAACAGATGTATACATGCACAAGAGAAACAATATAAATGTGATGTTTGTAACAGAGGTTTTGTTACATTTATAGCAATGAAGAGACACATAAATAAACATATTGTAGATAAGCCTTACAAATGTGATGTTTGTAACAGAGGTTTTGTTACATTTCTAGCAATGAAGAGACACATAAATAAACATATTGTAGATAAACCTTACAAATGTGATGTTTGTAACAGAGGTTTTGTTACATTTCTAGCAATGAAGAGACACATAAATAAACATATTGTAGATAAACCTTACAAATGTGATGTTTGTGGCAAAGGATTTACTCAAAATGGTAACTTGAAGAGGCACAAAATGATACATACATGTGAGAAACCATACAAATGTGATATTTGTGAAATGAAATTTATTAACAGTAGTAGCTTACAGATGCACAGAAGAAAACATACAGGTGAGAAACCTTACAAATGTGATGTTTGTGGTAAAGGATTTACTCATAATGGTAACATGAATAGACACAAACGGCAACATACAGTTGAGAAACTTTACAAATGTGATGTTTGTGGTAAAGGATTTACTGCAACTTATAGCTTGAAGATACACAAAATGCAACATACAGGTGAGAAACCTTACAAATGTGATGTTTGTGGTAAAGGATTTACTGCAACTTATAGCTTGAAGATACACAAAATGCAACATACAGGTGAGAAACCTTACAAATGTGATGTTTGTGGTAAAGGATTTGTTCACACTGGTAGTTTGAAGATTCACAAAAGGCAACATACAGGTGAGAAACCTTACAAATGTGATGTTTGTGGTAAAGGATTTACTGCAACTCTTAGCTTGAAGAAGCACAAAATGCAACATACAGGTGAGATACCTTACAAATGTGATGTTTGTGGTAAAGGATTTACTCAAAGTGGTAAATTGAAGATACACAAAATGCAACATACAGGTGAGAAACCTTACAAATGTGATGTTTGTGGTAAAGGATTTACTGCAACTGATAATTTGAAGAAGCACAAAAGACGACATACAGGTGAGAAACCTTACAAATGTGATGTTTGTGGCAAAGGATTTGTTCGCACTGGTAGTTTGAAGATTCACAAAAGGCAACATACAGGTGAGAAACCTTACAAATGTGATGTTTGTGGTAAAGGATTTACTGCAACGTATAGCTTGAAGAAGCACAAAATGAAACATACAGGTGAGAAACCTTACAAATGTGATGTTTGTGGCAAAGGATTTACTCAAAGTGGTAACATGAATAGACACAAACGGCAACATACAGTTGAGAAACTTTACAAATGTGATGTTTATGGCAAAGGATTTGTTCACACTGGTAGTTTGAAGATTCACAAAAGGCAACATACAGGTGAGAAACCTTACAAATGTGATGTTTGTGGTAAAGTATTTACTGCAACGTATAGCTTGAAGAAGCACAAAAGGAAACATACAGGTGAGAAACCTTACAAATGTGATGTTTGTGGCAAAGGATTTACTCAAAGTGGTAACATGAATAGACACAAACGGCAACATACAGTTGAGAAACTTTACAAATGTGATGTTTATGGCAAAGGATTTGTTCACACTGGTAGTTTGAAGATACACAAAATGCAACATACAGGTGAGAAACCTTACAAATGTGATGTTTGTGGCAAAGGATTTACTCAAAGTGGTAAATTGAAGATACACAAAATGCAACATACAGGTGAGATACCTTACAAATGTGATGTTTGTGGTAACGGATTTACTGCAACTTATAGCTTGAAGAAGCACAAAATGCAACATACAGGTGAGAAACCTTACAAATGTGATGTTTGTGGCAAAGGATTTACTCAAATTGGTAAATTGAAGATACACAAAATGCAACATACAGGTGAGAAACCTTACAAATGTGATGTTTGTGGTAAAGGATTTACTGCAACTGATAGCTTGAAAATGCACAAAAGACGACATACAGGTGAGAAACCTTACAAATGTGATGTTTGTGGTAAAGGATTTACTGCAACTGATAGCTTGAAGAAGCACAAAAGACGACATACAGGTGAGAAACCTTACAAATGTGATATTTGTGGCAAAGGATTTACTCAAACTGGTAATTTGAAAGTGCACAAAAGGCAACATACAGGAGAGAAACATTACAAATGTGATGCTTGTGGTAAAGAATTTATTGGATCTAGTAACTGGAATATACACAAATTAAAACATGCAGGAGCAATTCAAAATTTAAAAAAATAGGTATAAGTGTTTCCAAAATAATTCATAAGACAACCTAACAATGAGATAAGTGATAGATGACGTTTCGACTAAAATGCCTTCATCAAGACAAACAAAAGACCACAGTATACAAATCTTACATAGAGACAAACATGGTTGTGATAGGAAGGAGAGAAGGACAATAATTAATGGATGACGCAATGAATAGTGAGCTGATTGAATTAATAATAGCCCAAACTGATAGTGAGGCTAAATGGAGCACTCACTGACCATTGGAAGTGGCAAAGAGGAAAGAACGAAAAAGACCTACACCTTAGTAGTGAGAACAGAGATAGTAGGAAAAGGAATCGACAGAAGAGAAGAGGAATGCATGGGTGAGTCAACCCACAGAAAGATAGTGAAGGATCAGCAAGGGCTGCAGATGAATCAACAAAATGACGCGACTAACCATAACTGACCCACTCCGGATCAAGACCTGCCTCTCATGGTCGTCCCCCCCCCATGTAAAAACCCACGAGCACAACAATCACATGTGTCAGGTCGCCGTAACCACATCCCCTTAGTGGAGGCCCAGTTCGAACCACCACAATGGAGTGCAAAGGTATACAGGAAAGGGTAATAGGTGGATAGGGGAACGGCAGTAGGAAGGAATAGAGGGGATGCAGAGAAGAGGAAGAGCTGGTGGATGAGAGGAGGTAAGAGGTTATTGGAAGTATAGCTTGTCGTTTATGCCATGTGGCTTCAGAGTACCGAGATTAAGAATCGGTCGGTTCTCTAGCGAGAAATGCTGCCGGTCACTAGAATGGCCAAGCCAGTGACCTGAATGTCTTGTGCACCTCAGTGAGAGTTACTGTTGAAGTAGAGGGCCACCGGAGAAGAGTCATGGTTACGGATGTCACGCAAGTAATCAGCAAACCTAGTGGCTAGAAATCTTGCCCATGTACATTAGGTTGCATAGTTTGCAAGTAATAATGCACATGACGTTGCAGGAGACACAGGAAAAAGAGTGGTTGCTGTGGAATACAGACTTAGGAAACTGGATGAAAGAGGTATGGAAGACAAATGGGTGGCGGCAGTGGAAGGTCCCACAGGATGGAGGTGAGAGTGCCCCAGGGTATCACGTAAGTTTCTGTCTCTGCGGAAAGCCACAAGCGGTGGGGCGGGAAATGTCACTTTAGTCAGAGGGTCAGATGATAGGATTGAGAAATAATGAGGAGGATCTTACGGACTGGGATGTTGTGGGGATGGAAAGTGAGGATCAGTTTAGGACATGTGGAGGATGGCTGAGAGGTGCATGATAATGTTTCCTGTCCCTTCACTCTCTCCCTTACCCCAGTGCCATTTTCTTCTGCACCTTCTTCCCATGCCTCTTTATATCAGCCCTTTTTATGATACCTTTACATGATGCTCTTTTCCGTGATAGCTACCCCACCCTCCCTGCGTCCCTTGGGCAGCATCCCACCTCCACATTCCTTCCTTGTGACATATCTCCATTTGAGCTTTGTGGCCCACATCGATCTACCAATTTCACTTCTTCCTCGCATCTTTATTTACATATTTCTATTCTCCTTCCTTCTCTGTCGCCCCTCCATCTCTTGCTATCTGTTTCTATAGATCATTTGGTTTGAGTCATGAATACTGATACCTTCTCCCCCCTTTCTTTATCTTCTACATCCCTGCCTTACACTAACAAGAACCTATTTCTTGTCTGAGCATTCTCTCAACTCTCTTTGTTTATTTGGCATTTGCCCTATTTTATTGCTTCTAATTGCCTGAGGATGTCTTTCCCAACTTTTACATGTGCAAGCGAGCTTAGGTCCACTATGTAATCTGGTATCTTGGTCTTATATGTCCTCTTTTCAAGCCGACCACTTTGGAGATAAGTATTTTAAATTTATCTTATTTTACTCACATTATATCTTAACTATTTTCACTTTTCATTTTTTTCTGTGCACTTTCCCCTCCTTACTTACCACTATCTTCTCCTCACACCCTCTTCTTCCCTGTCATGCTGCCCTGTCTTTGCTTCTTCTGTCATCCATTCACTATTGTCGTTCTCTCTTCTTTCCTTCCTATGACAACCATGTTTGTCTCTATGTAAGATTTGTTTACTGTGGACTTTTGTGTGTCCCGATGAAGGCGTTTTAGTCGAAACGCCTTCTGTCACTATCTTGTTGTTAGGTTGTCTTATGACTTGTTTCAGTAACACTTATACCTAATACCTATTTTTGTTCATTTTTATATTTGCCATGTGTTACCCCAGCCACGCTTTTCCTGTTTAGGTTTTTTTACTCGACACAAACATTTATCCCTTGATACAGGAGAGAAAACACAAATGTGGTATTTCTGGTAAAGGATTTACTTGCACTGATGACTTAAAAACGCACAAAAGCCAATGTACAGGAAAGAAACCTTACAAATGTGATGTTTGTGGAAAAGGATTTACTCAAACTGGTAACTTGAAGAAGAACAAAAGGCAACATAATGGAGAGAAACCATACTAATGTCATGATTGTGATATTATAATGACTCAAAATTCTACTCTGCAGATACACATGAGAATACATACAGGAAAGACTATTTCAAATGTAATATTTCTAATAGAGGATGTGTTCAATTTATAGAAATTAAGAGACACATAGATGAACATATTGCTGATAAGTCTTACAAAACCGGTGATGTTTGTGGTAAAGGATTTGCACGAAGTAGTAATTTGAAGATGCAAAAAAAGAAAGCATGCAGTACATAAACCATACAAATGTGATGTTTGTAGCATAAGACTGACTCTCAGTTCTAGTCGACAGATACACATGAGAAACCATAGAAATGTGATGTCTGTAGATTTGGATTCATTTATCTTAGTTATCTTAGTAGACACATGAGAAATACATGAGTTATGACACCAGACAATGACATAGGTCAGTAGACACATGAGAAAACATGAATTATGACATTAGACATGTACATAGCTTAGTAGACACATGAGAAAACATGAGCTATGACACCAGACAATGACATAGCTTAGTAGACACATGAGAAAACATGAGCTATGACACCAGACAATGACATAGCTTAGTAGACACATGAGAAAACATGAGTTATGACTCCAGACAATGACATAGCTTAGTAGACACATGAGTTATGACACCAGACAAGTACATAGCTTAGTAGACACATGAGAAAACATGAGTTATGACATTAGACATGTACATAGCTTAGTAGACACATGAGAAAACATGAGTTATGACATCAGACAAGTACATAGCTTAGTAGACACATGAGAAAACATGAGTTATGACACCAGACAAGTACATAGCTTAGTAGACACATGAGAAAACATGAGTTATGACATTAGACATGTACATAGCTTAGTAGACACATGAGAAAACATGAGTTATGACACCAGACAAGTACATAGCTTAGTAGACACATGAGAAAACATGAGTTATGACACCAGACAAGTACATAGCTTAGTAGACACATGAGTTATGACACCAGACAAGTACATAGCTTAGTAGACACATGAGAAAACATGAGTTATGACACCAGACAAGTACATAGCTTAGTAGACACATGAGTTATGACATCAGACAAGTACATAGCTTAGTAGACACATGAGTTATGACATCAGACAAGTACATAGCTTAGTAGACACATGAGTTATGACATCAGACAAGTACATAGATTAGTAGACACATGAGAAAACATGAGCTATGACATCAGACAAGTACATAGCTTAGTAGACACATGAGTTATGACATCAGACAAGTACATAGATTAGTAGACACATGAGAAAACATGAGCTATGACATCAGACAAGTACATAGCTTAGTAGACACATGAGTTATGACATCAGACAAGTACATAGATTAGTAGACACATGAGAAATACATGAGTTATGACACCAGACAAGTACATAGCTTAGTAGACACATGAGTTATGACATCAGACAAGTACATAGCTTAGTAGACACATGAGTTATGACATCAGACAAGTACATAGCTTAGTAGACACATGAGTTATGACATCAGACAAGTACATAGCTTAGTAGACACATGAGTTATGACACCAGACAAGTACATAGATTAGTAGACACATGAGAAAACATGAGCTATGACATCAGACAAGTACATAGCTTAGTAGACACATGAGTTATGACATCAGACAAGTACATAGCTTAGTAGACACATGAGAAAACATGAGTTATGACACCAGACAAGTACATGGCCTAGTAGACACATGAGTTATGACACCAGACAAGTACATGGCCTAGTAGACACATGAGTTATGACACCAGACAAGTACATAGCTTAGTAGAGACATGAGAAAACATGAGTTATGACACCAGACAAGTACATAGCTTAGTAGACACATGAGAAAACATGAGTTATGACACCAGACAAGTACATAGCTTAGTAGACACATGAGAAAACATGAGTTATGACACCAGACAAGTACATAGCTTAGTAGACACATGAGAAATACATGAGTTATGACACCAGACAAGTACATAACTTAGTAGACACATGAGAAAACATGAGTTATGACACCAGACAAGTACATGGCCTAGTAGACACATGAGTTATGACACCAGACAAGTACATAGCTTAGTAGAGACATGAGAAAACATGAGTTATGACACCAGACAAGTACATAGCTTAGTAGACACATGAGTTATGACACCAGACAAGTACATAGCTTAGTAGACACATGAGAAATACATGAGTTATGACACCAGACATGTACATAGGTGCTGTGATCTCAATCTGAATAAATCTATTAGTGTAGCTGCCGACAGCTCCAGTTTCAATGCTGTTTTATCAGTCTCTTCATATATCTATTATTTTTCTCTTCCCACTGTTCCGATCTCATACCAATCTCACACAGTCTTGAGTGTGACCATGATTCACACAAATTTTTCTGAGCCGACATGGTCCCTTAATGCATTGATCTATGTCAGATCGATCCATTGTTGAGATTGTGGTCATGCTCGTCAATGTATCAGCTCACTCATTGCTCTTGACCTCCACATTACTTGACACAAATATGAAGGTGTCGGTAATCTTTCTAGTCATAGATTGTGTCAAAAACTCCAACCATTGATGGAAGATGACTCCCATTTGAACTTTTCGGATAATGTTCATTGAGTTACTAAACACATCACATTTGTAAGGCATAAGAATACATACTAGAGAGAAACCTTACAAATGTGATGTTTGTGGTGTAGGATTTGCTCAAGCTTTTAGATTACAGATATACAGAAGAAAACATACACGAGAGAAACCTTATAAATATGATGTAAGATATTTTTTATTAAGTCTCCTGAAGAAACACAAAGATATCCATGTAGAAAAGAAAACCGTACAAATGTGATTATTTTTCTTTCATTCGTTAACAATGTCTATATTTACAATGTTGTTTCTTGTATAAAGTTGAGTTTTTTTCATTGCTTGATTTGACACATGTGAATTATGTGTTGCAGGTTTTACTTATATTTTTTTAACTTGAAAACAGATGAGAATCTATACAAGAGAGAAACCATATAAATGTGTAATGTGAAATTTGTTCACAGTGGTAGCTTAAAGATGCACAGAAGAAATCATGAATGAGAAAATCGTGACAAAATTTTATTTACAAATTCTGAAGCAACATAGAAGATACAGGAGAAAAGTCTTACAAATGTGATGTTTGTGATGCAAGTTTTGCTGATTCCAGAAACCTTGAGAAACAGAAAAAGACATACATGAGAGAAACGTGCCAGGCACTCTGAAAAATAGTCTAAACTGGAGAAATATTTCAGCGACTTGCCATAGTAAATGTAGGTGGATCACTGAAATATAATCAACTGATGTGATATTTTATCAGATTTCTTATGTTGAATGTTAGTATAAAAAAAATCTCAAGACTACATAAATTCACACTTGTATTATAACAATGTGTGTTGATGTGTATTGTTTTTGTTCATGATTATGTTTTCAATAAACATGTGAGACTGCTGTAAAACTGTATAACAATAGTACTTATGTAGAATACACATTTGATTAGTTTTATAGTGAATGCACACACTATCAGACTATAGGATATTGGTAAAGAAAAGATAAAAATAACAGTAAGCAAGACATTTTTCAAGATAATTTAAGATAAATAGTAAAAATAATGGCACTATCAAAAAAGCATTTGATGGCAGACATTTAACAGCAGAGATGTCCAAGGTATAAAAAAAAACGTACGTATATTAGGTGACAGTGCTGGGTACCTTTGAAAATAGCTATATATCTCATTAGTACCTTTAAGTCATGTGGTCTTAATACCGATATTTCATCAATTTAGATTTTGACAGGTGGAATCTTTGTTGTATTATCATTCATGTTGTTTTCAGGTGTAGTTATTTTATTCCGTTCTCATTCCCCTTACAATTTTTAAATGCACGTCTCTATGACAATACATTGGGTATACCTACATCATTGTTACCTTGAATTTATTTGCTGTTAAGTGTCTGCCATTCAATGCTTTTCTGATAGTGCCATTATTTTTGCTGTTTGTCTTGTATTTTTGTGAAGAAGATTTTCTAGTTGAAACTTGAAATGTCTGTTATTTGTATTTTTTCTTACCAATACCCTACAGTCTGTGTCTTTATTGCAAAGCTTAGTGAACTTGGATTCTGTGTAAGTACTCTATGATTATGTTTTCCACAGATTGCTTGTTTTGTGTGTGGGTTTTTTAAAATTAATTTTCAAACTCCTGTTGTATCTCTCTTGTAGCAGGACATTGGTCCTACTAGATTTCCAGCAGGATGTAGAGAACTAATACATATATCAGCACCACCAAACCTTGTATACATATATTGTTTGAGTTTGTTGTGACTTGTTCTCATACACTCTGACAAACCTTCTGTACATATGTTGTTTGAGTTTGTTGTGACTTGTTCTCATACACTCTGACACACTGTTAATTGTCCATCTTTTGATGTTCCTATTATGCTTGTATTTTTGTCTGCCTCAGGTCTTAACATATGCAGTATATATATAATGTATATGAATTAATGTACAAAAAAACATAAGTTATGAAAATTAGCAAGTCTTCAACATCAATGGATATAACAATAGATAACACCAAAGTGAAACTAGTCAAAGAATTTAAATATCTAGGCAGCATTGTTTCCGAAGATTGAAGACTAGACAGAGAAATAGAAACAAGGTGCCAAAAAGCAAACACAGTGACGTACCAACTTTCACCATTACTTCATCATCCAAAGATCAAGATGGAAATTAAAAAAAAAAATAACATCTACAATGTTTATACCAACACTGTGCTACCAATGTCAAACATGGTCTTTAACAGCTTCGCAGCAGAGAAAAATTGTCACATGTAAAATGAAGTGTCTAAGAAATGCTGTACTTACGTAAAACACAGGTTAACATAATCGCTTTACTCAGACACGACGGATTATAACTAAAACTAGTGTGTAATGATGTTAGTCCGTCGTGCCTGAGTGAAGCGATTATATTAACCTGTGTTTTACGTAAGTACAATTCACGCAGTTTCCTTATATTGATTGTCGTAATAACAGCTGCAATGGTTACCAAACTAGATAAAATAAGAACTGAAGATTTACTAATGTCTTCGCTGTGCTGATGGTGAGACCGAACGCATCACAGGCCAATGAAAATAGGTCCATGCTGTTCTGTATGTCTTTCAGACTGGTAGCGTTTAGTGCACAATCGTCGGCGAACAATGTCCGTCTTAGTTTTGGTCTTGACCCTTAATCTACTAAGATTAAAGAGCCCCCCATCAGCTCGTTATTCCGAAAGACATCATTTAACATGGCAGAAAACACCATATTGAAGAGTGTCGGAGCCAGGGCAACCTTGTTTGACACCATTAGTTACTCTAAACGGGTTTGAGTGTTCGCCGTCATTTTGCACACTCGCGCACCATTGTTGTTAATTTTTTTTTTAAAAAACGTTCTCAAGCACTGCAGCATCGATCCCAGCACCTGGGAGACTACATCACTTGACCGCTCAGCCTGGCACACTCAGATGACTGCTGGTATCACAAAAAAAATGAAAAGGAAAGAACACTGCCGGCAAGCGCAAGAAGCGGATGGACAGATCCGAAGGTTCTCCTACCCCTAACCTCCTTCAGCACTCCTGCATGTACAGCAACAGAACTTTCCGTGCACGAATCGAACATCTGCGGGCTCACAAGCCAAATTAGATCATTGCCAGTTTATTGTTATTTTTTTCCCCCATCGCATTCATTTGTTTTTCATGCCATGCTCATCTTCGCTTGCGAGGGAGGAATACCATCATCATATAATAAAGTGCTGTTCAGCTCGAGAACGTACTTCCAGTCTCCAGTGATCCTATCAAGGCTTTAGCGTCCTTGTCAAGGCTAACTGTGATTTGGAAAAGCAACATCAGTGTTGGAGTGAAAATCAAACTGTATAGGTCGCTGGTGCTTTCCGTTGTGTTGTATGGTTGTGAGAGTTGGGCACTCACTGCGGACATGGAGAGAAGATTACAGGCTTTCGAGTATAAATGCTACAGAAGAATTTTACGAATTTTCTATAGGGAACATAAGACCAATGTGTACGTAAGAAATAAAGTAGAGATGTGTGCAGGTGTCCAGGAGCCATTGCTTTCAATAGTGAAACGACGAAAACTAGCATGGTTCGGACATGTATGCAGGCACGATTCCTTGTCAAAAACAATACTGCAGGGAACTGTCGAGGGTGGAAGAAGCAGAGGAGGTAAAATAAAGACATGGACAGACAACATCAAGGAATGGACAGGGCAAGATATTTCCACACTCATCCGCATCGCTGAGGATAGAATTCGCTGGAGGACTCTGTGTGCTGAAGCTTCCAATGTGGTACCCCTACGACCCTGAAGGGTTATGGGTTTTATTGATTGATTGATCCTATCAAATGAGGCCTAACTCTACCGTCGATGCTTTCCTATACCGGACTCACGCTCGCGGAGATAGTTGTATTCAGATAGATAACAAGGTTGCAGGCCGAGGTCCTCAAAAATGTGTTTAGAATGACACCTCGACTTATAGTGCGAACAAACCCTGGCGCAACTCTACCGTCAATACTTTCCTATACCGGAATCGTGCTCGCGGAGAGAAAAGGCTCAGTACTCGAAGGGCAGTTACAATACGTCTAATTAGGCGAGACGAGTTCACTGACAGCGGAACACCGCCTGCGAGATAAGCGTAATTGGACCACGCTTAAATTCCCGACTAACGTCTCCACTGTGACTGTCACCAAGAGACACGTTCTGCCCTAAGCAATCCAAGGGTAAAGTGGGAAATACACCACCACGACGTAGAGTCGATACACATTCGCCGTCTTGTGACAGATAGGAAGACAGTCACGGGCAAGGGAAGACCACTACCCGAATTAAAGGCACGACGAAAACGGTCGTGCTGGACCTAGGATGTCCATGTCTCAGATACACTGAGCCTGCCAAGTGCAAATAACACAGCTTTGCTATCAAACTGTCAGCACAACGCACTTCACGCACCCCGGCATAAATAACACGAACTTTCGTGTTGGTTTTAAGAGAGCGAACGCAGAAGATAACCAAAACAATACCAGTATTGGAACACATCAGGTGACAACAGATCAAGTGGTTTTCATATACTTCCAGACTACAAACAGACAGCATGCCATAGATGGCCATAACACATAAACATCACGGCTATAAAGCAAAAGGCAGACCATGTAAAAGATGGATCACAGAAAACAAAGAGGCCGCGTAAACAACCTTACAAACAGCACATAAGAAAGCAATCTCCAGAGAATCTTCTATCCCTCACGCTGCAAAGCAAACTAGGACAACAGCGTATAGATAGATAGAGGTAGGACGCAGAAGAAGTACTAGAGGCACTACAGTCCAATAAACTACTAGAGTTAAAAAAAACATATTGTTCATAGTGCAACATCAGTGTAGAATCATACGGCAATGGTTTCCCCATCACTTTGTGGAACAGCAGGAAATGAGAGAGTTAATCAACTGGTCAATGAGGGTTCTAACATTCAACAATCTGAAGTACCAATCAGCTATCACCAAATGAAATCCATGACAAAGGCACAAGGAAAGCCTAACTTACCTTAAAGGGACGACTACCATCAACTTAACAGACAAGAACATATCATCATATTTCGACTCAGAACTGGACACAATAGAATAGACTAAACAGCCATATGTGTGCACAATTTAAAATTGATAAATAAGCAATATGTAAAAGTGGGCACGAAAACCAAACTTCAGAGCATATCCTTCAAGAATGTGCAAACTATGACACATTAGGATGTACATACTGACCTTCTGATACACACATGAATGATAAACTCTATGGTACAAAACAAGAAATGGAAAATACTATCCAATTTATACAATAAACGATACTTCAGATATAGATATTATTAGCGAACGAAAGATGAAGAAGAAATATACTTTGTGCCATCTGCCAACACTGATCAATAAATTAATGGAAATAATCGAAAACATGACGTACGAAGGCTTGTTTTGATTCTGTTCGTAGGCCTTTAATTGAGTAAGTAAAGTAAAGTAACCCATAGCATTTATTAATGCCGTAGGGGTGTGAGATGTTAGCGATCTCACATTTCACAGGCTCTGCAAATGAGGGCGGTAGCCATCTCCTCTCCCTCGCAGTCTTTACTTCCCGGATTAATCAGGTACCCATTTAAGGCTGGGTCGACCTGGGGGCCGTTGCGATCTGAGAAACATTTCCGCCTCAGCTGGGGAATGAACCCAGGACCACTCATATGCGAAGCCAGTGCAACGCACTTTAATGGAGACACCATACTTAAAATGGTGTTCATCATCATCAGATGCCGTGTCAGCTGGTGTGGGAGACCATGACTCTCCACAATTCTGCCCTATCTTTTTAGTTTTGACTCTTTGCATGCCGCTATATCAGACGACCTAATATTTTCTCACTCTAACGTCGTCGTTCTTTATATGTGCACGCCATCACATTCAACATAGTCTTCTTCAATCTGTATTAAATAAATCACCATTCTTATTATATTGTCCGTATCTCTCTTCAATACGGTGAAATCAACCACGGCATTGCCCGCTAATGATTCTGCTCTATCGTTGTTTCTGACATTCGCATGATCAAGACATTATATCCATGTAATACTTTGAGCAGTCTAGTTGTTCAGTAACGTGCCCAATCCTTTCTTATCATGCACCTTTCTATCTTCCACATCATGCTCTGGAAGTCCGAGAATAAATAAGTGGCTAATATTTCAATCATTCACCGCTTCTATTTCCATTTTCATGCACAATGTTGTAGTGAAGTAGACAAGTAAATTTAAGTAGGAAGCCAGAGGACAATTTTAAAAATTCTTGGGACTAACGGGGATTGAACCAGTCCGTTCTACGGCACCAAATCGCCTAGCAACAATTGCACACGCGTTTTTCAGTACTTGACTAACCGCATCTCCAAAAAAAGATGCGATTTCATCAAGCCATTCAAATCGTGCACACAAAGTCACCCGAACGGACCAATCGAGACAAGGACTATTACAACAACAACATACATCCCGTACAGGTATTGAAATATCCTCAGTAACAACAAACACATAACACAATATCCGTATTGTATTGTATTGTCTATATATATATTGTCAATATTGTATTGTCTATATATGTTATCCATGTTTACAAGAAGACCTATCGGCCCTTGTATAACTAATACGGATATTGTGTTATGTGTGTGTTGTTACTGAGGATATTTCAATACCTGTACGGGATGTATGTTGTTGTTGTAATAGTCCTTGTCTCGATTGGTCCGTTCGGGTGACTTTGTGTGCACGATTTGAATGGCTTGATGAAATCGCATCTTTTTTTGGAGATGCGGTTAGTCAAGTACTGAAAAACGCGTATGCAATTGTTGCTAGGCGATTTGGTGCCGTAGAACGGACTGGTTCAATTCCCGTTAGTCTCAAGAATTTTTAGTGAAGTAGACGTTTGATTCATTCAAGCACTTTTTCCCATTCTTGTATGAAACAAAATCCATTCTGCACTATATTTTATAATTTATTTTTCTTTCGACTGACCCATTTATATGTATGGTTGTGTTTTGCGGTCTTGAGTACATATGGACAGGTTCTTGTACCGTCACCTCAGCCCTAACACCAGTTCATTCCCTACATGTTTTTTTCCCGGTTGTACTACTACATTTGATCTTTGTCCACCTTTCCTCTCTCATTCACCACCTTTCCTTACTTCTTCCAATTCACGCAGTCTGAGCAACATGTCTTCTTCTTCTTCTGTCATCCAAGACTTTCTACGTTTGATTCGTTGTCCGTGTCTCATCTAGATTTAGGTTTAAGTGGTGGTGGTCATTTAAAAAAATTACATTTGGAATAAGCCTACCCTTTTTCCTGCGGCATTGAAGCTGTCTTACATGCTGGGCTAACATTAATATAACAAGAATCTCATGTTAGCTGGGGTATGTTTTTAGTATTTAGTAAGTAATCTTTGTTCTCCACTGCTTAATCTTTATTCTGCATGGAGTTTTAAAAACAACTGGTAGAGTATCCTTTTCTGGACGTAGCCATCAACACATCATTATTTTGGCTGTAATGTTTTTCTAAGAAATATAAATACATTCAGTATTTTGTCATTGCTTTCTGAACGGTCCGATGCTCAAATGCCTGTAGGAGGGGATAGAACTAGGTAAATTGGCCGTCAAAAACGCGCTTTGTACATATTCGACAGAGAGCCGCACATTGAGATATCTGAACATAATTTCCAATTTTCCGTGATTTAGATTTAGCATTGCAAAGAGAGACAAATCGTATTGCCAGACGAACGAACACTATTCAACAATTTTCAAATATGCCTACTATTGCCGATAGTCCCTATCCTTCCTGGGGTAGTTACATGTGTAGTAATAAATTATAATGTTTAGAAGTGCATTTGTTTATGAAATTGTATTTAGGAGCATAGGACCCTGTCATACACAGTTTAATTTTAAAAGTGTATATTATATAGAGTAGTAGAGTATATTATATATTATACTACTACTCTACTCTATAATAATACAAGTTAATACTCTACTTAATACAAGTTAATATTATAATAATATTAACTTGTATTAAGAATATCACATCTAATCAACTAATCTAATACTAATATTAATATCATCATCAATCATAACTGACAATAACTATAACTGTCATTGTCATACTAATCATACTCCATAATAGTCATCATAGGCATTAGGACAAAATTTTCAAAATGGGTGTACAGCATTTTAAATACCACAGTTAGATAGCACAGATACCACAGTTATAGTCCGTTCAGAATCGTTTGCCGAGATGTTAAATTATTTTTATCAAAAACGTATTGTTCATTTGGATTGATCATTTGAAGTTAGGTTTAGAATAATAATGTCGCTATAGAAATATTTTTTTATCAAAGAAATGTGATCCAGTATCAAAGATACCTTATTTAACCTATATTAAAAAAAAGTTAATCTAAATTATAAACAATCGCTGGATTATGTAGATGCTTACATCTCACAGCTGATTATTAAATATAAAGGCATGACCCTCACGGTAGAATGTGCACCGTTCTAAAAGTAGTTGTTTCCACTGTACATTTGTATAAAGCAATGTTACATATGGAAATTCCCGTTTAGCACCAAATATTATTTTTCCTGAACTTAGAATTATGTGAAATCAAAATCGGATATTGACTCGATTTCAAGTCACAAGTCAGAGGCACGTCTCAATATTTACAGAATGTAGGCGGCACTAAGCATATTACCTTCTGCAAGTCTATGTGAGAATGAATCTGAAAGCGAAATATTTTACTGAGCATAACATTGCTATAAAGATTTATCAATACTTCTGCAGAGAGCGTAAAAAGGGACATCTTTATTGTTCTTTATCAAATCCTGAGAAGAGAACAATGCATATTTTAGGTTTGTGTAAACGTTCATTTGATCGAATAGTGGAAGCAAGCGGATATTTATTGCCAACAAATTCACGAAAGCAAGGAAGGAAAGAAAAGATAGACAGTTTCGATAAGGACCTAGTAAAAAGAGAAATATGTAGAATGTTTGATAAAAACGAAGAAGTGACACTTAGAAAGTTGAAGATTTGGCTGAAAACTAATAACGACATTGAAATATCAAAAACTTTATTATGGAAAACTGTAAGAAATGCAGGCTTCACCTTTAGAAAGTATGCTGGTGGAAAAAACATTATTTGTGAAAAGCCACATCTGGTAGCTCTTAGAAGCAAGTATTTACGTGAAGTGAAGGGAATGCGCGAGAATGGTTATGATATTGTGTATTTAGATGAAACTTGGATCAACGCTCATCATACAAATGAAAAGGAATGGCAGTTAGCAGATGGAAGTATTAAAAGATCAGTACCAAGTAGTAAAGGGCAACGTTTGATAGTTGCACATGCAGGTAGCAGACATAATGGGTTGTTGCAGAATGCTCATCTAATTTTCATTTCAAAATCCATTGACAATAGAGACTACCACTCCGAAATGAATGGGCACATATTCGAAGACTGGATCGAAAAAAGTATTCTTCCAATATTAGATAGACCTTCTTGTCTGATAATGGACAATGCTTCATACCATAACGTAGTGAACGTAGAAGATAGAATCCCAACATCATCAAGTACAAAAGATGCAATCAAAACGTGGCTCATAAAAGAACACATACCAGTTACCGACAGGTACTTGAAACCCGAATTGCTTAACCTTGTAAAACAGACACAACGAACAAAGATATTTAAAATAGACAAGTTAATTGAAGAACATGGTCATAGATGTTTGAGACTACCTCCATATCATGCACACTTAAATCCTATAGAGCTAATTTGGGCAAAAGTTAAAGGACACGTAGCATCTACAAATACAACTTTCAAATTATGTGATATTGAGGCACTTACAAATCAGGCTGTATCAAATATACATAAAGACTACTGGGTGAAATGTGAGGATCATGTGTTACGCCAAGAAGAGGAATATTGGAAAAAGGAAGGTTTGTTGTTTGTTCAGCCGAAAACAGTAATCGACCTATTTGACTCGTCTGATTATGAATGATCATTACTCTGATTAAGTCTACACTAAAAAAAGTTTGATTTGCAAAATTTACAAGTTGATTTGTAAAACATTTCATTGCTCAATACCACCCAAGCAATTCAAAAAAATGTTATAAGCAAACCATCAACCATTACTTATAAAAATTAGCCCGCTTGATTCAATACAGAAGTTCAGATATCTTGGATCAACTATTACAGACAAAATTTCCTTACATGAAGAAATATATGTACTTATTTCAAAGGCAGCGACAACATTTGTGAAACTCACACCAAGAGCATGGAACAATATCAAATTGACTCTACGAACAAAAGATATATTTTAAATTTTTTTTACACCTGCCACCATGTAAAATTTTGTGGACACGCCTATGGGTCATCATTGCACTAGATTACTGTAAAATATTTTGTTTATGGTCGAAATCATATTTACATGGGCAAACATCAAAAGAATTCGCCGCTTTCAAATAACCGTTACAGCTAGACATCAAGTAACACATATGTTTTCGCGACATGGACATTTTAACAACGTATGCCAAAATTCATGTGAAATCATCAAGAACTTTTTGAATTATAAATCATAACATCTCGGCAAACGATTCTGAACGGACTATAGTATGATGATCATACTATACTGTATTACTATTTATTAATTTAATATAGCGATTTTTTGCTTTATTTTATTTATTATTATTTAGTTATAACTATACTAGGACGGATACAAATTTGGTTTCGTCTACTGTTGTGCTATATAGTATATACTTATAGTACTATATAGCGACCTTTTTACATTAACTTCACAATAATTAGATAATTAATTATTAATTCTAAACACTGATTCTAACCCTTCTCCCCCCTCCCAAAAATCTATAAACTAATTCTAATCCTTTTAACCCCCCCCCCCCCCCCCCCCATTACCAAAATCTATAATTTTATGCAACTTAACTAACACTGCAAAGTCAGAACGGTGGATGAAATGGAAGATGCGCCTACCCTAGTATAGTTTAGGCTGACTATACTATAGATAGTATATCATATTCATACTAGTATCATAATCATTCATACCTAATACTCATACTCCAAGCATGCTCAGAGGCTACAGATGTCAGAAAGAAACATGGCGCAATGCCTCTGTTTTCGCCTACGAAGTATTCGAGGGCTTTCATGCAGGTTTGAAAACGCGTGCTGTCGAAATTGACTTGGAGGACGCATATAACAGAGCCATTCGAGTACCTTATCAAAACGCTCTTGCTCTTTAATGTTGACCTTTTCATCGTCAGATGGATATCAGCGGTGTTGCCACTGTTGCTCGAGAGGAATGTGAACCTCAGATGTTGTTGGACATCTAAACCCATAACAATATGCCCAGGTCTTCAACAGGGATCTCCTCTCTCACCCGTATTATTCAACGTCTACACTGTGGCAATCACACAGCAGCAGCTCGACGGAAGAGGTAGCACACTGTCCTTTGCGGATGATATTCTGATATACAGACAGGGAAGGGATAGAACAGAAACTATTGAATCTCTGCAGAATGAACTAGACCGTATCGCCTTCTGGTGTGACGATTCAGGGGCACTGATCAACCAAAAGAAGGCTGCGGTGACATGGTTCTCTCTTAACAATCAAATCGTAAAGTCTATGAAACCGACGGTAGAGATGAGAGGGTATGATGTAATCAGGACCCTATGCTTACAATACCTGGGCGTGAGATTTGGTCATAGTCTGTGTTTCCGGGAACACGCTGTTCATGTTATTGCAAAGGCCTGCTAAGGACTTTCAGCTCTGAGGGTGGTGGAAGGCTGACACTAAACAACCACAGCTCGTAATCTTATATGAGGCTCTTGTCCTCCCTGTCAATGAATATGCAGGTGCTACTATCACTGCCAGTCACACACAAATTGAGAAGATGGGGAGGATTCGAAGCGATGCGGATCATTCTTGGTTGCACAAGGGACACACCCTGTGTGACTATGAGATCTCTCCTTGATTTTCTGAGCATATCTCATAGAATTGATATGTGGCATACCTGCGCATACCTCAGAGTGAGTTCTAACATAGACCACCCACTACGCAGCGAGCTCCCATGTGTGAAGGGAAGCAGGCTCAAGAGAGACAAATAGGGGATTGGGTTGAGGATACTGTTAAAAATATCTGTGCCCCAGAAAACATAACTCCTGGTAAAGAAATGATACTTATTCCTACGGTCTTTCAAGAGGCAGTCAAGACCATCATTACATTCAATAGAGAGTGCAGGATACTCAGCCCTGTGAGCGTGAATGCTGAGGTCAGGGCACTAATCTGTGAGAATACTGATGACACAGATTTTGTGATTTACACGAATGGGTCGGTCAAACTGACTGCAAAAGAAGATTTTAATAAAAATAGTATATTTTCACCATTTCAGGTTTTGTGTCAGTTAATTGGAATCAATCTCTGGGTTAAGCTTTACTAATTGATATCTCATGGAAAATATTCATGAATACAGACAGTGAAGAGTACAAGAAATGAAGCAAGAATCAGAAACAGCAAAGTGTAATCAGGTAGGTGCTTTCCAACTCACACAACCATATAGCGTATGGGATAGATCCAAAATTTGTTTTTATAGAATTTGATCTTTATTCTAACATTTGATCTTTCATGTAAAATTTATCTTTGATATTCTTCTTCTGCGATCAGTTCCTTATTGCAGAAGTCTATACAGGTAGGTGGACCGCCTCTATGAATTCAGTCATCAGCAGGAGTTTCTCAGTTTGTCCCTCAGCGTCACCTCCAAATCTGTCTATTTGGGCCATATTTTAGTCCTCAAGTTGTTGAAAAGTGGACATGTCTGCAGAATGTATTTTTTATCCCTTTGATAAAAATTCCAGCACCACTTTGCAGTTAGTAGACAGTTTATTTAAAAATTCTACAGTTGTTTTTGTTAGATCTTTAGGTTCATTTTGGATGGTCTGTAGAACTGACCCTCAGTCACACACAACTGTCTGCTTATTTAGTATCCCCGCTCCTCCTTTGTCTATTGCATCCTCTGATGACCCATCTGTGAAGACATGAATTCACTGTCAGCTGGGATGTTGGGTGTCTAGGCGACGAAGTGTTTTTGCCTTGAGAGAAGTACGAGTTTTCATAGTTTTTTCTCAATGCCTGGGCTTGTACGTTTTGCAATATAAATGGGTGAGGTGTTCAAAATGTTGTAATATGCTTCTAGCTGTTTCCATTCCTTTGGGTTGTTGCTTCATTGACTTTCAAAAGTTTTTTTTATTGTTCATTGAAGTGTGGTTTTTTCAATCAATTTTTGTTAGTTCATTTGTTTTATTATGCATAGGGTGATGTTTCAGACATCAAAATTTTTCAGTCGTTATTGTGATTTTCTCATCCCTGCAGTCTGTTATATTGTTTAATCCTGGTGCTGCTTTCATTGCCATCATAGATCTGCTCCTTAGTCCTCTTGTAATAATTCAGATATCTGCATGCTTAATTTTGTCCAGCTTCTGATGATTGATATTTGCTGCTGTTGCATATGTGCTCAATCCATATTCCAGAGTTGGATGAATATGACCTACATAGACTTGTCTTATGGTTTTTATGGTAGCTCCCCAATCTGTCCCAGATAATTTTTTCATTATTTGTAGTCTGTGTGTGGCTTTTTTATCTGTCTCTTCAATGTGTGATCCATATGTAAATCTCTTGTGAAAGTTTAGTCTTTTCATTTGGTATTGTGGTACTGTCTAGTGTGAGAGTATAATTTTCAGGTTTCGTGGCGAGTGTGGCTTGCTTTTATTTATCTGAACACCTCAAGTTATTGCCCACTTTTCAATTTGTTTACTGCCTCCTGCTTTTTAACATTTGCGACTCCTGTGTATTCTGATTAGTTCTAGATAGCCAAATCATTTGCATGGAGAACCCTGTGTATGTATGGTGTGAATAGCTGTGGCAGATCATCTATAAAAAATATATGAATAATATCGGGATAGAACGCCTGTGTCATGTCTTCTATTATGATGACCATTTTGCTTTTTTTTCCCTGGAGTTTGACTCTTGCATGTCCTCCATGTAGTAAGCATTCTATTCACTCTAGCATTTTGCTTCCAATTCTTTTATGAATGAGTTTTAGCAATAGAACGAATTTTCAGACTTTATTAAAGACTTTTGTGAAACCAAGGAAGGTGTTAGGAGTTTTGATTTTTGTATGAGAAGTATCTTCTATTTCCAGGGCAAGGTATGTTGTTTGGGCTTCTGTGTTTTTTTTACACCTGATTGGCAATTATCTAGAAGATTGTTTTCCTCAAAGAGCTTGTTATTACGGTATACACTTTTTCCATGACTTTTAGAAAGCAATTTAGTAGACAAAGACCTTGACATATCATCAGAGAATTCTTTAGGAGAAATGTGGGAGTCCTCCATGGATACATTATGTCTCCGGTGCTTTTCAATATATACTGGCACATAATACAGTAGTAGACACTTCAGGATTATAACATATCTCTATCGATTGAAGGTCGCTCTATCTACAATTGCCAGTGGTTTCCCTATCTGCAAATGCTGCTCCGTTGGGGATATTGATCTTATAGCTGGCCCAGAAAGAGGACTACAAAAGTTAACAGCAAAGAAAATGAGGCACCGCACTCTGAATGCACACGTAACCAAATTGGTGGCTATGCAGCCTGCATCTGTAGAATAACCATACAGACACTATTACATATACTACAGGACTGTCCCAGCTTCACTGCTTCACAGAGTGATAGTTTGGCACACAGGAGTGTCTCTACAAACAAAATTGTAGGGAACCCACAGTGACGTAAAATAAATTTTTCTATACATGATCAATATCAGACTGTATGCATAGTGATTGATCTAAGAAGAAGAAGAACAACAATGTTAAATAAAGTTACCAGCAGGTCAATCTATTGTCTATCCCCAGGTGAATGATGGTTGATTGTATTCACCCTTGCCATTAAGCGTAGGGGTGGGAACTTAAGCTGTCGTTCAAAGACCAGATGTGTCACCGAGGTTGTATTTAGTCCATGTTTGTTCAAGGTTATCTTGATGTTTTCTATCCACTATTTTCATGGTCTACCCTTGACTTTACACCCGGATATTCTTTTGTTATAAGCCATTATTGGTATTTGGTTTGGATTCATTCTCATAAAGTGACCAAACCATTTTACTTATTATCTTTCAATATGTTCAATACATATTGTACCAACTATTTTCCTAATTTCCTTGTTTCTTATTTTATCTAGTTTAGTAACCATTGCAGCTTTTCTCAGACACTTCATTTCACATGTAACGATTTTCCTCTGCTGTGAGTCTGTTAAAGACCATGTTTGACATTGGTAGCAGAGTGTTGGTATAAAAATTGTAGATATTATCTGTTTTTTTATTTCTATCTTGATATTTGGGTGAAGAAGTAATGGTGAAAGTTGTTAAGTCACTGTGTTTGCTTTCTGGCACCTTCTTTCTATTTCTCTGTCTAGTCTTCCATTTTCGGTAAAATGTTGCCTAGATATTTAAATTCGTCTGCCTGTTTCACTTTGGTGTTATCTGTTGTGATATCCATTGGTGTTGCAGACTTGCTGATTTTCATAACTTCTGTTTTTTGTACGTTAATTTTCATATTGTACTTCTGACATGCTAACAACAATGCATTGATGTGCTTTTGCAAATTTTCCTCATCTTTATACATTAGACTTTGATCGTCAGCAAAGAGTAGTTCGTTGATTTCATTGTTAAGTTCCTTGTCAGGTTTGTTTGCAGTGTTTTTTCTCTTTGTTGATGTGAGTTTCTTTTATTATTCTGTCCATGTATATGTTGAAAAGTAGAGGTGAAAGAATGCAGCCTTGTCTTACTCCAGATCTTGTTTCGAAAGGTTCAGTCATTCCCTCTGTTGTTCTTACTTATATATTGCTTTTACCAGCAGGTGCAGAATGGAAATCAACACAGAAAAGGGCAAGATCATGATTAACAACAGAGACATAGAGGCATAGATCAACATAATAATGAATGGACATATAAACTTGAAGAAATGAATATTTTAAAATACCTAGGAACCTGCATATGAAGAGATAAAAAAAATCCCCCCAAACTTTAGCGATAAGACTGGAGATGGTCTTAGCTGCTATCTCAAAGACAGATTTTATGGAAAAGCAACATCAGTGTTAAGAGTGAAAATCAAACTTTATAACTCACTAGTGCTTTCTATTATTCTGTATGGTTGTAAGAGTTGGACACTCACTGCAGATATGGAACGATGGATACAGACCTTCGGATACACACGTGCTAGATAAATTATGTACATGTTCTATAGAGAGTATAAGACAAATTATGTACATGTCCTATAGAGAGTATCAGACAAATTATGTACATGTCCTATAGAGAGTATAAGACAAATTATGTACATGTCCTATAGAGAGTATAAGACAAATTATGTACATGTCCTATAGAGAGTATCAGACAAATTATGTACATGTCCTATAGAGAGTATAAGACAAATTATGTACATGTCCTATAGAGAGTATAAGACAAATTATGTACATGTTCTATAGAGAGTATCAGACAAGTGTCTATGTAAGAAATAAAGTAGAGAATTTTGTATGTTCATAAACAAATCACTACATTTAATAGTAAAACAATGAAAACCTGCATGGTTTTGACATACAAGGGGACATGATTCCATGTACAAAAATGATCCTGTGAGGAACAATTGTAGGTGCAGAGAATACCAAAGAAAGTCATGGACGAGACAATATAAAAAAAAATAGACATGTCATGTTTTTATACACTCATCTGTATTTCTGAAAATAAAAATCACTTGGGAACTGTGTGTGTTGATACATTCAATGTGGTAACCCTTAAACCTGGATGGGTTGTGAGTTTATAGATGGATAAATTTAGACTTCTCTATGTACTAATGTGTTTTTGTTACTTTCTTTTGATCAGGCTTCAGGTGGTGATGCTTGTGATGTCACAAATTTAGCCATAGAAATAAAACAGGAGCTAGAGAATGAGGTCAGTGTCATTGGAAATTCTGTCATTTGATAATCTGTAGAGACTAATGTTTTAGTTACATGTTTCTTAAAGAAAGTTTTCAAAATATCTTCAGAGTTTTCCTGTGAAAGAAAACATAGTTTTATTTTAGTTATCTTTATTTGAAATGAACATTGTACAAGAGTTGATTGAATGAAATGTTGAATGATGTCATGTTCTGCTGTAATTAAACAAATCAGATATACCGTTAAATTCCGTGTATAACCCAAGAATTTTTGGACAAAAATCAGAGATGACTTCATACTCTTCGTCTTATATTCGAGTAACATCAAATTTAAAAAAAAAAATTATGTCCAAATCACAGTAAAAAAGAAGAAAAACACTGTTTAAAAAAAATGCCAGTGACAACTCACATGTCCCGATATATTAAGCCAGGATAAAATGACTAGGGCTCTCCAGCAATCTAGAGCGTACTACCATAATGCTAGGCCTCTAATTACATTAATTTCTATATATCATACAATATTTCCTTCGAAATCTCCAATATTTCTTGATAAAACTCACTTACTAGGTCTATATCGTTATTTCCGTTATTTCCGACATGCCCGCCATTTTTACTGAGCTTAATTTCCCCGGAAATGCTATTTTTAGCAATGGGTATTACCGTTTTTTTACCGTTATGGTAAATATATTTATATCATAACGTGGAAATTTGTCAGAAAAGTATACCAGTATCTGATGTTATATATTGACCAAAATACGGTAATGGTCTGTGAAAAAACGAAATACGGTAGCCTAAGCTGATCTACCAGTAACACGTTTATCATCAAGGCCCAGTCTTGTTTGTGTAGGGAAACACTGACTACCAGTAGTCTAAACACTGTCACACACTTTCATTTTGCGGTAAAGCAAATGTTACAACAGTTACTGACCGTCTACTAGGCTATAAGACCTGTGTACAGAAAATGTAAAAACACATCAAAGGCAGATTTTGAGTATTTCCGTACATGTGCTGGTCGGCCTTGCCAATTTTTAACATGGGACTCCAAGTATATAAATAGTGACCAAGACAATAATCAGAAACATAAAGAATGAAGTCCTAATTAATTATGTACAGAGGTCTTTTTCTACATCAACCGGTCTTGCACAAACACGTAACTTTTTGACATCTAAAACTTTGCTACTTAGGCAGTGTTGGGGGGATGGGGGAGAGAAATAAATAGTGAAACTCATCTGAGCTGTGCCTCATGTTTATATTACTGTATAAGGTAAACATACAGGTCACACAAAGTTCAAACTCTTCTGTATCTTTTAAAAACAAAGCCGGGGATTCACTGTCTGCAATATTTTTGTGAGAACTCGGTGGCAAATAGTTACATACCGGTACTCTGTATATTCTGTTAATTAGTCCAGCCCACTGAGGCCGCAGATGGACTACTGGCCCTACCCATTTCAATCGGCTCAACCAATCCAAGTTTCCCTCACATTATGTGATGCCATTCAGATAAGTGACTGAATGCAATCTTTCTTTATAGAAGATTTGAAATGAGGTTCCAAATCACGACACATCATAGGCATTTTGTAGTAAAATTGCGCTGTAATTGATTCCCTCCCCCAACCACTGTACATTTAGTGGAAGACAAGATCAATTTCACAATCCTCTATTATGTTTATTTTATTACCGTATTCTCCCCACACGGTAAACATAACCAGGAACAAAGTTCAAACTCTTCTGTATCTTATAAAAACAAATGTGATCTCACTGTCTTGCCTTTCATCGTTTCCCACTTAAACGTCACTGTCAGAAACCGGTGACATAATAGTTACGTAGTAATTACTATTCACTAGCGCTGTTCCGGGTCATAACGCCCAGACACCCAACACACATCCCCAAAGACAATCCATTCAGGAAAAACTTTGTTCCCCAAAGTCTGGCCACCTCATAAACCGTCTATAGTCATGGATAGGGAAGTCAGCCTACTGGGTATTCATTATTTTCGGATATATTGATCCAGAATACAGTAGCCACCGGGGTTTCATTCCTTGATTCATTCAAGTTATGTGAGTGAAGCAAATGAAAGGAATGCCATTTTCTTAGAGTTGCAAAAGTTTGTGTTAATTTCCATTTAGCATGTCGGTTCTTTCTTATGATGATGAAGTTCATTATTGCTGGCTTTGTTAAGTTGGGGATGTCTGTCTATAGTCGGACAAACACAGTCTAAGTGTACAGGCAGTCAAAGTATAAACACATCAGATACAGTCTAAGTGTGCAGGCAGTCAAAGTGTAAACACATCAGATACAGTTGAAGTGTGCAGGCAGTCAAAGTGTAAACACATCATACAGTCTAAGTGTGCAGGCAGTCAAAGTGTAAACACATCAGATACAGTCTAAGTGTACAGGCAGTCAAAGTATAAACACATCAGATACAGTCTAAGTGTGCAGGCAGTCAAAGTGTAAACACATCAGATACAGTCTAAGTGTGCAGGCAGTCAAAGTGTAAACACATCAGATACAGTTTAAGTGTACAGGCAGTCAAAGTATAAACACATCAGATACAGTCTAAGTGTGCAGGCAGTCAAAGTGTAAACACACATCAGATAGAATCTACGCTAGATGCAAATAACACGGTGACACAACATATTTCTATTCTCTGGACTACATTCTGATGGAAATCTAGTTGGATCATAGTCCTACAGAAAGAGAGATCCAGCTGGAGATTGAGAATGAACGTTGAAGAAGAAGAGATATAGTCTGTTGAAGTATTCTGACAGCCAAAGTGTAAGTCTATATCTGTGAATCCAAAACTATTTTTTCCAGTAGACACCTTGCCCATTTTCTGTTTTCCATAAACCCCCCTGTCTGCCTAATATTGAAATTTCCTAAACATAATTAACTTCAAATGTGTTGTTTTACAGCTGACACAGTGCTGCTCATGTTGGTAGAGTTTTTATTGTAAAGTGGACAAGTGTAAAAGAAAGAACATATACAATTTGTATTCATACCTTTATGAAAAAGAGTACATCTTGTGCACCGACAAATTTTATTCTCGCTGATATGGACTCCAGCAAGTCCAAATTCACTTTTGACAGGGTCCATATAGACCACTTTTGGAACCTATGGTTTATATTATCAGAGAAGTAAATAAAATATGAGACGGAACAAACACAACTGATATATTAGAACATGATATTCTATTTGAACTTGTTAATTCCATATTGAGTTCACATCCCCATCAATAAATTGGTCAAAGAAAACTGTATACAAATTTCTCCAGTTTTATTTGATCTGTAGATAAACTCATGGATATTGTCATGTTGTACCTACAATAATGCATTAACTTTTGTTTCTGTGCAATTTGTGCGTGTGGACTGTGAAATGACACAGATTGTTAGTGTGACACAATAGTTCGAAATATGGTGACAGGCGATGGTTTTTATTGTGTCTTCCGGATAGATGGAGTTTGTTAATTTCGGGAAGGCAACCCATCTAAGAGAAGGCTGCTCTAAAATCAAACATCTGCAGCCTTATAGGTCAGGCTATTTTTAGCCAAAGGTTAGTGGAGAATACCATAAACAAACCAGTAGAAAGCCAGGGGGAAACTACTACTGTAAAATCCCTAGATTACATTATGTTTCATCATGTGAAATATATTGGCACCCTGTTAACATCAGAAGGTAGAGGCTCAAGTGAGATAACGAGCCAAACAGCACAAGCCAAATCAGCATTCCAAAAAATGAGAACCATTTTGTGCAATGGAAGACTATCAATGCAGACCCGAATTTGAGTGCTTAAATGTTATATCGAACCAATTCTTTTTTATGGATATGAAGCATGGACTTAAACAAAAAAATTCTAAGCGAATTAGAGGCTACAGAAATGTGACAGTCAAGGTTTCTAGGGCATATGTTGAGAACACAGCTTGAACACTTTATAACCACTGGAAAGATCAAGGGGAGAAGAGATTAGGGAATGACAAAGAGAAAAGTTATTAGATGGACTAGTATTGTGGCATGGTAGAAGAACACCAACTGAGCTTATTGACAACACAAGAGACAGAGATTCAAGGAGAAACATGTTCTCCTACGCCATTTGGCATGGCATTTGATTGATTGAAATAAACTAATGTTTAATTATGCGAACACTTATCCACAAATTTACTGCTTGGATTATACACTCAAATATATGTATTAATTGTTGCAGTTTTCTTGCCTTATTTCAAGGAATATTTCACATAAATGTAATTCAATAATACTTAAGTGTTATATTTAGTTCAGGGATCTCCATTGACATAGTGGATAAGCCATTAGCTTTGTTCCCAAGAGGCAATGGGCTCGATCCCAGAACATATTGTCTTGTTTTTTACAAGTACATTTTTTGGAGATCCCTGAGGAATTTCACTTGAAGTTTTGGAGTTCATTATTTCATTCAAACTTTTTAATATTAGGTTTGATACAACTTCTGTGATGCAGATATAAAAAACATGGAGTTCCTTCTTCTTCTTCTGTGTTCACTCTCTTATAACCACAACGAAATCGTGTGATTTCTGCTGGGGAGCATGATGTACGTTGTCCTGCTAGTTCCACAGTTGAACTGTGTTATTTGACCTCGCATGGCTCACTTTGTGGCCTGGACATCCAGGGCCAGCATATCCATTTTCATCATGTCTTTAATTCGGATAGTGGGCTTCCCTTGCCATTGACAGCATGCCTATCTGTTGATGGGCGCACAGGTGTGTAACGACTCTTTGCAGAGATGATCGTCGTTCACGTCTGTCTCGTACGAGGTGTTCCACAGTCAGTAAACTTGCCTCATATAATTAGACATTCTGAGCATTCATAATTTCTAATTCTAATCAGACATTCTAATCAGATATATTTGTATGTAACAGAACGCAAAGAACAAGAAGGAAAGAAGACACGTGCTGGACATCTGTAGCTGCCAATGAAATAAATTGTCTTTTGTATATTTATATCATGATGGGCCTGAGTATTCTGCTTGAGTATGACATGTATTGGAGCACAGATGACAGGTTCAATGATTCAGGAATATCAACCTGTTTATGATAAATGAGATTTGAGAATATATCTCAATATTTTTTGTCTCAATATGACTCCACTATGAAGTACCCCCTAGGTAAAATAATTTTCTCCATATTATGTTGAGTTTGACAGTTTATTTAAAAAAATATATAAGTATAAAATTATCTTTGATATATTTTCATGTGAGACTTTTCATTTTCTGGTGACCTGTGAAGCCTGAGTTTGATAGAATGAACAGTTTGAAAGAAAAATTATTTTTAACATCATCATATCGACAATTTGGTGGAGTTGTGCCCATTGTCTTAGTAATGGGGGGGGGTGACAATAGGAAAATCTCACAGTGGTGAAAGGGTTAAAAAGAAGTAGAAGCAGATGCACCCAACTTTAAGCCAAATGACCCCTACCACTAAATACCACACAAAGAATAAACCATTATATTCAGACTACGAACTCACCACAATAGATTGAGATGTCACATGTTCAGAAAGCTGAAAATTGGTGAGACAGACCTGTGTAACTGTGGACTGAGCCCAACTACTGCAGAACACATTCTTCTTGCATGTCAACACTATGAAGAAGAGAGGGAAAGAATATGGTCGACTAAGATACTGTCTACTTCCAAACCTGAGATAGTTCAGTTTAACACATTGTGTTTCTTAGCAGATGTTGGACATAATATCTCCAAGCCATCTGCAAAATCAGGATCACTAATTCTATCATGTCTATTTCATATGGTTGGTTGCTGATCCAGTGGGTCCATGGGTTCATGCCCTGTGACCAACATATCAAAATGTTTATTTTGGGTGTAATTTTTCCAGTTGATAACCCTGTCTATAGCCAAGCTAAAAAAGCAATAAGTGAAATAATGCAGCCTTGTTTTACTCCTATTTCTATGTAAAACCGTTCAGTCTTACTCTCATTTGTTCTAACACAGCATCTTTGAGTTGTCATATAAAGCTTTGATCACATTCAAATATCTAGTTAGGAAGTTGTATTTGACAAGAATATTCCAGAGTGTAAGACAATGCAGACTATCAAATATCTTGTGAATAATTAAAGTAGATAATAAGTGGACTAGCATATATGCTTGTCATAATTTCAGTTTTCTGAAGAGATGTTCAAGAATGAAGATGTCAATACTGAACTCAGTCATTTTGAAAATGTGAATGGAATAGTGACATGCCAGGGAGGAAAACAGCCTAGTCTGTGTACAAGTGATGAACATGTAAAAGAAGGTAAATATGTCATTTGTGATATGTGACACATTTGTGATGTAATATATGGCACATTTGTTGCATGTGACTCATTTGTGATATAATATATGACAAATTTGTGAAGTTATACATGTTTAATGTAATATGTGATATATTTGTGATGCTATAAGTGACACATTTCCAATATTATATGTGGCACATTTGTGATGACGCATTTAAGATGTAATATGTGACATACTTGTGATATATTACACAGATGTGATGTATGACACATTTGTGATGTGATATGTGACACATGTGATTTAATATATAGATGGCACATTTGTGATGTAATAGTGATGTAATATGACACATCTGCAATGCGATACCTGACACATTTGTGATGTGATATTGGTATGTGAAGTAATATGTGACACATGTCAATGATATCAAAGACAGTTATCATCTCCCAGACAACAGACAAGAACATTAAGGATAGAAAAAACATTTACCACTTCGTGCATTACTACCAGACACTTGAATATAAAACAGATAACAAACATGCAGAAGAATCAAACATGGAAATAATTGTGGTAATATTTTATATAATATTTCGTTAGATTCTCATGATTTTACATTGGAAAGTGAGGAAGATACTGATCTATTACAGTGTCACTTGTCATTGGTGATGCAACAGATCATTGGTCATTTTGCACAAACTTTATTTTGCCAGCCAATAAAAAAAATATGATAAAAGTCTGATATTCCAAGATAAATAATGCTACTACGAGATCTCTGCGCAAAAACATTTTGGAGAAGTACTCGAGTACTCCTGTTGTTGGCCACTTCTATGACACGGGCCAATGGGAGGCCTATGATATTCATATGACGGTCATTAAATTGTGCTTGTCAGATGATCAGATCCTTCACCCACCTGTGAACTATTACATAAATCAATTTGGCATGATTGAATCCTTTGGGATCAATGCATATCAGTCGTATGAATGGTATTCCGTTGTTCCATTTTTTCTCTTTTGCCTTGTTTCGATATTTGAATGTGCTTTATCTATTTTATGTTTGTGTTGTTTCACATCAACTCTTGCGTGTTATATCTGTATTTAGCTCTGCGATGTGAACATCAATAGTGCCTGCATTTTTACTTGTCGTTTGTTGTATATATATTCTTGATAAAGATCTTTTGATCGAAATGTTGATTTGTGTTTGTTATTATGTGTGTTTCTAGTGATTAACAAAACTTCATTGCCATAATCCAAGTTTTGTCTGTTGGAGAAGTATTTTGTTTTCTACCTATACTGGTGAGAGTTGGTTAAAAATGGATAATCCCAAAAGAACTCTCCTAAGTTTGACACATGTTATATCCATTTATCCAGATGTCTATGCATGTACATTGCTTTCCAAATACAAAATACATTAGGATGATTTATATGTCATGATAGTATGTCAGATAAAATATTTCTGTTACATTAGACTAATTTACAATCATATGATGATGATGATATAAATTAAGATTGAATTTTTTTCTATGTGAATTTTGTTTTCTATTAATCTTATGACATCTTAAGACATACATGTACATCATGGAAATAACATATGATCACTGTATTAAGCATTTGTATACATCATGTTACAGTAATGTAATATGGAAGGCACAAAAGACACCACAGGAGTGGAATATAGTGGAGATATTTCCCATCTGGAAGAAAAAAGGCAGTAAGAGGAACTGCACTCAGTATAGTGACATGTTTCTCTTAATCCACATAGGAAAAATCTTTAGCAAGATACTAGAGAGAAGGATATATAGAACCTACGGCTCAACAACATACATTTAGGCTTTGAAAAATAAAAGTTGTACAGATGCAACCTTCATCCTCAAACAATTTTCAGAAAGAGCGACAGAACATAACCGACTTGGCTTTCATGGACCAAGAGAAAGCTTTTGACAAAGTGATGGAGTACAACTAAGGATAAAACTACAGACATATGGAGTTCCCCAATATCTGATATGCCGATGTAAGATGAATTAACTAAAATTGCTATTTGCAGATGACCAAGCACTAGTAGCTCAATAAAAAAGCAGCTACAAAGAAAAATAGATTACATACCAAACCTTTAACATGAAGATAGATATAGAAAAGACTGAAGTAATGAGGATAGGAAGAAGAGAAAGAAACACCAATGTATACATTGGAAACAACAAACTTGTTCATATACCTAGGAAGCAATATAACAACAGACGGAAAGAGCAGCAAAGAAATACACAATAGATGCAGTAAATCATACCAAGCCCTAGTGCAAATGACACCACTCTTCAGAAACAAAAATGTAGATTTAAACACCAAAATAACACTATTAAAAATTATTATTATGCCAATGCTATGCTACCACTGCCAAACATGGACAACGACAGCACAAGACAAATTACAAAGTCCACTACAAACATGAAAGTTGACACAGCTTTTAAAAAAAGTCCCAGCTTGCCTATAAACAACCAAGAATACAATTAAACGTTATCTTCTACTGGATTAAGGCAGCAAAAATTATTGTTTTATTTAAATTTTCTTGGTTTTTCTTGATTTTTCCAGGCTTATGTTCTCAGCACAGTACTTTACAGCAGTGAAACATGGGCAACCTACATGAGCCAGGAGAGACGACTAAAGAGCTTTCATATGCAGTGCAAATCTAGATTCTTGGAGCTAGTTGACAGGGCAAAGGCACTAATACTGATGTATTTATTGGAAAGAATAAACAATACCACAGTTTTTTTTCTATATTCAGTATGTGCAGACTTAGATGACTGGGATACACTAGAAGAATGGAAGATTGAAGAATACTGAAGGATATACTTTATGGAGAATTGCATTCTGGGAAAAGATCTCAGGGTTGACATCTACTTCTTTGTAAAGATGTATGCACGATAAAAGCATTGATACACAATCATGGGAAATGGGTGCCAAAGATTATGTTGCATGGAAAGGAAAGATCAGGAATGGTATAAAGACAAAGGAAAAATTGATAAGAGATATTTCAAGGGCTGCACATCTAAAAAGACATACAACAGTACATGATGATACAAGTAGGCCTATGATTCCATGCATATACAGTAGAAGATCTCCATGGATCTGTGATTATATTTCTAATAGTACAACAATGATACTATCATTTGGAAAGTCAGAAAGGTGCCTACTACTCTTAACTTTGAGGATGATTTTTATACCAATTCAGGATCCAAATAAGATGAAAGTACAATGAAAGAGCAGAACTGCACCAGAGAACAGCGCCAACTGCAAATAGAAAGTGAAAAAGAAATGGGAACTACAAGCTCTGTTAAATCGAGATGAGCTTCTAGTTACCTGTGCTCTTATAGGCAGAGACCCAGACCCAATCATGGACGTTCGGCAAAGCAAGAAGACCTGGCCTAACTCTAATGTCAAGCCGTTCTATACCGGAAACATGCTCGCGAAGAGAAAGGGTTCCGTACCCGATGGGCTCAGGCACAAAAGGGACAACGATTTTATACTTGGCCCAACTCTACTGTCAAGCTTTTCTATACCAGAAATACACTTGCAGAAAGAAAGGGTTCAGTACCCGATGGGCTTAGGTGCTAATAGAATAAGGTCGCTCAGCTTGAGAAAGCATTGCTCTCAAATGTGTGGTGTGAGACTCAAACTTAGGTGAGGGTTCACGAAGTCAGTGAACGACACCTCAGCTAAGAAGGCGAAAGGGCCAGGGTCCAACTCTTCTGTTGAGTTCTTCCTCATACGGAACCAGGCTCGCGGATGAGAAATGGTTCATTGCCCGATGGGCAGAGGCACAGTGCGTCCAGTTACACTAGGTAAGTTCATAGATGGTGGAACTTCGTGTGAGTTAGACGTGAACGACAATCGTCTCAGCGAAGAGTCACGAAACACCAGCGTGTCCAGCGACAGATAGACAGGCTGTCACGGACTAGGGAAGCCTACCCAAATTAAAGGCATGATGAAAACGGATGTCCTGGACCTCAGACGTCCAGACAACAGAGTGGCCAACCAAGGTGCAAATAACACAGTTTTTCTGTGGAACTTGCAGCACAACGTACTTCACGCTCCCCGGCAGAAATCACACGATATATTTGTTGTGGTTATGTGAGAGCGAACGCAGAAGAAGAAGAAGAATATACATTTCATTGACTTGTCACTTGTTTATTGTTTGTATATTTCAGAGAACAGTGATGACACATTGAAACACTTCACCAACTCTCAGAAAATGCAACTAGAAAGTGTGTACAGTGTTCAACATTCACAACTTGTAAAGTCTGATAATATTTTCTCAGAGAATCTTCCAGAACATATTAGAAACATTGTGGATAATACATTGGATGAGACTGGGGATTTTGAGATGGATCATGAACAAAAAGGAAACACAGTAATGAAAGAAGAAAACAAGAATGAAGATATGTGCTTGGCATCAAGAGAGCAGAGACTGAATGACTTAAGAGAGTCAGTGACAGTCACAGAACATCAGGTCAAGGTTGAAGATATCATTGGCAACATTGAGCAGATTGAGAAAAATCTGACTGTCAATAATATAGGATGTAACAAACTGTTAGAAAATAAAATCTCTGTTTCTATAAAAAATTGTAGCACAAACAGATGTATACATGCACAAAAGAAACAATACAAATGTGATGTTTGTAACAGAGGTTTTGTTAAACTTCTAGCAATGAAGAGACACATAAATAAACATATTGCAGATAACCCGTACAAATGTTATATTTGTAAATTGGAATTTATTAACAGTACTATCTTACAGATGCACAGAAGTAAACATACAAGTGAGAGACCTTACAAATGTGATGTTTGTGGTAAAGGATTTACTCAAATTTATAGCTTGAAGGTACATACAAGGCAACATACAGGTGAGAAACCACACACATGTGATGTTTGTGGTAAAGGATTTATTTACACTAGTAACTTGGAGGCACACAAATGGCAACATACAGGTGAGAAACCTTATAAATGTGGTGTTTGTGGCAAAGGATTTACTCACACAGGTAATTTGAAGGCACACAAATGGCAACATACAGGAAAGAAACCACACAAATGTGATGTTTGTGGTATAGTAATGACTAGAAATTCTACTCTGCAGATACACATGAGAATACATTCAGCAAAGAATATTTACAAATGTGATGTTTGTAATAGAGGCTGTGTCCAATTTCTAACAATGAAGAGACACATAGATAAACATATTGCTGATAAGCCTTATAAATGTGATGTGTGTGACTTAGGATTTACTCAAATTAGTTGCTTGACGATGCATAAAATAAAACATACAGGAGAGAAGCCATACATATGTGATGTTTGTGGCAAAGTATTTACTCAAAATGGTAGCTTGATGATGCACAAAAGAAAACATACAGGTGAGAAACCTTACAAATGTGATGTTTGTGGCAAAGTATTTACTCAAAATGGTAGCCTGAAGAAGCACAAAAGGCAACATACAGGAGAGAAACCATACATATGTGATGTTTGTGGCAAAGGATTTACTGAAACTGGTAACTTGAAAGACCACTACAGGCAACATACAGGAAACAAACCATACAAATGTGATGTTTGTGAAGTGAAATTTATTAACCGTAGTAGCGTACAGATACACAAAATAAAACATACAGGTGAGAAACCTTACAAATGTGATGTTTGTGGTAAAAGATTTTCTAAAAGTGCTAAGTTGAAGGCACACAAAATGATACATACAGGAGAGAAACCACACAAGTGTGAGTTTTGTGGCAAAGGATTTACTCAAACTGATAGCTTGAAGAAGCACAAAAGGATACATACTGGAGAGAAACCACACAAATGTGATTTTTGTGGCAAAGGATTTACTCAAATTTCTAGCTTGAAGATGCACAAAAGGATACATACTGGAGAGAGGCCACACAAATGTGATTTTTGTGGCAAAGATTTTACTCAACTTGATAGTTTAAAGGTACACAAAAGGATACATAATGCAGAGAAACCACACAAATGTGATTTTTGTGGTAAAGGATTTACTCAAACTGATAGCTTGAAGGAGCACAAAAGGATACATACTGGAGAGAAACCATACCAATGTGATGTTTGTGGTATAGTAATGGCTAGAAATTCTTCTCTGCAGATACACATGAGAATACATAGAGGAGAGAATCTTTACAAATGTGATGTTTGTAATAGAAGTTTTGTTCAATTTATAGTAGTTAAGAGACACATAGATGAACATATTGTAGATAAGCCTTATAAATGTGA
Source organism: Meghimatium bilineatum (assembly GCA_034231615.1). NCBI lineage: Eukaryota > Metazoa > Mollusca > Gastropoda > Stylommatophora > Philomycidae > Meghimatium > Meghimatium bilineatum. The sequence continues at coordinate 9,084,795 of CM067322.1, read as the reverse complement.
TATTTGTGGTACAGGATTTACTAAAGCTGGTAACTTGAAGATGCACAAAAGGCAACATACAGGAGAGAAACCTTACAAATGTGATGTTTGTGGCAAAGGATTTACTCAAATTTGTAACTTGAAGATGCACAAATGGCAACATACAGGTGAGAAACCTTACAAATGTGATGTTTGTGGCAAAGGATTTACTCGAGCTGGTCACTTGAGGATGCACAAAGTAAAATATACAGGAGAGAACCACACAAATGTGATATTTTATAGTAAAGGATTTACTCAAACTTTAGCTTGACGGAGCACAACAGGCAACATACAGAAGACACACTTTGGAAATGTGATATAATGACACAAATGTGAGTTTCATAGCAAAGTATTTACTCAAAATGATAGCATGAAGGAGCAGAAAAGGATACATACTGGAGATAAACCACACAAATCTGATGTTTGTTGTATTGTAATGACTAGAAATTCTTCTCTGCAGATACACATGAGAATACATTCACCAAAGAATATTTACAAATGTGATGTTTGTAATAGAGGCTGTGTTCAATTTCTAACAATGAAGAGACACATAGATAAACATATTGCTGATAAGCCTTATAAATGTGATGTTTGTGACTTAGGATTTACTCAAATTAGTTGCTTGACGATGCATAAAATAAAACATACAGGAGAGAAGCCATACATATGTGATGTTTGTGGCAAAGTATTTACTCAAAATGGTAGCCTGAAGAAGCACAAAAGGCAACATACAGTAGAGAAGCCATACATATGTGATGTTTGTGGCAAAGGATTTACTGAAACTGGTAACTTGAAAGACCACTACAGGCAACATACAGGAAACAAACCATACAAATGTGATGTTTGTGAAGTGAAATTTATTAACCGTAGTAGCGTACAGATACACAAAATAAAACATACAGGTGAGAAACCTTACAAATGTGATGTTTGTGGTAAAAGATTTTCTAAAAGCGCTAAGTTGAAGGCACACAAAATGATACATAGAGGAGAGAAACCACACAAGTGTGAGTTTTGTGGCAAAGGATTTACTCAAACTGATAGCTTGAAGAAGCACAAAAGGATACATACTGGAGAGAAACCACACAAATGTGATTTTTGTGGCAAAGGATTTACTCAAATTTCTAGCTTGAAGATGCACAAAAGGATACATACTGGAGAGAGGCCACACAAATGTGATTTTTGTGGCAAAGATTTTACTCAACTTGATAGTTTAAAGGTGCACAAAAGGATACATAATGCAGAGAAACCACACAAATGTGATTTTTGTGGTAAAGGATTTACTCAAACTGATAGCTTGAAGGAGCACAAAAGGATACATACTGGAGAGAAACCATACCAATGTGATGTTTGTGGTATAGTAATGGCTAGAAATTCTTCTCTGCAGATACACATGAGAATACATAGAGGAGAGAATCTTTACAAATGTGATGTTTGTAATAGAAGTTTTGTTCAATTTATAGTAGTTAAGAGACACATAGATGAACATATTGTCGATAAGCCTTATAAATGTGATATTTGTGGTACAGGATTTACTAAAGCTGGTAACTTGAAGATCCACAAAAGGCAACATACAGGAGAGAAACCTTACAAATGTGATGTTTGTGGCAAAGGATTTACTCAAATTTGTAACTTGAAGATGCACAAATGGCAACATACAGGTGAGAAACCTTACAAATGTGATGTTTGTGGCAAAGGATTTACTCGAGCTGGTCACTTGAGGATGCACAAAGTAAAATATACAGGAGAGAACCACACAAATGTGATATTTTATAGTAAAGGATTTACTCTAACTTTAGCTAGATGGAGCACAACAGGCAACATACAGAAGACACACTTTGGAAATGTGATATAATGACACAAATGTGAGTTTCATAGCAAAGTATTTACTCAAATTGATAGCAGGAAGGAGCAGAAAAGGATACATACTGGAGATAAACCACACAAATGTGATGTTTGTTGTATTGTAATGACTAGAAATTCTACTCTGCAGATACACATAAGAATACATACAAGTGAGAATATTTACAAATGTGGTTTGTAACAGAGGTTTTGTTCAATTTCAATAAATTAAGAGACACATAGATGAACATATTGTAGATAAGCCTTACAAATGTGATGTTTATGGTAAAGGATTTACTAAAAGTAGTAACTAGAAGATGCAAAAAAATAAAGCATGCAGGACAGAAACCATAGTACTAATGTAGAACACGGGTTTTTAGAAAGTTCCATTTAGACACGATGGACTATCACTACAACTAAGGGGTGTTGATGTGCAAACAAGAAAACATAAAAATTACAATACACAAGACATTTTCAATGTTTCGAACCATTAGATCTTTCTCAAGAATATATCAAACAAACAGTGAAAAACAATGAAAACAGTAAAAACAATGTTAGCACCACAGAGGCACTAGATACACTATTAATATATAAACAATATGAAATTCAAGGTAACAATGGTCTATATGGAAACATGTAGTCATGGAAGTGGGTTTTGTTGAAAATTGGATGTGATATGATAACATATATAACAAATTATTACCCAATACAACATGGATAGCAATACAAATTTAAGCAAATGAATGTTCAGAGTTAAGTCCAACAGGCTTGAGGGTTCCAAATTAAAAAATAAATCGATTTTCAAGAGCGTACCTAGATCTGTCATCTGTGGTGCAGAATTTGAGGGAAGTGACCTGGATATTGAGGGCACCCTGATGACCATCACCATTGAAATGAATGGCGACAGAGGTAGGTTCTCTGTGTTTTATGGCATGAAAATGCCTACTGAAGCAGTCACTCAATCGTAAACCTGTTTCACCTATATACTTCTTGTCACAATGTTTACCTTATATTGACAGAAACCATACATATGTGATGTTTGTGGCATAAGACTGACTAGTCGATAGATACACATGAGAAACCATAGAAATGTGATGTCTGTAGATTTGGATTCATTTATCTTAGTTACCTTAGTAGACACATGAGAAATACATGAGTTATGACTCCAGACAATGACATAGGTTAGTAGACACATGAGAAAACATGAGTTATGACTCCAGACAATGACATAGGTTAGTAGACACATGAGAAATACATGAGTTATGACTCCAGACAATGACATAGGTTAGTAGACACATGAGAAATACATGAGTTATGACTCCAGACAATGACATAGGTTAGTAGACACATGAGAAATACATGAGTTATGACTCCAGACAATGACATAGGTTAGTAGACACATGAGAAATACATGAGTTATGACTCCAGACAATGACATAGGTTAGTAGACACATGAGAAATACATGAGTTATGACTCCAGACAATGACATAGGTTAGTAGACACATGAGAAATACATGAGTTATGACTCCAGACAATGACATAGGTTAGTAGACACATGAGAAATACATGAGTTATGACTCCAGACAATGACATAGGTTAGTAGACACATGAGAAATACATGAGTTATGACTCCAGACAATGACATAGGTTAGTAGACACATTAGAAAACATGAGTTATGACTCCAGACAATGACATAGGTTAGTAGACACATGAGAAATACATGAGTTATGACTCCAGACAATGACATAGGTTAGTAGACACATGAGAAATACATGAGTTATGACTCCAGACAATGACATAGGTTAGTAGACACATTAGAAAACATGAGTTATGACTCCAGACAATGACATAGGTTAGTAGACACATGAGAAATACATGAGTTATGACTCCAGACAATGACATAGGTTAGTAGACACATGAGAAATACATGAGTTATGACTCCAGACAAGTACATAGCTTAGTAGACACATGAGCTATGACATCAGACAAGTACATAGTTTAGTAGACACATGAGAAAACATGAGTTATGACACCAGACAAGTACATAGTTTAGTAGACACATGAGTTATGACACCAGACAAGTACATAGTTTAGTAGACACATGAGCTATGACATCAGACAAGTACATAGTTTAGTAGACACATGAGAAAACATGAGTTATGACACCAGACAAGTACATAGTTTAGTAGACACATGAGTTATGACACCAGACAAGTACATAGCTTAGTAGACACATGAGAAAACATGAGTTATGACACCAGACAAGTACATGGCCTAGTAGACACATGAGTTATGACACCAGACAAGTACATAGTTTAGTAGACACATGAGAAATACATGAGTTATGACTCCAGACAATGACATAGGTTAGTAGACACATGAGAAATACATGAGTTATGACACCAGACAATGACATAGGTTAGTAGACACATGAGAAATACATGAGTTATGACTCCAGACAATGACATAGGTTAGTAGACACATGAGAAATACATGAGTTATGACACCAGACAAGTACATAGTTTAGTAGACACATGAGTTATGACACCAGACAAGTACATAGCTTAGTAGACACATTAGAAAACATGAGTTATGACACCAGACATGTACATAGGTGCTGTGATCCCCATCTGAATAAATCCATTAGTGTAGCTGCTGACAGCTCCAGTTTCAATGTTGTTTTATCAGTCTCTTCATATATCTATTATGTTTCTCTTCCCACTGTTCCGATCTCTACACCAATCTCACACAGTCTTGTGTATGTGACCATGATTCACACAATCTCACATAGTCTTGTGTGTGACCATGATTCACACAATCTCACACAGTCTTGTGTGTGTGACCATGATTCACACTAAATATTGTTTCTTGTATAAATTGGACAGTGTTTTCCATTTCTTGTTTTTACAAATGTGAATTATGTGTTGCAGGTTTTACTCATATTTTTTTAACTTGAAAACAGATGAGAATCTATACAAGAGAGAAACCATATACATGTGTAATGTAAAATTTGTTCACAGTGGTAGTTTAGAAATACCCAGAAGAATTCATAAGGGAGAGAATTGTGACAAGATTTTATTTACATAGTCTGAAGACATAGAAGAACATACAGGAGAAAAGTCTTACAAATGTGATGTTTGTGATGTAAGTTTTGCTGATTCCAGAAACCTTGAGAGACACAGAAGAAAACATACATGAGAGAAACTTGCCAGGTACTCTGGAAAATTGTCTAAACTGGAGAAATATTTCAGCAACATGCCATAATAAATGTAGGTGGATCACTGAAATATAATCACTTGATGTGATATTTTATCAGATTTCTTATGTTGAATGTTAGTTTAAAAAAATCTCAAGACTACATAAATTCACACTTCTATTATAACAATGTGTGTTGATGTGTATTGTTTTTGTTCATGATTATGTTTTCAATAAACATGTGAGACTGCTGTAAAACTGTATAACAATAGTACTTATGTAGAATAAACATTTGATTAGTTTTATAGTGAATGCACACACTATCAGATTATAGGATATTGGTAAAGAAAAGATAAAAATAACAGTATACAAGACATTTTCTATGTTCCAACCTTAAGGCATTTTTCAAGAAAATACAAGACAGTCAAAATAATAGCACTATCACCACTGTGTTTTGACCAACCAGATGTACTAATCACCTACCATCAGAAAAAACAGATAATAAAGTCAATAAGAAAGCCACAAACACCAACACAAGATGACTATCATATTATGAATAGATCAGAACAAATTGTAATTCTACACCTCAGTACAGGACACAACTGACTCCACAGTCACATGTACACAAAGTTCAAGATTGGCAACACGGCCATGTGCACTTGTGGGCAGGCAGCACAGAGTACCAAGCATATACTTTAAGATTGTTCTGAGTATGAAAATATCATTTATTTAGATTTTGGCAGGTGGGATCTTTGTTGTACTGTCGTTCATGTTGTTTTCAGGTATAGTTATTTTATTCCGTTCTCATTCCCATTATATTTTTTTAGTGCACGTCTCTATGACAATAAATTGGTTATACCTACATTATTGTTACTTTGGATTTCTCTGCTGTTAAATGTCTGCCATTCAATGCTTTTGTGATAGTGCCATTATTTTTACTGTTTGTCTTGTATTTTCTTGAAAAAGACTTTACAGTTGAAATGTTCAAATGTCTTGTATACTGTTATTTGTATTTTTTCTTACCAATACCCTATAGTCTGTGCGTTTATCTTAAAGTTAATAGAGCTTGGGTTCTACATAAGTACTATGCTTATATTTTCCTCAGGCTGCTTTTTTGTGTGGGTTTCTTCATTCATTTTCAAACTCCTGTTAGATCTCTCTTGTAGCAGGAAAATGGTCCTACTAGATTTCCAGCAGGATGTAGAGAACTAATACATATATCAGCACCAACAAACCTTGTATACATATGTTGTTTGAGTTTGTTGTGACTTGTTCTCATACACTCTGACAAACCTTGTATAGATATGTTGTTTGAGTCTGTTGTGACTTGTTCTCATACACTCTGACAAACCTTGTATACATATGTTGTTTGAGTTTGTTGTGACTTGTTCTCATACACTCTGACAAACCAACCTTGTATACATATGTTGTTTGAGTTTGTTGTGACTTGTTCTCATACACTCTGACAAACCTTGTATACATATGTTGTTTGAGTTTGTTGTGACTTGTTCTCATACACTCTGACAAACCTTGTATACATATCTTGTTTGAGTTTGTTGTGACTTGTTCTCATACACTCTGACAAACCTTGTATACATATGTTGTTTGAGTTTGTTGTGACTTGTTCTCATACACTCTGACAAACCTTGTATACATATGTTGTTTGAGTTTGTTGTGACTTGTTCTCATACACTCTGACAAACCTTGTATACATATGTTGTTTGAGTTTGTTGTGACTTGTTCTCATACACTCTGACAAACCTTGTATACATATGTTGTTTGAGTTTGTTGTGACTTGTTCTCATACACTGACAAACCTTGTATACATATGTTGTTTGAGTTTGTTGTGACTTGTTCTCATACACTCTGACAAACCTTCTGTACATATGTTGTTTGAGTTTGTTGTGACTTGTTCTCATACACTCTGACAAACCTTCTGTACATATGTTGTTTGAGTTTGTTGTGACTTGTTCTCATACACTCTGACAAACTTTCTATACATATGTTGTTTGAGTCTGTTGTGACTTGTTCTCATACACTCTGACAAACCTTGTATACATATGTTGTTTGAGTCTGTTGTGACTTGTTCCCATGCACTCTGACAAACCTTGTATACATATGTTGTTTGAGTCTGTTGTGACTTGTTCTCATGCGCTCTGACAAACCTTGTATACATATGTTGTTTGAGTCTGTTGTGACTTGTTCCCATGCACTCTGACAAACCTTGTATAGATATGTTGTTTGAGTCTGTTGTGACTTGTTCCCATGCACTCTGACAAACCTTGTATAGATATGTTGTTTGAGTCTGTTGTGACTTGTTCCCATGCACTCTGACAAACCTTGTATACATATGTTGTTTGAGTCTGTTGTGACTTGTTCTCATGCACTCTGACAAACTTAATTGTTAATATTTTGATTTTCATCTTATGCTTGTATCTTTGTCTGATTTGGGTCTTAACATATATATATGTGTGTGTGTGTATGCGTACCACATGTGGATGCTGAAATCTTCTTCTTCTGTGTTGTTGTGCTATGGGGTGTTTTGGATGCATATTTAGCCCCTGATAGGAGGCATTTCAGTGTGTCAGTATCCCAGGATTATCACATCCTGTCAGGTGCACGGCATACACTTCAGGATCAATTATATCATCATTCATCTGTCAGATTTGTTGACCCATCCACAGTGATGGTATATTCTGGCATTCCCAGTCACCTTGAAGTCTGCCACAAATGTGAAATGTCTGCTGGCCTGTATCTCTTCAGCATCCATGGTGATTATTTGATAGAAGAGAAAAGTTATAATTGTGACTGCTGATTTTTTTCACAGGTGGATGGTTGTCAGCCTACCCCCAACTTTCCTAAGCAACTTCTTGTGACATGCCTAGAAAGAAGACAGTTGTCTTATTCTTTGCACCATAGGTAGAAATTCAGGTGCATGCTGCCAAATAAACAGTCTACAAAATGGAGATGGGTAGGGCATACTCTCAGAAAGAAGCCTGATAACATAACCCGACACGAGCTGGATTGAAACCCACAGGTAAAAGTAGAGTTTGGAAAATTGAGGAACAGTGGAGGAAGATACCAAATCTACTGGGAACTCATGGGTACAAATAACGAAGACTTGCAGCACTTAGATTGATGGAGAGCAATAATTCCAGCCCTTTGCTCCAAAGGGAACCGAATAACTCGGTTTATATCTTTTGGTAGTGTTATCAAGAAATATACAATCCCTGTGTGGTTTATATGTGTGCATGTCTGCCTTTAAAGGGATGATAAAAAAACATGGTGCCATAAACTGGGCTGTTTTCTACTTTAAGTGATAGACTTGCTGACTAAAAGACATATTCATTGTCTCGAACACCCACATGTCCCACCACGAAAATAAATGTAGCTACTTTCAAACTTGCCTTCTCAAGGCCGCTGTTCGCGAACGAGACCCACTTGTACCTTTCTAATCATACTCATAGTCACTCAAGATGTAGACCCATGTTACCTTTTTTGTGCTTACCCACTGAAATGTCTTGACCACCGCCATGGCAATGCTACTCATACTCACAGCAAAGATCCCACTCTCCTCCCTAATCGTTTTACCAGCACACTGAGCAGTGAAGGCCCAAGATCTGTGAACATATCTAATCACAGATCCATCAGTGTATACAATCACACCCCCCCCCCTTTTTTGGCATTCTCGCCGACCAAAGCCTGCACCTCTTGATCCACAACCGTGGGGCATTACCTGCTAAGTGTTATTAGTATTCTCAAACAATTTTAGAAATTTGTGGGTAGACTTATCCATTCCGCGCCTGCTGACACATCTTGCAATCTGCACACGCTTTGTATGACATCCTCAGAATGTTACATCCACTTCCCTCTCGTCTGCTACCTTTAACTTTCTGCATTTCGGAATGCAACGGATGTTCCTTATCTGCATGCATCTGAAAGTACGCCCGTGCACTGTAATATGTGCTCTGCCGTAAGATAATTAAGTAGGTACCGCATAGCTCTTGTCGATGTGTCTCTTGTGCACTCAAGAATGATGGTAATACGTAGGCCTATTGGTAGTGTGTCCTATTCAGGACGTAGCCATCAACCCAGCATTTTTCGGCTGTAGTGATTTTCTAGGCAATATCAGTACGTTCAGTGGTCCAGATACTCAAATACCTGTGGCGAGGGAGAACTCGCTACCTTAACGTCGCAGACACGCTCTGTAGCACGTCACCACAGATTCGAACTGATAATATGTAGGCATATAGATGGACGAAAGCCTTTCTTCACAACAGAAGAGCCAGAGTACAAGTGAATGGCAAAAAACAAAAATAAGTTACTGCTACGCCATGGATCGAATCAGGGAGGAGTTCAGTTAATCTCTTTTCCTCACATTTATCAGCGATGTAATTGAAGAAATATGCCGTGGAGCTAGAATGGCGCTGTAGGTATTTAGTTCTATGGTGCACACAGAAGAGCGCCGTGGTGACTACAAAGATTCTTCATAGAGCCATGAACATTTTGACCTAATGGATGGACAAATGGTGTATAAGTATCAATATAGAGAAGTCAGCCACAACCCTTTTTACACTTTCGACAAAGCAAAGAAAAGGAAACATCAGAGGGTAAGTGCAAAGTGTACCGTATTGCTCTCGGCGGACTCAGATAACCAAGATCCCATAAGTACTTCCTCGTGGTGCACCCTGGAACCAGAAGTATGCGGCTTGTGCTGCTTCTGGCAAACACATTTGGTATCGTGTCCGGGAATGTGGAAGCTGCAGATGGAATGGGAATTGACTGCAAAAGACAAGCAATATCTCCGAAACCTTTGTGCCAACACATAGAAAGTCATGGTCGACACATAATGATGCAGCTCAGTCCGGAACGAGTATTGGATGGGCGAACAATGCAATTATCTCGAAATGGGCAGATATCATGATAAATAATGAGTCAAAAAGACAACGTATTGAGTGCAATGAGAAATTCTGGAGGCTAACGGGAATTGAACCAGATCTGTTCTAACGGCACTGAATCGCTTGGCAACCGGAGTAGACGCATTTTTCCGAACTTGACTAATCGGATTTCTAAAAAAGAAGTATGTTTGTGAAAAGATGTTTGTGTTACTGACAATATTTCAATACTTGCACGGGATGTTTTATTGTTGTAATAGTCATTGTCTCTATTGGTTCGTTCTCAGTGACTAGAGTACACAGTTTGAATGTGTTGACAAAATCGCATCGTTTTTTGAGAAGCGGTTAGTCAAGAACGAAATAACCCATTTACTCGATTTGCAAGGCTATTCTGTGCCGTTGTGGAGGATCTTGTTCAATTCCCGTTATTCTCAATAATTTTTAATGTATCCTCTTGCTTACTACTTGAATATACTTTCATGATTACATTCAAAGTGCAGCACATCGCCAGAGGGCAGCGATATGTGCAAACGGAAAGGAAAACAGGAAATAAAATGCTGTTCAGCTCGAGAGCGTACCACAGCGTGCGAGATAGACGTAATCGGTACAAGCTTAAATTCCTGACCAATTTCTCCACTGACACTGCCACCCAGGGACATGTTTTGTCCTAAAAATCCAAGGCTAAAGTGGGTGATAAACTGTCACGGCGTAGAGTCGATACACATTCGCAGTCTTGCAACAGATAGGAAGGCTGTCACAGGAAAGAGAATACCACTACCTGAATTAAAGGCATGACGAAAACGGTCGTGCTGGACCTCATATGTCCAGGTCTCAGATACGCTGGGTCAGCCAAGATGCAAATACAACAGCTTTGCTATTGAACTTTCAGCACAACGTGCTTCACGTTCCCCAGCGGAAATCACACGAACTTTCGTGTTGGTTTTAAGAGAGCGAACGCAGAAGATAACCAAAACAATACCAGTATTGGAACACACCAAGAAACAACAGATTAAATGGTTTACACACACTTCTAGACTACCAACAGGCAGCATGCCACAGATGGCCATAACACATAAACATCATAGCGATAAAGGAAGAGGCAGACCATGTAAAAGATGGATAACAGAAATAGAAGAGGTCACGGGAACAATCTTCAGAGAAGGCCATCTTCAGAGAATTATTCAAAACCCTCACGCCGCAAAGCAAACTAGGACAACAGCGTATAGATATATAGAGGTAGAACGCAGAAGAAGTACTACAATCCAATAAACTACCAAAGTTAAACGATGTATTGTTCATAGTGCAACATCAGTGTAGATTCATACGGCAATGGGTTCCATCACACCGTGAATAGCAGGAAATGAGAGAACTGATCAACTGGTCAGTGAGGGTTCTAACATGTAACAATCTGATGTATTAATCAGCTTATCTTCTAGGGACGACTAAAATAAACCTAACAGACAAGAACATATGTTCATATTTCGACTAGAACTATACACACTAGACTAAACAGACATATGTATGCAAAATTTAAAATTGGCACATCAGCAATGTGTAAATGTGGGCAAGAAAACCAAACTTAGAACATATCATTCAAGAATGTGCAAACTATGACACATTAAGGTGCACATACTGACATTCTGATACACCTATGAATGTTAAACTATAATGGTACAAAACAAGAATTGGAAAATACTGTCCAATTTATACACGAAAGAATACTTCAGATATATAGCGAACGAAAGATGAAGAAGAAATATACTTTGTGCCATCTGCCAACACTGACCAATAAATTCATGGAAATAATCGAAAACATGACGTACGAAGGCTTGTTTTGATTCTGCTCGTAGGCCTTTAATGGAGACACCATACTTAAAATGATGTTCATCATCATCAGATGCCGTGTCAGCTGGTGTGGGAGACCATGACTCTCCACAACTCTATTTGCAGTATCTTTTTAGTTTTGACTCTTTGCCACGCCGCGGTGTCAGACTATCTAATATTTTCTCACGATAACACCCTCTATTTCTCTTACCCTCAATTGTGTCCGTTGTAACTATCTGTACTTATTTGTCTCTCTGTCGACTGACCCATCTATATGTACTCAAGCGGGTAGGCCTAATGAAGTTTCACTGAACGACGACCAACACACTATCGCTGTCGGATACTAACGTGAAATAATACACACAACAAAACACAGGCTACAATCATATAAATAACAATACACAGGACATTATCGACGTTTCGAACCAAAAGGCCTTCTTCAAAATACTCATATAACATCAAAAGACGACGAGTAGAAATGACCTCACCACACAAATGTATCCGAGTGAAATATGGATATCTTCTTCTTCTTCTGCGTTCGTTCTCAAACTCCTGCAGATTATCAGGATGTAGTCCAGAGAACGGAATTCGTTGTGTCATGGTTTACAGAATTACTGCTATGTCTGCGTCTTTCGACCTGACACATCCGACTTTCAGCATGGCCCTGGGTCACTGACCCTATATGGGATGGGACAGCCAACCCCATTCCATAACCTCCTTAGTCGCCTTTTACGACATGCGTGGAAGGTAAATAGTGTTGCTATTCTTTGCTCCCCTCTCGGGCCACGGCACCACACGGGCGAAATATAGATATGAGATGCCGGAAGGATAGGAACAGGAAGTACATAAAAACTTAAATATAAGTGGAAACGAAACGAATAAAAAGTTGACGTAAATAGCGGAACAAAATTAATAAAGACAAAGACAACCTCGACCGAGAACTAGACAAAAAAGTGATTGGAATTGAGTCAAAATTGCTTGAAGGTACCCAACTCAAACATAGACGATTTTCTAGAGCGCACCTAGATCCATCATGGTTGGTTGGTTAGTTGGTTGGCAGCTGATCCAGCGTTCTATGCGCGCATGTCCTTTGACCCAATGCTATTGTGTGATATACGCATGTGTTTGTGAGTTGTTGTTAGTTACATATAATGTGTTCCATTTATCTGGCCCTTGAGGGAGAAGCAATTTCCTGATGTCATCTAGCGCTGTTCATTCAAAAAGATGGTGGTCAACAGTTTCATAGGGATGAATGCACATCCGGCACATTGGAGTGTGTTGTGGTTGTATTCTGTTCAAGTGATTGTTAAGCTGTACATGTTGTGTACGCAGTCTGAAGATGATACTCTGGTCTTTTCTTTCCAGGAGGTTGATATTTACTTTAGGATTTGGGCTTGTCATATATTTATAGATTTCATCCCAGTGTTTCCCATGGCCCATCTGTTCATCCAATTTTCTTTGTTCACAGATTTCAACATCATTTTAACTGTGTGCATGGTTGTTTGTGTATAAGGATGTTCTTGTTGTTCTCCCTTCTTTGCTAGTCTGTCTGCCGTGTCATTGTCAGGTGTGTCTGAGTGGCCAGGAATCCACTGCATAACAATGCTGACTTTATAAGATGTAAATAGCTGGTTGGTATGGTGAGATATTTCAACTAGCTCAGGTTTTCAATCTCCATCACATTCTAGTGCCTGAAGAGCAGACATAGAATCTGTAAAAATCACAATGTTTTGAACTTTTGATGGAAAGGCATCAAATATGGTCTTTAGGTGGTACAAGGCAACTTCTAGTGTTGTTATTTCAGCTTCATAGTTTGAACATATCTCCCCACAGTCATCACACAACTCATCAGATGTTTTGTCTGGATATTCTATATAGACACCATAACTTGCTTTGATGGTGGCTTGAAAGCAGACCCATTAGTATAAACATTAATTCATTGTTCTGGGTAGGTGTCTATTGCTTTCTGTGTTGCTTTCATAAGACTTACTGGGTCGAAACTTTTCGTTGCATTATCTCTTAATTGTGTCTTCATTTCAGGTAATTTAAAACTTGCGTGTGATGGTAAATATTTTTCTATTCTTTGCAGCTCTTGTCTCTTGTCTGGGAAGAGATAGCTGCCTTTTATTTCATTGACATGGTTAAGGACTGACTTTTGTTTTATTCTGTGGTTTGGTTGCCAGTTTGCTATAAGTTGTTTATTTGGGTGGTCTTTGTTCATTCTTTTGCTTCTTATATAAGCTTCCATTGCAGCCATATCTCTCTGCATCTCAAGGGGTCTACATTTGTATGTATTTCATATGCAGTTGTTGGTGTAGATCTCATTGCTACACTAATAAGGTGTATGGCATTGTTCTGCACTCTGTTTAGAGATTCTACATTTGTCTTGGAACATGTTGTGAGGAATGCACTGTTGTATTCTAAAGCATAACGTATGTACCCAAGATATAATCATCAAAGCGTACCCTTGTCTGATCCCCAAGATGTGCATGTCAGTCTTTTCAGTAGTTGTAATCGTTTCAGTGCTTGTCTCTGCATGTCTGTGGGATGGAGCTGTGTGATATGTCACTGAATGTCATTCCTGATATAAGTAATTATACAATGGCAGTTAGTACACTTGCAGGCATAGCTGGTATATCCTGACAGATATGGGTCAATGTCTTTGTGTATAGTCTCCTGTAAGAGGGCCACATGTATCTTGTGAGTGTGTAGTAAATTAGCAAGTTCTAGTTTTGTGTTTCTTACACCACAGATGTTCAGTTGTAGAATGTTAAGCGAAGACTTTGTTTTATGACAATCTTGGCTCTGCTGGTTCTCCCTCCAAGGTTTTCTGGGTTTAATGTTTTGGTACTCGTGCAGGTGTTGTTGTGTTGTGTATTCTGCATGTCGGTGTATGTGTTTTTTTGAAAATGCTCCAGTAGTTAATTTCTCAGCCAGAGCAGCCTGGCTACCCACTGCCTGCCGCGGACCTTGATAACCGAGGCGACGTCCGATCTTGTTTGTAGACATTGTATGTTGTACTGGTATTATATTACTGGGAAGTTTGTGGATTTTCTACCCACCTCGGGTCAGAGCCAGCGAATAACTATCACACTACTAGGAAGGTATGTTTCACCCTATGCACTGTTCCGAGACACTGCAGTCAAAATAGGGTTCATTGTGCTTATTCCCCGCCACCAATTGACTACTGGTTAAGCCGAACTTCTCTATTGCTCCAGGCATGCAACAAAATGTTCAAGTCAAAATGATCGTCACGTCCTGAGTCACTGGGCCCCTATGATTGGACTCGGCCACAGGAAAAACAGTGCTGTCAGTTTCCTCCTCCCCAGTCCTGTGCAGTACATCTCTGGCTTCCTCCCAACCACAGAGGGTGCATGCATGTACAAAATCAAAATGCACAAAATGTTTGAAGAAATAAAAAATAAAAAAGAACAGCATGTGAAGCATAATTGTATAGATGACGTGACATGAAGGTCCTATAAGAAGATAACCCCAATATAACGGCATGTCATCTATACTAAGGTATTCTGTTTCATGGATGGTTTGTCTAGTGGGCCATTGGTGAGACCCACAGACGCAACCACTTGCGTAGATCTATCATCGGTGGTGCAATATCGAGTGGCAGTGACATTGACGAAGAACGCCACGATGGCCAACGACGTTGAAATGTGTGGCAACCGAAGTAGGTGTTCTGTGCTTGATAACATGAAGTCGGTTACAAAAGCGGTCACTCAATCTTAAGCCGGTTTCCCCGATATACTGCATGCTACAGCGTTTACATAGTAAAGTAAAGTAACCCATAGCATTTATTAATGCCGTAGGGGTGTGAGATGTTAGCGATCTCACATTTCACAGGCTCTGCAAATGAGCCATCTTCTCTCCCTCGCAGTCTTTACTTCCCGGATTAATCCAGTACCCATTTAAGGTTGGGTCGACCTGGGAGCCGTTGCGATCTGAAAACATTTCCGCCTCAACTGGGGAATGAACCCAGGACCACTCATATGCGAAGCCAGTGCGCTAACCACTGCGCTAACGCGGCTCCGTAAACAGCGTTTACATATGATCACGTAAATTACATTACGGGATTCACATGTAAAGGTCTCATCGATGAGGGATGTGGCAATGGTTCAGATGCGCTCTATTTCATTTCTCAGGTCCACTTTTTTTCAGTAAAACTTCATTACCTGTTTCCCACGTGAGTAATATTTTCATACAGTTCAACTTGCAGTTTTACCTTTTATTGATTGAAATCTATATGTATGATTGTGTTTTGCGGTTGTGAATACATCTGGACAGGTTCTTGTACCGTCACCTCAGTCCTAACACCAGTCCGTCCCCTACATATTTCCCCCGGTTGTATTACTACATTGTATCTTTGTACACCACTCCTCTCCCATTCGCCATCTTTTACCTACTTATTCCAGTTCACACAATCGGAGTAACATGTCTTCTTCTGTGATCCAAGACTTTCCGCGTTTAATTCGTTGTCCCATCTAGATTTAGTTAAGTGGTGGTGGCACTTTTTTTGGCTACATTTGGTATGCCATTTTCCTGCGTCATTATTAATACTGGGCTAACATTAATCTAAACGATAATCTCATATTAGTGAGGGTGGTATCTTTAGTAAATAATCCTTCTCCCCCCCCCCCCATTTGTTACTCTTTAAACTGCATGGCGTTAGCTGGGCATAATTTTCTATTTTTCGTGATTTAGTCTTTCCAAATAGATAGAGACAACTCGTATTGACGAGCAACTTTTCAAAAATAAACATCCCACTATTGCCGATTAGCTTGCCTGCGGTAATTGAACGTGTTGTAAGAAATTAGAAATTATAATATTTAGAGGTGCATTAGCTTATGAAATTTTATTTAGGAGCATATCATACATTTTAGTACATCATGTATTGTTGCCTATAATTATATTGCAAAGATATTAATATAAAGGGAAAAGTTACTAGTTTAGTCTTTAGTTACTGGATCACGGTAGAAGCTCACCAATCGAGCTTATGGCTTATTACGAGAGACAGAGAGTCGTGGATAAACATGATCGCCTACGCCATTCGGCATGGCACTTGATTGATGAATATAATTAAAATATTATCATCATGAAGTGCCGTCTCCGCAACGAAGGTTGGCTGCAATGTATCTCCAACATCCCCTGTCTCTACTTATACTTTATCTGGTGCACTCTGCTAGACTAAGTAGTAAGTGAAACTGTAACCTGTCCTGGACACACTACAGTGTCCATCGTGTGATGTAAGTCTCCCACTTGTATCTCTTCCTAGTGACTACCTCTTGCTCACTTCCCCTTGACTTTACTTACCCTCAAGTAAGGTCTTCAATAGGTAATAAGGCATAAAGCAGGCCAGGTGTCATGTCTTTTAATGTGTCCAAAATATTTTATTTGCCTGATCTTTATTTCTTTTAGTAGTTCTTTCTTAATATTAGGGTCTAAGTGTTTTTAGTACCCGTTTATAATTTATTAGTTTTCTTCTCTGTCGATGATTGATGTTCTCACTATTCTTCTATACCCACAACTCAAAGGCATCAATTCTGCCTTCTAATTGTTTATTTATTGTCCATGTTTCTTAGCCATACATTAATCATCAACATAGAATAGATGTAGCATTTTATAATTCTTATTTTTAACTTGTTTGTTATTTGTTTAGATTAACGCCTGTGTGTTGCCGGGCCCAAAAGGGGAGCAAAGAATAGCAACACTGTTTACCTTCCACGCATGTTGTAAAAGGCGACTAAGGAGGTTATGGGATGGAGTTGTCTATCCCATCCCATATAGGGTCAGTGACCCAAAGCCATGCTGAAGTCGGATGTGTCAGGCCAAAAGGCGCAGATATCACAGCAATGCTGTAAACCATGATACAACGCATTCCATTCTCCGGACTACATCCTGCTAATCTGCAGGAGTTTGAGAACGAACGAAGAAGAAGAAGTTTAGATTAAGATGTTAATAGTTTCCTCATGTCATTGAAGGTACTTTTAGCCATTCCTATTCTCCTTTTAACTTCTGTTTCACATCTGCCATCATTTGTGACTATGTGTCCAAGATATTAATCATGTTTTACTTGTAGTTTCTCTCCATGTATGTTTATTATCATTTTTCATGTTGGACTCTGTCAAAGGTTCTGCTGTAGTTTATGAAGCAAACATAGATACTTTTTTAGACTTCTATAAGTATGAATAAGTATGGTAGTGGTATGAATATTGATGATGTTAGGTATATGGCCTGTTTCATATATGTCATTGCAAATTTCTGTGATAGTATCTACACCAAAATCATTTTGAGTTTTTATTATGTCTGCTGTTATATTGTCAGAGCCTGCAGCCTTTCCACATTTTATTGATTTATTGCATGCTTACTTCTGATTTCAGTACTTCTGGTCCATCATTGTTGTGTATTGTTGGTATTTTGTTCGGTTGGTCGTCAAACAGTTTCTGTCACATAATCTGCCCATCTTGTAAGTACTTCTGTTTTATCAAATATTATTTTACCATTTTTATCTTTAATGCAGCCACCTCCATTTATAGGATTTTCTTATTTGTGATCAGCCTTATCTCCTTATGCATTAATTGTGTCTTCTGTTGTATGGACATCTCCTCTATTTCACTGCATTTTGTTTCTAGCCATTGTTTTTTCGCTGTTCTGCACATGTTACATATCTCCTTGTCTATAATTGAGTATTTTGGGGTATTTTTTTAGCTTTCTTAGTTTTAGTTCTTCTGACACTTTCTCTAATATTTCATCTGTCATCAATGTTTAATATCAAAATATAATATCGTATTAAGACACAAGTTTTTTCGAAATAGTAAAATTGTGCTACATAATATTACAAATAATATAAACTTTTAGAATTTAGATAGCACTTAAAAATTGCAGTTCAACGATACCGTAACCAAGTCTGTAAGTCAACCCTGAAAATATGCATTTTTAAAATAATGAATTTGACATCAAAATCCCCATCGAGGCCAGCTCCTTGGCGTGGAGATGGGGCTTAGTCCAGCCAGCAGAGGCTGGAAACTAAGACTGGCCGGGCCCTCCTACATTCGGGCAGGACCATAGTCTTGCCTAGCAAGTAAAGGTGCTGAAGTCAGCGACATTTGGCCAGAAGGCGCACCGCAACAATCAGTATGTCATGCATTATCGCACATGAATGTCTATATCTGCATTACCCCGTTATGGTGCTAACCCTGTGACGACTCACCAGGCAGGAGTAGCACCGGGCCCTATACCTCGAAAGGGCCCACGCCATACGACTGGAGGTCCTCTTCGATTGCCTTGTGGAGCCAGGAGGCACAAGAGTAATATCACTGACCAACAAATATTACCAACCAATGAGACATCACTTACAATAATGCACTGGAATGCTGAGGGTGTAAATAGCAAAAAAGATGGCTTTAGCAAGAAATTAGAATTAGAAAACACCCTTCTTAAGGAACAGGTCAGCATTTGTTGCATACAAGAGACACACCTCAGCAAAGATGTAGCCTTTAAAATTGCAGGTTATCAGTGCTTTAGAGCTGATCGAATAGACAGAAGAAAAGGAGGTATACTAACTCTAGTCAAAAATAATATCAGCGCACATCAAACTGAGCTATACATGGAAGGAGCAGAATATCAGGTCCTTCAACTAAAGACCACGAACAGACTTCAACCTATTAAATTATTATTGTCCAAATGACCAGTCCCTTTCCCTGGACACAATACCGTACAGAGGAAGACTGATAGTATGTGGAGATTTTAATAGTCACTCACAAAGCTGGGGTTATGACCACATGGATAAAAGAGGAGAAGAACTTGAAAGCTGGCAAGACGGTAAATGTCTTCTATTGCTTAATAAGCCAAAAGATCCTCCAACATACTACTCAAGAGCATGGCAAACCACTTCCACGCCAGACTTGGCATTGTACTCAGCAGACCTAAACTGGGAAATCAATAGAACAGTGGGGAAGCAACTTGGAGGTAGCGACCATCGACCAGTCCTCCTTAGTATTAAAAATGAACTCACAGGAAATGCATGTAGCCTTCCAAGATGGAATTATAAAAAAGCAAATTGGGGACTATTTAAACACCGCAGTAGTGTTTTAGCTGGACAAATAGACATGGAAGGAAAAGACATAAACGCCATAGTCAAAGAGTTCAATAAATGTATTCATCAAGCTGCCAAGGAAGCAATACCAAGAGGAGCACGCAAACAATACAAGCCATACTGGAGTGAACAACTAGAACTGCTGCAAGAGGAATTAGAAAAAGCACGGACGGAAGTGGAAAATAACCCAAGCCAGGAACATCACAACAAACATCAACACGCAAAAGCTAAATTCCAAAGAGCCAAACTAGAAGCTAGAAGAAAGAGCTGGAAAGAGAAAACAGAATCCTTAAATTTTGAAAAGGATGGAAGAAAACTGTGGAAACTGGTCAAACAACTAAATGATGAGGGAACAGGAAGAAGCACAAACATAACACTCATACAGAATGGCAAAATGATTACAGCAAAGCAAGCAGTAGATAATTTCGCTAGGATATTTGCTCAAGACTGCAATATTGAAATTAGTCCAGAGAAACAGCATACAGTGCGGAGCGACCAAAAAAGTAAATTGGAACATGCTCAGACTAGAATCAGTGATGAAAACAGTGCAGATGAAATTATGGATACATTGTTCACATATAGTGAATTAGAATTAGCAGTCTCTAAACTAAAGCTAAATAAGTCTCCAGGAATTGATGAAATATCAAATGAAATGATAAAGAATCTAGGAACAACAGCCAGAAGGAAACTATTGGACATCCTAAATATTAGCTGGACTACTGGGAAAATACCACAAATCTGGAGAGAATCAATTATGGTCCCTCTGCTTAAACCTGGAAAAGATGGAACAACACCAACTAGCTACAGACCAATTAGTCTTACAAGTTGCCTGTGCAAAACAATGGAGCGCATCATAAACCTAAGACTAAAATTTCACCTGGAAAGTAGAAAATTCCTTGCACCACAGCAGGCAGGTTTCAGGCAATGCTACTCCACAGAGGATCAAACCACATACCTCTCACAGGAAATTGAGGATGCTTTCCAAGACAAAAAATCAGTTTTAGTGGCATGGATTGATTTACAGAAGGCCTTTGATAAAGTATGGAAAGAAGGATTGCTTCAAAAAATGAGAAACTACAAGATATGTGGAAATATGTATAGATGGACGAAAGCCTTTCTTCACAATAGAAGAGCCAGAGTACAAGTAAATGGCAAAAAAAGTAGGAAAGTATTACTACGCCATGGAGTGCCTCAGGGAGGAGTTCTATCACCCACTCTTTTTCTCATATTTATCAATGATCTAATTGAAGAAATACCCTGTGGAACTAAGGCAGCACTATATGCAGATGACTTGGTTCTGTGGTGCACACATGAGAGCGCCATGGTTACCACAAAAATGCTTCAGAGAGCCATGGACATTTTGACTAATTGGGCTGACAAATGGTGTGTAAGTATCAATATAGAGAAGTCAGCAACAACCCTTTTTACACTTTCACCAAAACAAAGAGCAGGAAACATCTATGTAAATAAAACTATCTTAAAGGTAGATGACCAACCCACATATCTTGGTGTAACATTTGATGCCAAAATGACATGGAAACATCATATCAGCAAAGCAGAAACAAAGGCTAGAAGGAAGATAGCTATACTAAGAAAACTGAATGGGACAACTTGGGGAGCTAATGAAAGAATTCTAAAAAATGTATACCAACAAGTCATTCGACCACACTTGGAATATGGTTCTACAGCATGGAGTTCATCATCAAACACTACACTACAAAACCTAGATAGAGTACAGAACCAAGCACTTAGAATCATTACAGGTGCAATGAGATCCACACCAATCATAGAAATGCAGAATATCGAAGGGATGCAGTCATTGAAAGAGCGTAGAGATACTAAAATTATAATTCATGGAGAAAAGTTTCTTTCCCACCATAGTCACCCAATGAAGGAAAGATTCCAGAATCTATCATAAGGACGGCTTAAAAGAAGCAGCTTCATACACCAGGCCAAGCGTCTACGTAGACAGGTATCGGATCTACCAGAGGTAACAATACCACTGACATCTCAACCAGAACACACCCCATGGGAAAAACGGACATGCCTACAAGTGACCATCCAAACAACAGTAGCAGGTGTGCATGGGGATGAACATCAGAATAATCTGCAGAAAAGAGTAGCAGCTCTAAGTTTCCTTGATGATGTTTACCCAAGTGATCTATGGACCAGAGTATATACAGATGGATCAGCACAGAATGCAGTAAAAAATGGAGGAAGTGGTGTATGTGTAGAATACCCAGATGGCACCACTGATACCACTTGTATACCAACAGGGAATTACTGCAACAACTATGACTCTGAAGTCAAAGCTATTTATACAGCTGCAGAGAAACTGTTAACATTGGACAGGACCTCACACCCTATTGTAATACTTACAGATGCAAGGTCATTACTAGAGGCATTACAATCCAATAAACTTCCAGAGTTAAAAGAGGTATTGTCCATAGTACAAAATAGGTGTAGAGTTATACTGCAATGGATTCCATCACACTGTGGAATAGCAGGAAATGAGAGAGCTGATCAACTCGCCAAGGAAGGTGCTAACATGCAGCAACCGGATGTACCAATCAGCTATCACCAAAAGAAATCCATGATAAAGGCACAACGAAAGCCTAACTTACCTCCACGGGATGACTACCACCTACTTAACAGACAAGAACAGGTCATCATATTTCGACTGAGAACTGGACACAATAGACTAAACAGCCACATGTATACAAAATTTAAAATTGGCACAACAGCAAAGTGTAATTGTGGACAAGTCAACCAGACTTCAGAACATATCCTTCAAGAATGTGCAAACTATGACACATTAAGATGTACATACTGGCCTTCTGATACACCAATGAATGTTAAACTTTATGGTACAAAACAAGAAATGGAAAACACTGTCCAATTTATACAAGAAACAACACTGCAGATATAGACATTATTAGCGAACAAAAGAAGAAGAAGAAGAAGACATCAAAATAATTTACATGACTCATATAGGAAAATATAAATAATAAAACTTGTGACCACAAAATGTAGCTGAGCTGATTATTTCTGAATTATCTTTGTTATTTTCAATAATACAATACACAAACTACACATTTTTATGTTTGCAGAGACAAGACACTTATGTTGAACATGGTCAATTTGCTGTTTATAGAGGCCACTGCGCTATAAATAGCACACTGGGTAAATTTGTCGTTTTGTCTACTACTGCACTATAAATAGCACACTGTTTACATATATAAGTGGCAGACATCAAGATTTCCTTGCAAAACCAATAAAATTGAAGGATGCCTTGATGTCACATCTCCCCAACATAACAAGGTTTTGCACTGAATAAATTTTGATTAATTTTGAAGAAATGAAAATATTCAGTTTGATTAGTTTTACACATAAATCTATAGTCATAGTTAAAAATGTAAACAGTGTTATATTAAATGAAACACTTACCTTATTCATCATTCTGTGGTGGATAAACTTGTTTAATTGACCACAGAAAATCCTTGAAATCTCTGCAAACCATAAATTATTTCTAACACTAATACTAACATCATGACGATTACTGCCAAAACGTTGACACCTCTAAATATACCCTTCAATTTTGCTGGCAATAACACATAATAGTTACATATTAATCCTTCACTCATGCACCAATCAAGAACACATTTATTTCCATGGGCATGTAAATTTATGAAACAACTGAAATCGTATCTGGTCATCTTTTCTGCTCACTGTTCTTTCTGCTAGTGCGTTGTAATGTTCGCACACGATTGGAACTGGTTTTCTCTGTTTTTTCTCCTGCCATCAATTGACCAGATCAACTCTCATTGTAGACTCGAGATTTATTTGTTTTGCAATAACTTCATTATTTGAAATAATAATTTGAGGGAAACCCCCACACCGCACCCGTACCCCCCCCCACATGCATATGTACCAAATGACCTGCCCAGCAAATCTGTGTCTGCATCAGGGTAGTGTCAATGCTAGGGATACCAGACCTAACAAGGACAGTGGTATCTGGAATCTTGTCTTGCCATCTGATGTTCATAACTTTTCTGAGACAAGTTGTGTGAAAGTGTTTGAGTTTCCTCACGATGTCCATACACAGTCCATGTTTTGGGGTACCCCAACTTTGGGGCAGCTGCTCTGACCTGGAGAAGATTGGGTACTTCATTGTTCACTATTGATTTTCCTCCCCCAACACCCCTTCCTCAAACACAGGTTTTTAAAAACACAGCAAGACTGTCTAAAGCCAGAAGTGGCATTTTGTGCTAGAACATCACATCTAGAAGACCTCTGTACAGAATTAATTAGGACTTCATTCGTTACGATTTTTATTATTGTTGTTGGTTCCTGTTTATACACTTGGAGTCGCATGTCAAAATAGAGAAGGCACACAGCGACATGCATGAAAATAATCAAATCGACCTTTGAGTGGATATTTAAATTATCTGTACACAAGTCTTATAGCATAGTCGATGGTCACAGTTTGTGTATGTTTACCAGTAATGTGGAATGTGCATGGAATGTGGATGCCACTTTGAAGTTACTTTGTTTAGCCTAACGCTGCAATGCAAACAAGGGATACAGCATATAGATAGTGTTTCTGACATCATCATCAAGTGTTGTCTCCACAACGAAGGTTAACTGCAACAGACATCCAACATCCTGTCTCCTGTTTTGGGGGTGCGCTATGCTAGACTATAACCTGCCCATCTCGTGATGCTCCCCTCTGACTTGTTTCTCATTCTCTACTTTACCCCTTGTTTTGGACAACTAGGAGGAAATTTGTGGTAGGCCTAGTAATTGTGACATCATGGATTTTACCTAACTGATGTCATTTTCCCAGGAAAATTCCAACTTGGAAGGACTTGAATGACTTTTGCCCGCCGAAGACGGATGTGTCGGACTATTGGTGCAAATAAAACGGTGACACAACGCATTTCCATTCTCTGGACTACATCCTGCTGGAAATCTAGAATGGATCATGGTCCTGCCACAAGAGAGATCCAGCAGGAGTTTGAGAATGAACACTGAAGAAGAAGAATGACTGTTGAAGGTTTTGAATGACTGTAAGCCTACTGGTAATGGTAAGTAAGATTTTTCCTGTTATGTTTCTACATCTAATTTGTTTATAAACATTTTGTTGTACGCAAGTCAAACCCTCTTTAATGATGTCTGTTCCTATAGAAGTTTATACCAAAACACTATCTGGTAGACTAGGCCTAGATGATAAACATGTGTTCATAGTGTTTACCAGGTAAATGCTACACTAGGCCTAGATGAGGAACATGAGTTACTGGTAGATCGGCATAGGCTATTTCATTTTTTTCACGGCCATTACATTTCGGTCAATAAATAACATTAGATGCTGGTATATTATAGCCCTAAGCGTTTTATCCTGGAGTTAATATATTGACAAAAACATGCAAGTCATGGGTTTTTGGCTTTTTGGGGATTTTTTTTACCGGTAAGTTTTTTTTCTCCTCTGTTATCAGGATTTGACGTAATTTAAAAAAAATTTGGTTGTACTCATTTACAGGCAGAGACCCCTAAAACAATTTCAGATTTTTTCCCCAAAATTCTTGGTTTATACATGGATATGTATGGTAGTATATTTTCATCATTTCAGGTTTTGTGACAGTTCATTGGAATCAACCTCTGGATTCAGCTTTACTAATTGAGATCTCATGGAAAATATTCATACATACAGACAGTGAAGAGTACAAGAAATGAAGCAAGAATCAGAAACAGCAAAGTTTAATCAGGTAGGTTTTTTTCAACTCATACAACCATAAATATTGGAAAGATTGAAAAATTGTATTTATAGAATTTGATTTTTGTTCTAACGTTTGCTCTTCCAGATTCAATTTATCTTTGATATTCTTCTTCTGCGATCAGTTTTCTTTTCTCAGAAGCTTATACAGGCACGAAGGGATATTTGAATTCAGTTATTAACAGCAGGAGTCCCTCATAGTCGACCTACAGCGTCACATCCAGATCTGTCTCTTTGGGCCATATTTTAGTCATCAAGTTGTTGAAAAGTGGACATGTCTGCAGAATGTGTTCTGGATTTGGTAAACTCTTTGACATGAATGTTGGTCAGTTTATGCAGTCTTTTTTTTATGGAGATGTGCTTGTAGTCTACAGCATTGTTCCTGCTAAGCTGTACTAATTGTGCACTAGCACACTAATTTTATCCCTTGGCATGCAGAGTTTGGACATGGCTCATAAGATTTACATATAAAAACGTGTGTAGAAGTTCTTATAATTAAAAATAAAACTTGTGTAAATAGAATATGCTGAAGAAGATTAAGGTTTTTAGGTAAGGGTTTGCCCAGATAAAGTGGTGTTTGAAATTTAACAGCCCACGGAAATCAACATTTCCTCACAAGCACTTGTGTCTTAGAGGAAACATTAATCTACAGCAGTGCCTCTCAACATTTCTTTTACCATGCTTCACCTACTTAAATCTTCCTATGTCTTCCTACAATTCTGATGCCCCCCTATGTAACATATTAACATATACATATTTTTTATATTAAAAAATTGAATTACTCCCTAAATATTTTTTCGATTTCTCTCGGCCTGACACATCCGACTTCAGTATGGCTTTGGGTCACTGATCCTATATGGGATGGGACAGCCAACTCCATCCCATAGTCGCCTTTAATGACATGAGTGGAAGGTAAACAGTGTTGCTATTCTTTGCTCCCCTTTCGGGCCCAGGCAACACACAGGCAGCCTACTTTTCAATTTGTTTACTGCCTCTTGCTTTTTAACATTTGCAACCTGTGCATTCTGATTGGCTCTAGATAGCCAAATCATTTGCATGGAGAACCCTGTGTATGTATGGTGTGAATAGCTATGGCAGATCATCTATAAAAATATATGAAGAATATGGGGATAGAACACCTTCTTATAGCATGTCTTCTGTTATGTTGACCATTTTGTTTTTCTTTCTCTGGAGTTTGACTCTCGCATGTCTTCCATGCAGTAAGCATTTTATCCACTCTAGCATTTTGCTTCGAATTCGTTACTGAGATTTAGCAATAGATCCTCTTTTCAGTCTTTATCAAAACCTTTTGTGAGATCAAGGAAGGTGTTAGGAGTTTTGATTTTTTTTATGGAAAGCATCTTCTATTTCCAGGGCAAGGTATGTTGTTTGGGCTTCTGTGTTTTTTTGAAGCCTGAGTTGCAGTAATCTAGAAGATTGTTTTCCTCAAAGAGCCTGTTATTACGGTATACATTTTTTCCATGACTTTTAGAAAGCAGTTTAGTAGACAAAGACCTTGATATACCATCAGAGAATTCTTAAGGAGAAATTTGGGAGTCCTCCATGGATGCATTATATCTCCAGTGCTTTTCAACAAATACTGGCACATAATACAGTAGACACTTCAGGATTATAACATATCTCTATCGATTGAAGGTTTCCCTATCTGCAAATGCTGCTCCATTGGGGGATATTGATCTTATAGCTGGCCCAGAAAGAGGACTACAAAAGTTAACAGCAAAGAAAATGAGGCACCGCACTCTGAATGCACACTTAACCAAATAGGTGGCTATGCAGCCTACATCTGTAGAATAACAATACAGACACCAGAACATATACTACAGGACTGTCCCAGCTTCACAGAGTGATAGTCTGGCACACAGGAGTGTCTCTACAAACAAAATTGTAGGGAACCCACAGCGACATAAAATAAATCTCTCTATACAGGATCAATATCAGACTATGCATAGTGATTGATCTAAGAAGAAGAAGAATAGCAAGGTTGGATGGAAATCACCAAAGAAAAGAGCAAGATCTTAGTTAACCACAGAGACATAGAGGCACAGACCAACATCATAATGAATGGACATATACTTGAAGAAATGAATAATTTAAAATACCTAGGAACCTGCATATGAAGAGATAAATTAAATATCCCCCAAACTTTAATGATAAGACTGGAGATAGTCTTAGCTGCAATGTCAAGGATAAATTTCATATGGAAAAGCAACATCAGAGTGAAAATCAAACTTTATAACTCACTAGTGCTTTCTATTATTCTGTATGGTTGCAAGAGTTGGACACTCACTGCAGATATGGAACAATGGATGCAGACTTCGGATAAACACATTATAGACAAATTATGTACATGTCCTATAGAGAGTATCAGACAAATTATGTACATGTCCTATAGAGAGTATCAGACAAATTATGTACATGTCCTATAGAGAGTATCAGACAAATTATGTACATGTCCTATAGAGAGTATAAGACAAATTATGTACATGTCCTACAGAGAGTATCAGACAAATTATGTACATGTCCTATAGAGAGTATAAGACAAATTATGTACATGTCCTATAGAGAGTATCAGACAAATTATGTACATGTCCTATAGAGAGTATAAGACAAATTATGTACATGTCCTACAGAGAGTATCAGACAAATTATGTACATGTCCTATAGAGAGTATAAGACAAATTATGTACATGTCCTATAGAGAGTATCAGACAAATTATGTACATGTCCTATAGAGAGTATAAGACAAATTATGTACATGTCCTACAGAGAGTATCAGACAAATTATGTACATGTCCTATAGAGAGTATCAGACAAATTATGTACATGTCCTATAGAGAGTATAAGACAAATTATGTACATGTCCTATAGAGAGTATAAGACAAATTATGTACATGTCCTATAGAGAGTATCAGACAAATTATGTACATGTCCTATAGAGAGTATCAGACAAATTATGTACATGTCCTATAGAGAGTATAAGACAAATTATGTACATGTCCTACAGAGAGTATCAGACAAATTATGTACATGTCCTATAGAGAGTATAAGACAAATTATGTACATGTCCTATAGAGAGTATCAGACAAATTATGTACATGTCCTATAGAGAGTATCAGACAAATTATGTACATGTCCTATAGAGAGTATCAGACAAATTATGTACATGTTCTATAGAGAGTATAAGACAAATGTCTTGTAAGAAATAAAGTAGGGAATTTTGTAGGTTCATAAACAAATCACTACATTCAATAGTAAAACAATGAAAACCTGCTTGGTTTTGACATACAAGGCAACATGATTCCGCATACAAAAATGATTCTGTGAGGAACAATTGAAGGTGAAAGAAGCAGAGAGAGTGCAAAAGAAATTCATGGACAGACAATATAAAAAACTGGACATGCCAAGTTTTTATACACTCATCTGTATTTCTGAAAATAAAAATCACTTGGGAACTGTGTGTGTTGATACATCCAATGTGGTAACCCTTAAACCTGGATGGGTTGTGAGTTTATAGATGGATAAATTTAGACTTCTCTATGTACTCATGTGTTTTTGTTACTTTCTTTTGATCAGATTTCAGGGGGTGATGATTGTGATGTCACAAATTTAGCCATAGAAATAAAACAGGAGCTAGAGAATGAGGTCAGTGTCATTGGAAATACTGTTATTTGATAATCTGTAGAAACTAATGTTTTAGTTACATGTTTCTTAAAGAAAGTTTTCAAAATATCTTCAGAGTTTTCCTGTGAAAGAAAACATAGTTTTATTTTAGTTATCTCTATTTGAAATGAACATTCTACAAGAGTTGATTTAATGAAATGTTGAATGATGTCATGCTCTGTTGTAATTAAACAAATCAGATACAGTCTAAGTGTGCAGGCAGTCAAAGTGTAAACACATCAGATACAGTCTAAGTGTGCAGGCAGTCAAAGTGTAAACACATCAGATAGTGTCTATGCTGAAGAAGGATGTGTCAGAGCAAATAACACGGTGACACAAACATATTTCTATTCTCTGGTTACATTCTGATAGAAAAATAAAGTCGGATCATAGTCCTACACAAAGAGATATCCAGCGGGAGTTTGAGAATGAACATTGAAGAAAAGATATAGTCTGTTGAAGTGTGCAGGAAGTCAAAGTGTAATCAATATCAGTGAATCCCAAACAATTTTCCCTGTAGACCTCTTACCAATTTTTGTTTTCCATAAACCCCCCCCCCCCCCCCCGTCTGCCTAATATTGAAATTTCCTGAAAATATTAACTTCAAATGTGTTGTTTTACAGCTGAAACAATGCTGCTCACTTTGATAGTTTTTATTGTAGAGTTGACAAGTGTAAACAAAAACATATACAATTTTTATTCATGCTTTATGAAAAAGAGTACATCTCGTGCACCCCGAATTGTTATTCTCACTGACCTGGACCCCAGCAAATTGAAATTCACCCTAAGGAGTCCATAAAGACCACTTTTGGAACCTGTGGTTTATATTATCAGAGAAGTAAATAAAATATGAGACACAACTGATATATTAAAACATGATATTCTATTTTAACTCTTTAATTCCATATTGAGTTGACAGCCTATCAATAAATTGGTCAAAGAAAACTGTATACAAATTTCTTCTATGTTATTTTTTCTGTAGATAAACTAATGTTTAATTGTGTAAAAATCTTCCATTGCTGTGATATGATCGCTTGAAAAGTCCCCATTTCTGAGCAAATATTCAATGGATTGCCTCTTATTGCTAAATGACTGTCTGCATGATGCAACGGGTCATACATACATACATATTTAATTGAATGGTTTAAAGTTGTGTTATTGTGGCATGCAGTTGACCTTCATGTGACACAGGCTACCATCTTTTGCTTATTAATATCTTCCATGATTATTCATCTTCAGATTAAACCAAATATTATAGGACGGGTTCTATTCCTGGCAGATTTTATCAAAATGGAACAAAATTATCAGGTGAGGTTTATATTTACAATAAGAACATATGATCTAAACTCTGACACCTGGACAATCTATATTTCTTCAGTATTAAGTATGATGTTTAAGGGGGGAGGAGGGCATAATGCAGTGGTTATCTCACTGACTTCACGTATGAGTGGTTCATTCCCCAGTTGAAGGGAAAATGTTTTTGCCCAGGTCGATTCAGAATTAATTGGGCACCAGATCAGTCCAGAAAGTAAAGACTGCAATGGAGAGGAGAATGTTACCACCCTCATATAGCAGAACGTATGAAATATGAGATCGCTAACATCACACACCCCTACAGTGTGTTAAATGCTATGAAATGTGAGATCGCTAACATAACACACCCCTACAGTGTGTTAAATGCTATGAAATGTGAGATCGCTAACATAACACACCCCTACAGTGTGTTAAATGCTATGGGTTAACTTTATTTTTTACTTATTTACTATGATGTGTAGTGAAGGTACCAATGCTTTCTAGAAGCAGTGTGATGCTGTTCTGTGTAGTTCTTTGCATGTGTTTAGAATCACAGAAAAGGATATATTGACACCTGTATATACAGACCAATTAGAAAAAGAAACAGTATTGGATGGAGGAGTGAGAATATATATAATAACAGAGAAAGGAAAAGAAATAGAAAAATTCATACCCACAGGCACAAACTTCAAAGCAGAAATGGAAGCCATACCAGCTAAAATGCTGATAAATTGCTTGCTGAGCCATAACAGACATGTAGTCTTTGTAACTGATGCTAAGTCAGTGTTGCAGGCATTGAAAGATTCAAAGAACATGAACATTAATGAACTAATGTCCTGCTTACTATACCTCAGCACTACCATCAAAAAAATAATACTGCAGTGGATCCCTGGTCACTGTGAGATACTTGGAGGAATACTATCTCCTGGACAGGGAAGGGGAATCACTAGAACAAATGGAAAGTGATTTTACATACTATGACTGTAAGACTATGATAAGAGAAGAATGAACAATATCCCCCTTAGTCACAGTGCATTGCTTCTATTGGCAGAACACTACAGTCGCTGCCAGTTGCTTTTTCAGAATTTTTGCTAAGATCAATTTTCAATCTACCGAGGGTTAATCCCTGGCCATGACCTTAAATACTTTACAGTTCATGCTTGCTCTGCATATTTATAATGTGGAAATATTATATCAGACTGATTTTTATACAACAGCTGTAGTTATGATGGAAATATGCAAGGTGTAGGTAATTTGTATACCAGATATAACGTGGACAGTGATGTTACTTGTTAGATAGACTTAATGTTGCAGACGAGAATGAAATTCGAGGTACTAATTGTAACATCGCAAATTTTGCAGGAGTGGTGTAGTTTAAAAAAAAAAAAGAAGTTGAGAATTGTGTAGAAAATGTTGGGACTATACATAATCCTGATGAGATTGCCACACGTTATAAGTACTTTAGCATCATTGTTGACAAGGAGTTTTATCAATTTACAGCCAAGCAGATATATTTGTATGTAACATAATGCAAAGGACAAGAAGGAACGAAGAAATGCGCTGGACATCTGTAACTACCAGTAAAATAAATCATCTTTTGTATATTTATATTATGATGGGCCAGAGTATTCTGCTTATGTATGGCATGTATTGGAGTACAAATGATGTTTTAAATGTGTCAGGAATATCAACCTGTTTATGAAATAGGAGATTTGAGAATATATCTCAATATTTTTGTCTCAATATGACTCCACTGTACAGCACCCCCAAGGTAAAATATAATTTTCCCCACATGTAGAGTTTGACAGTTTGTATTTTAAAATATATAAGTATTAAATTATCTTTGATATAGTTTTATATAAGTCTGGCTCTGTGGCGAAGTGGTACAGAGCGCGTCTGTGATGGCAAAGGTACCAAGTTCGTTCCTCACCACAGACAATTGTGCATCCGGACCATTCAGAAAGCAATGGCAACCTACTGAACGTATTTATATTGCCTATAAAATCACCACAGCCAACAAATGCTGGGTTGATAGCTACGTCCTGGATAGGATATGCTACCAATTAATAGTTTCATATGAGACTATTCATTTTTGTGGTGACCTGCCAGGCCTGAGTTGATGTGGTGAACAGTTTGAAATAAAGTGTATTTTTAATATCATCATATCGACAATTTGGAGGAGTTGTGCCCTTTGTCTTAGTGACAATAGGGAAATCTCACAGTTGTGAAAGGGTTAAAAAGAAGTGGAAGCAGATGCACCGAACTTTGAGTCAAATGACCCCTACCAGCAAATGCTATGCAAAGAATAAACCATTATCTTCAGACTATGAACTCACCACAACAGACTGAGATGTCAGATGTTCAGAAAGCTGAAAATTGATATGATAGACCTGTGTAACTGTGGACTGAGCTTAACCTTTAGCAAGCCAGATTAAAAAATATGAAACGTATCCCTGCCACCGGATTCTTTTTTGAAAATTTTCATTATTGATGGTGACTGTTTTGAAAATGTGATAATTTTTTGGTTGTTAGAGATATTTAAATAATATTTGCACATATAAATAAAGAATTGAATTATGCATATATTGGTGTAATTTATGTACGTGTGTGTGTGATACCAGACGTATGAGAAAGTGGTAAAGACGTTTTTCACAAAAAACATATATTTTATAACAAATAAAGAGGAAAAAAATAAGAAAAGAAATTTAACTTACCTTGCATATCGAATTCCTTGGCAACACTGTAAACTAAATCACGCAAATCTGTTGTATTTATGTTCTTTCACTGCGAAATTATCAAAATATAGCCGGGGGAACTGTATAAAACATGTAGATTTGCAGTAAAATCGTTCTTTGAGCTTAGGCCTAGAGTTATTTTTTCTGCCACTTCAAAATATTCGATATCAAACGTACAATTCCCAAAACCAACACGGCATTCTGTATATTCACTGCTGTGAAACTAAATAACCTAATAATCCATGATTCAAGCCACGATTCAATGTTATTTTATTCGAAATACGATGAAATAAAGGTCTATAAAACCGATCCATCATCATGGCATCGTACCGGTGTACAGATGTGGTCAGATTAATTGCTCTTAAACTTTTACGAATAGCTAGCCATTTTCAAAAACCATCATTTCGGAAGTGGGGGATGTACCGGCTTCGATTGTGCATGTCCCCAGCTATGTGCACGGGCTGTGGTACGTGTAAATCTCACGATAATCTCGCTGGGTGGGATGGCCCGCCATCAGCGCACACAGCCATTTTGTTTTTCGGCGGCTGCGATTGATATAGGCTCGGTGAAGGTTAAAGACTACAGAACACATTCTTCTTGCATCTCAACACTACCAAGCGCCCGTGTGTTGCCAGGGCCCGAAAGGGGAGCAAAGAATAGCAACACTGTTTACCTTCCAAAGGTGAGAAATCGCAGCAATGCTGTAAACCATGACACAACGCATTCCGTTCTCCGGACTACATCCTGCTAATCTGCAGGAGTTTGAGAACGAATGCAGAAGAAGAAAAAGAACACTACCAAGAAGAGAGAGAATATGGTCTACTAAGATACAGTCTACTTCCAAACCCGAGATAGTTCAGTTCAACACATCTTGTTTCTTAGTAGGTGTTGGACGTAATATCTCCAAACCATCTGCAAAATCAGGATCACTAATTCTATCACATGTCCATTTCATATCAAAATGTTTATTTTGGGTGTAATTTTTCCAGTTGATAACCCTGTCTATAGCCAAGCTAAAAAAGCAATAAGTGACATAATGCAGCCTTGTTTTACTCCTATTTCTATGTAAAACCGTTCAGTCTTACTCTCATTTGTTCTAACACAGCATCTTTGAGTTGTCATATAAAGCTTTGATTACATTCAAATATCTAGTTGTGAAGTCATATTTGACAAGAATATTCCAGAGTGTAAGACAATACAGACTATCAAATATCTTGTGAATAATTAAAGTAGATAATAAGTGGACTAGCATATATGCTTGTCATAATTTCAGTTTTCTGAAGAGATGTTCAAGAATGAAGATGTCAATACTGAACTCAGTCATTTTGAAAATGTGAATGGAATAGTGACACGCCAGGGAG
Source organism: Meghimatium bilineatum (assembly GCA_034231615.1). Classification (NCBI taxonomy): domain Eukaryota; kingdom Metazoa; phylum Mollusca; class Gastropoda; order Stylommatophora; family Philomycidae; genus Meghimatium; species Meghimatium bilineatum. The sequence goes on along the minus strand of CM067322.1, from coordinate 9,050,075 downwards.
GAAAACAGCCTAGTCTGTGTACAAGTGATGGACATGTAAAAGAAGGTAAGTATGTCATTTGTGATATGACACATTTGTGATGTAATATATGATACATTTGTGATGTCATATGTGATACATTTGTGATGTCATATGTGATACATTTCTATCTATTTGCTAAACCATGTGTTGCCTTCAGTGTCAGGGGTAGAAGAGTTTTCTGGAATCATTCCTGTGTGCTGAGTATATTGTGGAATTTGTTGCCTCTTATTTCGGTGGTCCATCATTTTCATGGTCTGTCTCTAGGTCTGCTTTCACTGTATCTGTGTAGCTGAGAACTGTTACATATATCAATTTGGCATGATTGAAGCCTTTGAGATCAATGCCCATCAGTCATATATAGAATGGTATCCCATTGTTCCATTATTTATCTTTTTGCTTTGTTGCACTGATATTTGAGTGTCTTATGTCTATTATATGTTTGTGTTGTGTCACATCCAAGTTTCATCTGTTGGAGAAGTATTTTGTTTTCTAGCTATACTGGTGAGAGTTGTACTCGTCCTATAAACGAGTACAGTCAAATTTAAAAAAAATTATGTCACATCACGGTAACTGAGGAGAAAAAAAAACATTGTTAAAAAAGCTAGTGAGTGGATGTCTGATATATTAACCTTTAGCAAGTTGTGTTTACAAATCACAAATGTTCCCCCTGCCACTGAATTCTTTTTTGAGAATTTGTGTTATTGTTTGTGGCTGTTTTAAAAATGTGATAACTTTTTTGTTGTTAGAGATATTTAAATAATATTTGTACATATAAATAAAGAATTAAATACTGCATATATTGGTGTAATTTTTGTACATGTGTGTGTGATACCACATGTATTCGAAAGTGGCAAAGATGTTTTTTCACAAAAAGCAAAGAAATTATAACAGGTAAAAGGAAAAAAAATTATTAACAAATTACTTATCTTTGGTTTTTATATTTTCTGAAGTGGAAACCCTGTAAAATAAACCTAATTCAAATAGTATTTATGTGGTTTCATTGTCAAATCATCATAATGTCACTGGTAAGAATGAATGAACTTCATAAATTTGCCATAAATCGTTATCTGAAAGATAGACCTAGTATTTTTGACCACTTCAACACAGTCGGTATTCGACATCTAAATCACGAAAGCAGCGTGATCAATACTATATTCTATTGTAAAAATCAACTTACCTCTCAAAACACGTCTAACTCACTAATGTTATCAGCTAGGCCTATAGGTCCAACAACTTCATCGAAGTCGCTAAGCCAATCATGGCTATATCCTAAAGGGACATGCAAATTTTCAACAATTTCGTCCTCCAAAATAGTGCCAGTCCAAACAGTCATTGAAATCCTTCAAAGTCTGAATCACTGTCTGAAGTCTGAAATAACTCACGAATGTCATCATCTGTCATGGAAACATCAGGGTGGATATCATCAGTCTCCGGTACATTGTCGTTGTCGTCCTCACTTTCATCCATTGCGTTACTTATTGAACACTTTTTGAAAGATCTGACAATCATTTCAGATGAAATATTAGACTACGATTCTTTGACCCACATAACAATTGTGGTGATGTCAACTTTTTTGATGTTACCACCCTTCGTCACTGCTAAATCAGATGATGCCATCCAGTCATTCCATTTTGCTCGGAGTCTGTCCTTGAATGGTTTGTTCCCTGCCGAAGATGGATGTGTCAGGCCATTGGCACAAATAAAACGGTGGCACAACGCATTTCCATTCTCTTGACTACATCCTGCTAGAAATCTAGTAGGACAATGGTCCTGCTATAAGGGAGATCCAGCGGGAGTTTGAGAATGAATGATGAAGAAGAATGGTTTGTTCAGGCAGACATCTAGTGGCTGCAAGAGGGATGTAAGTCCGCCAGGAATAACAGAAACAGACAACTTCATCTCACAGCATTGAGGTTCCACTATCTCTGTGAAATGTGCCCTAAATGAATCCCAGACTAGCATGGATGGTTTTTTTTAAAGCGGCCCCCTTCCTCTGCCCCCACACTTTATCCAGCCATTCCAGAGTACCACTTTCATTCATCCAACCTTTCGTGTGAGTCTTTAAATATAATCACGGGAGGGCAAATGTGACCCATCTGCCATGCAAGCTAACACAACAGTGAAACAAGTTTTTTCATGCCCAGTTGTCTTTACAAAAATTGTCTTCGCACCTTTGCGTTCAACGGTGCGATTAGAAGGCATATCAAAGCAAACAGGTGTCTCGTCCATGTTTCCTATTTGAGATAGATCGTAGTTAAATCTCTTCCTCAGGTTGATAGTGAAACGTTGTAACGAATCAATTTTTGTTTCTAGCTCCTTCTGCAACTTTTGCGCCATCTTAGTGCGTGTTTGTAGACACAAGTGATGTCTGTTCATGAACTTGCACCATCCCATTGACGCAATGAAGTCCCCAGATTTGTGTTTCTGGAATGCAAGATCTTTCAATATCGAGAACGCCCTGATTCGAATATTGGTGTGGGTTATAATTAATCCATTCTGCCTAGACTCCATTATCCATTCGGATAATTTCTCTTCCAGCACAGGGAATGAAGCTGTACGGCTGCTTGATGCTCTCTTTGACCTTGGCATCAGAGACAATTCTTCCTTTTATTTCTGCTATTCTTGCACTTGCTTTTTGTTCACAATGAAGTGGTGGGAAGCCATGAAGTTGTTGGATTTCTCTGCAAAAACGATAACATCCAACTTAAAACCTGCAGTATACGATGTTCATTTCTGTCCTGGCATCCTTCTTATAAAACACGAATAAATCACAATGACAATAAAAATGTATGAACTGGAAGCTAAACTACTTGTGCAGTATTCTTGGCTAGCTAAGTCACCGCCTTATATTCTGTTAATTAGTCCAGCCCACTGAGGCCGCAGATTGACTACTGGCTCTACCCATTTCAATCGGCTCAACCAATCCAAGTTTCCCTCACATTTTGATGATGCCATTCAGATAAGTGACTTTCTTTATAGAAGACTTGAAACGAGGTTCCAAATCACGAACATCATAGGCATTTTGTTGTAAAATTCCGCCATAACAATACCACAGTTTTTTCTATATTCAGCTTGTGCAGACTTAGATGATTGGAACACACTAGAAGAATGGAAGAATATCAAAGGATATACTTTATGGAGAATTGCATTCTGGGAGAATATCTCAGGCTCATCCTCTACTTCAAAGACATGCAAACGTGATACAGGCTTTGATACAGAATGTCATAGATTTATGTTGCATGGAAAGGAAAGATCAGGAATGGTATAAAGACAAAGGAAAAATTGATAAGAGATATTTCAAGGGCTGCACATCTAAAAATACATACAACAGTACATGATGATACAAGTAGGCCTATGATTCCATGCATATACAGTAGAAGATCTCCATGGATCTGTGATTATATTTCTAATAGTACAACAATGATACTATCATTTGGAAAGTCGGAAATGTGGCTACTACTCTTAACTTTGAGGATGATTTTTATACCAAATTCAGGATCAATGTATTCTTGTGTTAATGTGCTATCACAGTCAACAGTGTAACAGTCTCAATGTTAAGAAAACAACATTGACAAACTGCAGACCTGTTATGCAGGACTGAAACATCAATTAATCTTATACTACCAACAATAATGTAACTAAATCATCCCTTCAGGCAGTAGCACAGATGATAAAACTGCACGTCAATCGGTAGATACGGAAAATAACAAGAATTTGGATACATTGATGCTAGTGTAAGCCATGAATGAATACAGATTACTGGTACTCTAGAAAATGTGCTAGAAGAATGGCAAGAACTTCTCAATGTCCTACAGACTCCTCCCACACATGCTCAGTGTATGATAGACACACATAGGACTCATTAGTCAAAGACAAACACATTGCAGTTGTCATCATTCCATTTGAGACGACTGGTCTATCGTTGACTAAACGGACCAACATTTATTATAATAAAATCTCATGCTCATTATTTCTATATTCATTATTACATACATTTCATTGACTTGTCACTGTTTATTGTTTGTATATTTCAGAGATCAGCGATGACACATTTGAACACTTCACCAACACTAAGAAAATACAACTAGAACATGTATACAGTGTTCAACATTCACAACTTGTACGGTTGGATAATGTTTTCTCAGAGAATCTTCCAGAACATGTTAGAAGCATTGACATGAATGCATCAGATGAGACTAGGAATTTTGATATGCATCATGAACAAAAAGGAAACACAGTAATGAAAGCAGAAAACAAGAATGAAGATATATGCTTGACATCAAGAGAGCAGAGACTGAATGACTTAAGAGAGTCAGTGACAGTCACAGAACATCAGGTCAAGGTTGAAGATATCATTGGTAAGATTGAGCAGATTGAGCAAAATCTGACTGTCAATAATAGAGGATGTAACAAACTGTTAGAAAATAAATTATCTGTTTCTATAAAAAATTGTAGCACAAACAGATGTATACATGCACAAGAGAAACAATACAAATGTGATGTTTGTAACAGAGGTTTTGTTACATTTCTAGCAATGAAGAGACACATAGATAAACACATTGCAGATAAACCTTACAAATGTGATGTTTGTGAATTGAAATTTATTAATAATAGTAGCTTACAGATACACAGAAGAAAACATACAGGTGAGAAACCTTACAAATATGATGTTTGTGACACAGCATTTACTCATAGTTGTAGCTTGAAGACACACAATAGGCAACATACAGGTGAGAAACCTTACAAATGTGATGTTTGTGGTAAAGGATTTACTCAAAATTCTAACTTGAAGATACACATAAGGCAACATACAGGTGAGAAACCTTATAAATGTGATGTTTGTGGCAAAAGATTTACACAAGCTAGAAACCTGAATATGCATAAAATAAAACATACAGGTGAAAAACCTTACAGATGTGATGTTTGCGGAAAAGGATTTACTCAAAATGGTAGCTTGAAGAAGCACACAAGACTACATACAGGTGAGAAACCTTACAAATGTGATTTTTGTGGTAAAGGATTTACCTACAATTGTAACTTGAAAACGCACAAAAGAAAACATACAGGAGAGAAACCATACAAATGTGATATTTGTGGTAAAGGATTTTCTCAAAGTTGTAGCTTAAAGATACACATGCGGCAACATACAGGACAGAAACCATACAAATGTGATGTTTGTGGTAAAGGTTTTACTGACACTGGTAACTTGAAATCGCACAAAAGGCAACATACAGGTGAGAAACCATACAAATGTGATGTTTGTTGCAAAGGATTTACTCAAAATGGTAGCTTGAAGTTGCACATAACAAAACATACAGGTGAGAAACCATACAAATGTGATGTTTCTGGTAAAGTATTTACTCAAATTAGTAGCTTGAATATGCACAAAATAAATCATGCAGGTGAGACATCACACAAATGTGGTGTTTGTGGCAAAGGATTTACTCAAAATTGTAACTTGAAGATGCACAAAAGGAAACATACTGGTGATAAACCTTACAAATGTAATGTTTGTGGTAAAGAATTTATTGGATCAGGTAACTTGAATATGCACACAAGAAAACATACAGGAGAGAAACTATATGGTAAATTCTAAATAAAGTAAACAGGTTACTGTGAATACCTAACTATCAATATTAAAAGTAATAAATAACAATAAAATAGAACAAGGACAATTATCAGCGCATTGGTCCAATCGGGATCTTTCTCAAGAAACAAGTAATGGATTAGAAAACACAACCATAAAAATATTGATAACCAAGATGACTGGGACAATGTCTTCCTCACCAAAAAACATTGCCCAGTATCGATGCTAACGCAAGTCTTGTAAAAGGCACATAAGAGTGTGTTCAATATTTGCTAAAATAGCGCAAAATTGATAGACAGAATTGAGCACGGCATAAAGGATCAAATGGAAGCCCAAAGTAAAAGATAAAAATGGCAAACATAAAGAAAGGGGCTACTAATCAGCGATACTAAGACTGGGGGGGGGGGATAAAAGGGGAAAGCATAGAGAAAGAAATTAGTCGCAGAGGAAGGGGGGGGGCTACCGATAGATGCAGAGAACATAGAAATGTGCAAAGAAGAATAGCAATTGACAGCATATGGGGTAGATTTACATCAAAATATATAGACATACACATACAATCACACATTTAAACAAATATATACACACTTCATTTGAATATAAACATCAATACCTATATATACATGCACATATACATACAAATATCTAAACATATATATATAAAAGTACATACAAATATCAAAGCATGCATGTGCATACAGACATATACATGTATATAGGTGCCTACATACACACCAATACACATATATATATGTACCTTATGGTGTTGAGGGGAGAGTGAGTGTACTGTTTTTTTGCCCTTCTATTTGCTTCTTCCACTGTTATGTTTCTGAATGTCTCTAATACACTGTCTATCCATCTTTTACGAGGGCTTCCAATAGATCTATTGTTCTCGTATCATTTGTTCATGGTTTCTTGGATAATACTTTGCTCTTTCTGTCTGGTTATGTTGTTGAACCATTTAACTTGTTGTTTCTTAACATATTCCAATGTTGATGTAATCCCTAATTGTTTTCTTAGTTCTTCATTTTTTTATTGTGTCTCTCAAACTGACTAAGCATACGTCATACACATTTTATTTCGGTGGTGTTAATCTAATGGATTGTTCTAGAATCCATTGTCCAAGTTTGACACTGATAAGACAACATTGGTAAAAACAAATGGTGTTGAATAGTGCTTTCTTTGTTTCTAGGGTAATATCTTTGTTTTGTAGTAAAGGTGTTAACTGACAATGATCTGACAAGCCTTGTTACATCTTGCATCTATTTCTGCTTCTTGTTTGTTGTCATATCTCAATGTGCTGCCCAGATATTTGAATTCATCTACTTGTTTTAGTTGTTTATTGTTTATCTGTATGTTGATGTTCTCCTTTTCTCTTGCAATATTCATTACTTCTGTTTTGTCTATGTTGATTTTCATTCCAAATTGCTTGCCTGTTGTGTCTATTATGTTTAGGTGGTCTTGTAGATTTTTTATGCTGTTGTGGAATAAAACCTGGTCATCTGCAAAAAAGTAGTTCATTTGTTTCATTTGAATTTGCTGTTTTTATTTTATATCGTCCGTGTATACAATAAAAAAAGTAGTGTTGACAATACACATCCTGTTTTTCTCCTGTACTACTCACAAAGTCTTCTGTATAGCCTGCTGCTGTTCTTACAGTACAGCTGCTATTGTTATAAAGACTTCTACAAATGTTTATACAATTTAGTTTTACTCCATAATTTTTTAATATTTCCAAGAGTTTTTCTCTGTTTACTTGGTCAAATGCTTTCTCTTGATCTATGAAGGATATGTATGCATTTTGGTTGTATTCTATTGATTTCTCTGCTAACTGTTCAAAATAAATATTGCATCAGTAGATCCTCTGTTTCTTCTAAAACCCATTTGTGTATTACTAAGCTGTTGTTCTAGTACAGGTCTTAGTCTATTCTCTACTATTTTGGCATATAATTTTCCTGCATGGCTTAACAAGGAAATTCCCCTGTACTGGTTACAGTCTCTTTTACTGCCTTTCTTTTTCCATATTGGCACTATGATAGCTTTTCTCCAGTCTGCTGGTGTCTTCTGTTGCCTCCACGCTGTGTTAAAAATTCTGTGTAGCCAATATATTCCTGTTTCTCCTGCTGCTCTTATAATTTATAATGGTATGTTATCTATCCCTGGATCTTTATTATTGTTTGCCTTTTTTATGACCTCTAACATGATGACTACATAGATATGAGAAAGATACCCTCACAATTGCACAAGCATGTAAGGGTCCACACAAGAATAAGTGTACATGATGACACAAAATAAGCACTAACATAAATATATATGCATGCATTCACATAAACATTTTCTGACATAAATACATTTACCATGAACATTCGCACACATAGAGATATATACATGTATTCTCATACACATTCAGTCACATGAAGATATTCACATGTAGTGCTATAACACAAGAGTATGCATACATACAAATGTGGGCCCAAAGTAACTGTATGGATACATAGAACCATGTAAAATAATATGCATTATAATTACTATACCAATGTGATGTTTTTATTATTATTATGACTCAAAATTATACTCTGCAGGTACACATGAGAATACATACAGGAAAGAATTTTTACAAATGTGATATTTGTAACATAGGTTTTGTTCAATTTATTGCAATTAAGACACACATAGATAAACATATTGTAGATAAGCCTTACAAATGTGATGTAAGGAAGTTCATCTGTGATGGCCAAGGTACCGAGTTCGATCCCAAGCATGGGCAAATGTGCATCCGGACCGTTTAGAAAGCAGTGGCAAACTACTGAACATATTTATATTGCCTATAAAATCACTACAGCCAAAAAAATGCTGGGTTAGTGTCTAAGGATACCCTACCAATAACTTGAAGAAGCACAAAAGAAAGTGTGCATGACAGGAACCATACAAATGTCATTTTTTTTATCATAAGAGTGACTCTCGGTTCTAGTCAACAGGCACACATGAGAAACAATAGAAATGTGATGTCTGTAGATCTGGATTCATTTATCTTAGCTACCTTAGTAGATACATGAAAAAACATGAGGTATAATACCAGACAAGTACATTGTTTAGTAGACAGATGAGAAAACATGAGTTATGACACCAGACAAGTACATTGTTTAGTAGACAGATGAGAAAACATGAGTTATGACACCAGACAAGTACATGGCCTAGTAGACACATGAGTTATGACACCAGACAAGTACATAGTTTAGTAGACACATGAGTTATGACACCAGACAAGTACATAGTTTAGTAGACACATGAGTTATGACACCAGACAAGTACATAGTTTAGTAGACACATGAGCTATGACATCAGACAAGTACATAGTTTAGTAGACACATGAGTTATGACACCAGACAAGTACATGGCCTAGTAGACACATGAGTTATGACACCAGACAAGTACATAGTTTAGTAGACACATGAGTTATGACACCAGACAAGTACATAGTTTAGTAGACACATGAGTTATGACACCAGACAAGTACATAGTTTAGTAGACACATGAGTTATGACACCAGACAAGTACATAGTTTAGTAGACACATGAGAAAACATGAGTTATGACACCAGACAAGTACATGGCCTAGTAGACACATGAGTTATGACACCAGACAAGTACATAGTTTAGTAGACACATGAGTTATGACACCAGACAAGTACATAGTTTAGTAGACACATGAGTTATGACACCAGACAAGTACATAGTTTAGTAGACACATGAGAAAACATGAGTTATGACACCAGACAAGTACATGGCCTAGTAGACACATGAGTTATGACACCAGACAAGTACATAGTTTAGTAGACACATGAGTTATGACACCAGACAAGTACATAGTTTAGTAGACACATGAGTTATGACACCAGACAAGTACATAGTTTAGTAGACACATGAGAAAACATGAGTTATGACACCAGACAAGTACATAGTTTAGTAGACACATGAGTTATGACACCAGACAAGTACATAGTTTAGTAGACACATGAGATAACATGAGTTATGACACCAGACAAGTACATGGCCTAGTAGACACATGAGAAAACATGAGTTATGACACCAGACAAGTACATAGTTTAGTAGACACATGAGTTATGACACCAGACAAGTACATGGCCTAGTAGACACATGAGTTATGACACCAGACAAGTACATGGCCTAGTAGACACATGAGAAAACATGAGTTATGACACCAGACAAGTACATAGTTTAGTAGACACATGAGTTATGACACCAGACAAGTACATGGCCTAGTAGACACATGAGTTATGACATCAGACAAGTACATGGCCTAGTAGACACATGAGAAAACATGAGTTATGACACCAGACAAGTACATAGTTTAGTAGACACATGAGTTATGACACCAGACAAGTACATAGTTTAGTAGACACATGAGATAACATGAGTTATGACACCAGACATGTACATAGGTGCTCAGATCCCCATCTGAATAAATCCATTAGTGTAGCTGCCGACAGCTCCAGTTTCAATGTTGATTTATCAGTCTCTTCATATATCTATTATGTTTCTCTTCCCACTGTTCCTATCTCATACCAATCTCACACAGTCTTGAGTGTGACCATGATCCATTGTTGAGACTATGGTCATGATTGGCAGTGTACCGGCTCAATCATTGCCCTCAACACCCACATGACCTGGTACAAATATGAAGGTGTCGGTAATCTTTCTAGTCATAGATTGTGTCAAAATCTCCAACCATTGATGGAAGATGACTCCCATTTAAACTTTTCGGATAATGTTCATTGAGTTACTAAACACATCACATTTGTAAGGCATAAGAATACATACTAGAGAGAAACCTTACAAATGTGATGTTTGTGGTGTAGGATTTGCTCAAGCTTTTAGATTACAGATACACAGAAGAAAACATACACCAGAGAAACCTTATAAATATGATGTAACAAATTTTTCATTAAGTCTCTTGAAGAAACAGAAATCCATGCCGAAAAAAAACCATACAAATGTGATTAATATTGATATATCCACGATGTTGTTTCTTGTATAAATTGGACAGTGTTTTGCATTTCTTGTTTTTACAAATGTGAATTATGTGTTGCAGGTTTTAATCATATTTTTTTAACTTAAAAAAAAACAGATGAGAATCTATACAGGAGAGGAACCATATAAATGTTGCATGCATAATGTAAATTTTTTCACAGTGACAGCTTAAAAATATTTTATTTACAGTCTGAAGACACATAGCAGAATATACAGGACATAAGTCTTACCAGTATAGGGTAACCATGCAGTGGATACCCTCTCACTATGGAATACCAGGAAATGAAAAAGCAGACCAACTGGCTAAGGAAGGTGCTACTGAAGACCAACCAGATGCACTAATCACCTACCATCAGAAAAAACAGATGATCAAGTTAATAAGAAAGCCACAAACACCAACACAAGATGACTATCACATTATGAACAGATCAGAACAAATTATAATTCTATGTCTCAAAGCAGGACACAACAGAATCCACAGTCACATGTATACAAAGTTCAAGATTGACAAAAAGGACATGTGGACAGGCAGTACAGAGTGCCAAACATATACTTCAAGAGTGTTCTAGGTATTGAAATGTTGTGGCAGACATATTGGCCAGAGGAAACAACACTGGAATCAAAGCTCTATGGGACACTATGAACTACAAAAGACAGTGAGTTTTATTAAGGAGACAGAATTGCAGATATAGACATGTTTCAAGTGAACGAAAGAAAGAGAAAAGCCTTACAAATGTCATGTTTGTGGTGTAAGTTTTTCTGTTTCCAGAAACCAAGAGAGAGAGAGAGAGAGAAAGAGACACAGAAGAAAACATAAATGAGAGAAACTTGCCAGGTACTTTGGAAAATTGTCTAAACTGGAGAAATATTTCAGCGACTTGCCATAGTAAATGTAGGTCAATCACTGAAATATAATCAACTGATGTGATATTTTATCAGATTTCTTATGTTGAATGTCAGTATAAAAAAAATCTCAAGACTACATAAATTCACACTTCTATTATAACAATGTGTGTTGATGTGTATTGTTTTTGTTCATGATTATGTTTTCAATAAACATGTGAGACTGTTGTAAAACTGTATAACAATAGTACTTATGTAGAATACACATTTGATTAGTTTTATAGTGAATGCACACACTATCAGATTATAAGATATTGGTAAAGAAAAGATAAAAATAACAGTATACAGGACATTGTCTACATTCCAACCATAAGGTTTTTTTCAAGAAAATTGAAGACAAACAGTAAAAATAATGGCATAATCACAAAAGCATTTGATGGCAGACATTTAACAGCAGAGATGTCCAACGTAACAAAAGCATATGTATATTACGCGAAAGAGCTGGGTACACCTTTAATAATAGCTATATATTTCATTGGAACCTTTAAGTCATGTGGTCTTACTACTGATCTTTCATCTATTTAGATTTTGACAAACGGGACCTTTGTTGTATTGTCGTTCATGTTGTTGTCAGGTATAGTTATTTTATTCTGTTCTCATCCCATTATATTTTTTTAGTGCACGTCTCTATGACAATAAATTGGTTATACCTACATTATTGTTACTTTGGATTTCTCTGCTGTTAAGTGTCTGCCATTCAATGCTTTTGTGATAGTGCCATTATTTTTACTGTTTGTCTTGTATTTTCTTGAAAAAGACTTTACGGTTGAAACATTGGAATGTCTTGTATACTGATACTGTTATTTTTTCTTACCAACACTCTTAGTGTGTGCATTTATTGTACAACTAATCATACTTGAGTTCTAAGTAAGTGCTATGATTGTTTTCCACAGATTGCTTGTTTCGCTCATGTGTTACCTGGGCCCGAGAGGAAAGCAAATAATAGCAACACTATTTACGGTTCTTTCCTAGTACACGGGTGCCAGTAATTTAACTAATTTAACCCAACTTTTACGAAATGTGTAGCGAAATATAAGGCAAGGTAAGGAGAGAGAACTGGTACCGGAAAACAGTTGTAACAGACAACGATTATGACTACTGGCCGTGGAATGCGAATAAATGAATATGAGTTAGGTGGAATGTGGGAAAAGGTAGAAAGCATATTAAAATAGTAGGTGCATCAATCAGTCATTAGAAACAAAACCAATTCGAAAAAAATGAGTACTTCAGGTAACGGAAACAGTTTGGCAATGTTTACATTTTGCCGCATTCGTGACATTCATTCATCATAGGCCTAATGTTGTGTTGCACTCGCGACATAGGCCTAATGTTTACATTTTACTACAGGTAACTAAACCAGTATTGTGTTTAAATTTTGCTGTAAATTTTGCCAGCAATAATTTCGCAACTTAGGCCTAATGTTTTGGTTGGCAACAAGTTGTTGCAACTGGTGCGTTAAAAACTAGAAACCGGAATAAATTATTAAAAACGCGAAGTCGGTATATTGAAAAGTGTGACATCCGGCACCCGCGTACTAGGAAAGAACCCTATTTACATTCCATGCATGTCGTAAGAAGTGACTAAGGAGGTTATGGGATGGAGTTGGCGGTCTCATTCCATATAAGGTCAACATGACCCAAAGCCATGCTAAAGTCAGATGTGTCAGGCTGAAAGGCACAGATATCATAGCATTGCTGTAAACCATGACAACACATTCTGTTCTCTGGTCTACATCCTGCTAATCAGTAGGAATTTGAGAACGAACAAAGAAGAAGATTGCATGGTTTTTTTAATGTGTTTTTTCATTTATTTTCAAACTCCTGTTGAATGCCTATTTTAGCAGGACAATGGTCCTACTAGAATTCCAGCAGGATGTAGAAAACTAATACGTACCAGCACCACTAAACCTTCTATACCTATATTGTTTGTGTCTGTTGTGACTTGTTCTCATGCACTCTGACAAACCTTCTATACATATGTTGTATGAGTCTGTTGTGACTTGTTCTCATGCACTCTGACAAACCTTCTATATATATGTTGTATGAGTCTGTTGTGACTTGTTCTCATGCACTCTGACAAACCTTCTAAACATATGTTGTTTGAGTCTGTTGTGACTTGTTCTCATGCACTCTGACAAACCTTCTATACATATGTTGTTTGAGTCTGTTGTGGCTTGTTCTCATGCACTCTGACAAAACTTCTATACATAGGCCTATATTGTTTGAGTCTGTTTGTGGCTTGTTCTCATGCACTCTGACAAACCTTCTATACATAGGCCTATATTGTTTGAGTCTGTTGTGACTTGTTCTCATGTACTCTGACAAACCTTCTATACATATGTTGTTTGAGTCTGTTGTGACTTGTTCTCATGCACTCTGACAAACCTTCTATACATAGGCCTATATTGTTTGAGTCTTGTGACTTGTTGTAATGTACTCTGACAAACTGTTATTGTCCATCTTTTGATTTTCCTCATACACTAGTTACTGTGTCTGCCTTGGGTCTTAACATATACTATATATATGTAAATGTGTGTGTGTGCAGACCACACAAGTGGATGTGTATAGTCTTATTTATTATTGTGTGTTCGTTCTCAGACTCCAGCAGATTAGCAGCATGTAGTCTGGAGAACAGAATGTGCTGTGTCATGCTTTACAGCATTACCGCGATATCTTCACTTTACGACTTGACACATCTGACTTCAACATGGATTTGGGTCACTTTTACCCTTTATGTGATACGATAGACAACTCCATACCATAACCTCCTAAGTCATCTCTTGTGGCATATGTAACAGTGTTGATGATGTGTTGTCGTGTATTGCTTAGGGCTGAGAGATAAATCCCATTTGGGGAACAGAATAAGGGTATACAACGGAAATCTGTTTTTTTATAAATGTAAGGAACGTAACTAGACATAGAATTTACCCAGGGAAAATAAGTAATAGATTTGAAAAGATTAGAGGGGCTTAGTAGCTGTAGTAAAAAAAAAAAGTAAGGTAACCCATAGCATTTATTAATGCCGTAGAGGTGTGAGATGTTAACGATCTCACATTTCAGAGGCTCTGCAAATGAGTGCAGTAGCCATCTCCTCTCCCTCGCAGTCTTTACTTCCCGGATTAATCAGGTATCCATTTAAGACTGGGTCGACCTGGGAGCCATTGCGATCTGAAAACATTTCCGCCTCAACTGGGAGTAACGGAAGACTAAATGTTGGACCATGACAAGAGAATTTCGTTTTAGTCATAAATTAAATCGGGAAGAATTTATGTTTGAGTGTTGACAAGACAAGATGAATTTGCTAGAACACAAATTAAGATGGTAATGTGTACAGGAGAAAATGTGAACAATGTTGGAGAAAACATAGGGTTGTGCATAACATGAATGATTTGCGACAGTTCGCAGACTGAAAAACGATTTTCCGTCTGGAAAATTCTCAGGTGAGCAGAGTGTAGTCTAGAGAATAGAATATTCTGTGACATTTAAAGTGTGACTGCAATATCTGCACCTTTGATCTGAAAGATTTTGAAGCGTTAATTATCACACTCCCTTTGGATCTCTCTTGTAGTTGGACAATGATCCTACTAGATTTCCAGCAGAATATAGTCCAGAGAAAGGAAATGCATTGTGTTGCTATTCTATTTGTTCCAATGACCGGGCACATTTCTTTGGCGGAATGATACATCTGATTTGGTGACTTATGGGTAACTTTGATCTATGGGAGAAATAACTCCACCTTTAAAACTTTTATCTCATGCAATGTTTCCTTCACACTTATATTATAACAATGTGTGTTGGTGTGTATTGTTTTGTTCATGATTATATATCCAGAGCACTCTGGATTCTGAACTTCCGGTAGTGACATCCATTGATGGAGGGTGTTTCTCTAATCAAGACTAGGTCATTCCGTCGATCGTTGTATTAATCAACTAACATCGTAAAGTCCAGACCGATTTGTGTAACAGAAGTCAGTTCATTTCAATTCTTTTTCATTCAAACACAACCAATATTCGTACTTTTCAAGAACTGCACAGAATAGCGTTGAACAGACAGAATTGGTGAGATTTGACGTCTGCCCTATGCGCTAACTTCAGCACAAAAGGAAATTGAATGAATGAATGTTTTCTCCCTTCACTTACTGGAAAGATTTTGGGCACAGGACAGTAATCATCTAACCATAATTACCCATCTTGTGACATCTTATCTACCTGACATCACAGGTGTATAAATTCCTCATGAAACGTACACACAGAGAGAGCATGTACCAACAGATATTGATTGACATGTGACCAACAAATGCAGTGGAATACCATTATAACAACCTGGTCAAGATCCACATAATATTGATGTTGTAATAGAAATTCTCTATATACAGTACAGACAATATAGAATAAATATATTTGGTGATTTTTTAAGTGTTGTTATATAGGGAAATATGTTATATAGGGAAATATGTTATATAGGGAAATATGTTGTTATACAAGAATGTGCTATAGAAGGATTCCACTGTAGTAAACATAAAGCATGGAAGCTTTAAATTCTTCATATGTGTTCCTTCTCAAACTCCTGCAGATTAGAAGAATGTAGTCCGGAGAATGGAATGCATTGTATCGTGGTTTACTGCAATATCTGTACCTTTCGACCTGATACATCCAGCTTAAGCATTGCTTTTGGGTCACTTTGACAGATGGTGTAGCCAACATCATCTCCAAAACCTTAGTGGTTCTCTTATGATGTGTGTGGCAGATAACAATGTCTCTATTCATTACTTCCTGTTCATGCCATGGCAACATAGGTGGGAGACTTAAAATAAACCATGGGAATATGTACAATTTATTTGTATCTTTTTCATTCTCCTGGAATGTGTCTATATCTGCAGTTTTATTTATTCAAAAACGTGACTGTGTTTTGTAACATCTACAGAGTCATCAAGTATTTTTTTTAAAGAGTTTTTGTCCCTGAGCCGGTGTATTTCCTAAATCATTTCATATTCAGGAGATTCTTGAAGTGTATGTTCTGAGATTCCTATCTATGTGGCTGTGCTATAAATTTGGAAATGTGTATACGTGTGACTGGAATTGGCTGTGTCCTGTTCTGAAGCATAGAAGGACTACTTTCTGATCTGTTCATAATTTGGTACAGTGAAATCCCTCTTTATTGGCATACATTTGTAAAAAAATTTCTATTTAAGATTTTTTTAAATCCCCTAACTATATTTATTGTTTGTACAGTATATAGTGAATTTCTGTTATTACATAAATATTTTGTCGGTCTGGACCAAGTTGTTGTGATAGGATTCAACTAATTATCTTGTGTTGGTTGGCTTTTTGGTTGCTTTGATCATCTGTTTCTTTCTATGATAAGTTATGGCACACCATAAGCAACACCCATAGCTAGTTAATTTGCTTCCTCATTTCCAGACATTCTAGTATACACTGCATGGCTACCTTGTACTGACAACCTACTTAAGTAGCAGAATTTGTAGACCTGCAGTGCAATATATAGAAACCTCTGAGTTACCTTTAAATTGCCAGGAAAAATACCTTTACAGACACCACTAAATCACTAATTCAACTACAGAAGACATGCACTTTTTTAAGAATGACATTGTGCTGCCAAGAGTGGAACTACTCAGCAACATTTGGATATCGAATACAACAAACTTCCCAGCAATTAGTACTCAGTCAGTTAGTTCCTCTTTTGCCAAGTTTGGCACATAGGGCGGATGTCATAGTTCTCCATGCCTGTCGGTCAGTTGCTAGGGACTGCAGGTCTTGTGCATTTATGCCTGTTGATTTTAATTCATTCATAAATGTTCTTCTGAGCATTATTTTTGGTCTTCCCTGTTTTATTTTCCTGTCTGGTGTCCACATGAAGGCATGTCGTGGAATTCTGTCTTCCTTCATTCTAAGTGTGTGGCCGATGTATGTCCAGCGGCGTTTTCTGATGATGTTCGTCACGTATTCTTGTTTTGTCTTCTCAATTAGTACTACAGTATTAATAAAAATTTGAAGTCTATATTGTTTTATGAAATGTAACCCAGAAAATCATATCCAAACAGATTATATTTATCAATAACTGTCTCTGTTATTTAATTCTGCATGAAATGACCAGAGTTGATATCAAATGATGAAATGTGGTAAACACAACAGTGACCGTAGAAATGGTGAAGTAATCCCTTTAGCTGTGAACAGTTAGATCTTGACAGCCAATAGCCTTTCTGATAAAATCACATGTCCTCCTCAGTTCACATGACCTGGTATAAGTGTTGTTGTATCAAAGGTATTGTTGTGTTATGGGTTTTTGTTGGATGGATATTTAGTCCCTGATAGGAGGCATCTCAGGATTATCATATCCTGTCAGGAGCACAGCACACACTTGTGTCAACTATCTCATTCCAGTGTGCCAGTATCTCAGGATTATCACATTCTGTCAGGAGCATACTACACACTTCCAGGTCAACCATCTCAGAATTATCACATTCTCTCAGTATACTGCACACTTCTGGGTCAATTATCTCAGGATTATCACATTCTGTCAAGAGCATACAGCACACTTCTGGGTCAACTATCTCATCACTTCTTCTTTCAGGTTTCTTAACCCTTCCAACGTGCTGGAATATCTAGCATTCCCTCCCACCAAAGAAGAATGTGCTGGGCCATTGGTACAAATAAAACAGCTACACAACATATTTCCATTAACTGGAATATCCTGCTGGAAATTTAGGAGCATTGTCCAGCTACAAGAGAGATCCAGCTGGAGTTTGAGAATGATTGCTGAAGAAGAGTATCATTCCATCACCTAAGAATTTGCCACATAAGGACAAATATGCAATGTCCACTAGCCTTCATCTGCCACATAAGAACAAATATGCAATGTCCACTAGCCTTTATATCTTCATCTGCCACATAAGGAAAAATATACAATGTCCACTAGCCTTCATATCTTCATCTGCCACATACGGAAAAATATGCAATGTCCACTAGCCTTCATCTGCCACATAAGGACAAATATGCAATGTCCACTAGCCTTCATCTGCCACATAAGGACAAATATGCAATGTCCACTAGCCTTCATCTGCCACATAAGGAAAAATATACAATGTCCACTAGCCTTCATATCTTCATCTGCCACATAAGGACAAATATGCAATGTCCACTAGCCTTCATCTGTCATATAAGGACAAATATGCAATATCCACTAGCCTTCATGTCACATAAGGACAAATACGCAATGTCCACTAGCCTTCATGTCACATAAGGACAAATACGCAATGTCCACTAGCCTTCATCTGCCACATTAGGACAAATATGCAATGTCCACTAGCCTTCATGTCACATAAGGACAAATACGCAATGTCCACTAGCCTTCATCTGCCACATTAGGACAAATATGCAATGTCCACTAGCCTTCATATCTTCATCTTTGTTTGATAAAAGACAAGAATAAGAAATTGTGCCAATGTCAATTTTGTTCACAGATGACTGGTTGTCAGCCTATCCCCCAACTTTTCTAAATAACTTCCTTGCGTAGGAAACAGATAATGAAGTCTTACTGAATGACAACTAACACACTATCACATGAAATAGTACACACAACAAAACACAGAATAAAATCATACAAATAACAATACACAGGACATAATCGATGTTTCAACCAAAAGGCCGTTATCAAGATAAGAACATAACATCAAAAGACGATGAATAGAAATGATCACACCACAACAAACGTGTCAGAGCGGAATATGGATGTGAGATGCCGGAAGGATAGGAACAAAAAGTACATTAAAACGTAAATATAGGTGGAAACGAACAAAAAGATGACTTAAATGACGGAATTTCTTTTCCGGGGATCATCATAAATGATGTAACAAAATGAATAAAGACAAAGACCACACTGACCGAGAACTAGACAAAAGAGTGGTCGGAATTGCGTCCAAATTGGTTGGGGGTATCCAACTAAAAAAAATAAGACGATTTTGTAGAGCGCACCTAGATCTATCATCTGTGGTGATCTGATGGCAGTGACCTGAATATCAAGAACACAACGGTAGCCATCGCCATTGAAGTGTGTGGCAACAGGAATAAGTGTTTTGTGCTTGATGGTATGAAGATGGTTACAGAAGCTGTCACACAATCTTACATATGGTCACGTAAATTACATTACGGGATTCACATGTAAATGTCCTCATGGGCACAAATGATAAAGTCTGCAGCACATAAATAGATGGAGAGCAACAATTCCAGCCCTATGCTCCACAGGGAACTGAAATGAAAAAAGAGAGTAATCAAATTCAAAAATATCTCAACCCTGGTCAACCCAGTTGGCAAATTTCATTAATGAGAGACAGCTCTCTTAATAACTGGGTCTGTCTGTTGGTGTGTTACTAAGAAATCTACAATACCTGCACGGGTTCATAGTTCATGTGTGTACATGTCTGCCTTCAAAGTGATGATAAGAATAATGTCTTATGCCATGAGATGGGCAGTTTTCTACTTAATTGATCAATTTACTAACTAAAAGACATATTCTAAGTGCTCATTACAGTTCTCTCGGAGTTTCTGTCAACCAAGTAGAAGATGTAAACTTTCATTCCAAAAATAAAAACAACGCTGACGATGAAATAAAGACACCCTTTACTGCACATCACAGAAAAATACAAAAAAAGCAAAGCAGTTAAAATGTCAGACATGATTGAACAAATAAAACATTTTGTGGTTTTAACACAACCTTGAAAAATGACCTGCAAAGATATCTTAGACACAAGTACTCACTTGATGCCAGGGAGCACTGAATGTGAAGGAGCACTTATAGCAATATTGCCCTCAGGAGCAAAAACTCTAAAAAAAAAAACTATGTGCTACTTTTTACTATCTTGTGCTATATCCCCAGTCACATTTTGCTATCTTGTGCTATTATTTCTATATCCCCAGTCACATTTTAATTGAATGTTTTTTTACTTTATTTTTCTACGTAATCAGCCATGTGCCCAACCCTCCCTTACTCTCTACGTATGACTGTATACAGTGCTACAATTCTTTATTTCTTGAATCCAGGACTATAGAGCATTTATTTTATTTAATTATTTTTTGTTGCCACGCATTTCATCTGGGAGACTAGGGAATCAACTGCACAGACAATTGAACACTGTATGGCATGTTCAAACTCAACTCACTGTAACTGAGGTATCTCTTGGAAAATAGTGAATGACATGGGAAGTGGTTACTGTGATAGGTCAAAACATGTGTTGCTAACCTTGTAGCATCAGAGGGGAGATGTTTATTTGGCAGCTCAAATTATGTGTTGTTAACTTGTAACTTGTGGGGAGGAGTTCTGCGGAAGCTCATAATGATAATAAAACCAATAGCCCGCCAAGGTCGTAGGGATGTCACATTGAGATATTTAGTGCAAAAATATCTCCATGCATTTCTACCATCCTAGTGAGTTTGGAGTTTACAAGATTTAATGATTGTTAACAAGATTGTTGACCCGTTGATACATTAATTCTATCATGCACAAACACATTGGTCTTATGTTCTCTGTAACAGATGTCCAACAAATATTATGTAACTAAATAGTGATTGGTTACTATCAAGTTTGCACATTTGCATACAAAGTTGTACCACACTAAAAAATTATACAAAGAATTGACAATTGAAAGCAAGATACAACATGACTTAATGGGCACCTTGCTAAACTAAATCATAAATACAAGCAACAGCAAATTGTCTACAGAGTGTGTCATGAGAAATGTAGCAATACTTCAAAAATTTAAAAGAATTAGTAATACAAATTGAACATCACAAAATAAATTTATTCATAAGTTCTGAATATGAGAAAAATACATTAACTGTGGGATGAAACAGTATTTATTTTGCTGTCATGTGAAACCCATGGTTCGTACATTTTACTCTCACATGAAACCCATGGTTCGTACATTTTACTCTCACATGAAACCCATGGTTCGTACATTTTACTCTCACATGAAACCCATGGTTCGTACATTTTACTCTCACATGAAACCCATGGTTCGAACACAAACGTACACTAGTCATATAAAGGGCTTCTCAACTAAATGAAGAATATAAACAACAGAGTCATAATGATTTGCCAATGCTATAGGGATAGGCAGTGAGCTACTAAAGATTATGTCAAGATTTCAATCAAGACACAAACTCGATATTTACAGCTGGCTATTTTCTGATTATACCATAATCTTAATGCCTCATACTTATTCAAACAAATGGTTGGTTGTAGATGAGTATTCCGTGAGCTCACGTCATTTGACCCAATGCCATTATGTGTTATATGCACGTGTTAGTCAGCCATTATGTGTTATATGCATGTGTTAGTCAGCCATTATGTGTTATATGCACGTGTTAGTCAGCCATTATGTGTTATATGCATGTGTTAGTCAGCCATTATGTGTTATATGCATGTGTTAGTCAGCTATTATTTTGCTCATCTGGCCTTGGGGAGAGAAGCATTCTTATGTCATTGAAATGATTAACTGAAACTATCATGCTTGTTTTTATATTATGGTATTTTTCAGTGTGGGTGCTTGTTGGTTGGTGCATGTTTTATATGAGGCTATTGAACACTTTATGTGTTTCATGTTTTGTCTATGTTCAAAGTCATATCTAGGTATTAGACATGTTGGTTATCCTCCTCGAACATCAAACATGTCCATAGGTGCCTCAGTAAATCTCCGCCTCAGTAAATCTCTCAGGGTATAACAGCTGATAGTTCCAGATCTATGTTTGTTCACAGCTTTTTACAAAACATCATTGTTAGGTACCGGTATTCTATACGGGCCATGCCCGTCCTCACTCCCAATTAGCACATTCTCAATATTGACTCATGTTCACTTATTTAAAAATCATCTGATTGTGTGGATTCACGAATAGCGATGTGTATGTCTACTCGGTCCATAGGCTAACCATCTGTTATGGTGGAGAGGCTTACTAATTTGTCAGCCCATTCATTTCCCTACACACCTTGTCTTAAAGTTGTCCTTGATGACAAAAGATGTTCAAGGTACGGTGGAAGAAGATGGGGTAGACAGAAGACATGGATGGATAATATCAATTACTCCCGCCAAAAACAGATGTGTCAGGCCATTGGTACAAATAAAACAGTGACACAACGCATTTCCTTTTTCTGGACTACATCCTGCTGGAAATCTAGTAGAACCATGGCCTTGTTACAAGTTGTTACAAGGGAGATCCAGCGGGTGTTTGAGAATGAACACTGAAAAAGAAGATATCAATGACTGAATAGTGTTGTCTTAAAGGCATGGTTGTGCTACCGAGGTTTATGGATGCATGTTTAGTCACGGAAGATAGTCATTCGAGTATGGAAATATCTTAAGGTGTTGATAAGAACACTGTGCATTAACAGAACTTGATACAAAAAGGCATACAAAAGACTTGTTTAATGATGCTACTGACTTCTTAACGATTAGTATTTCACTGCTTGTAGCATTGTCATTTAGATATCTTGGTTGCTTCCTTGATTTTTTTAATAATAATTTCTGACCATAGCATTTATATGGAGGGGGGGGGGGGGTTGAATTCAACTTCAATGATTAAGATAGAGCAGAACATTTAGACAGAAGCAGTTTGTGGTTCCATATAAGCACCAATATTTTAGATTTGTTGATTTAGATAAGATGGTTCCAATAGTTTCTTGTTATATATTATGTTCCTGTAATAAGATTGGTGGGTAATTGAAAGCGGCATGATAATCTTGTGAACAGAAAGTAAAGATAGAAAAAAGTCAATGATCATCAGTAACAAAAACTATGTCTCACTACAAAGTGAAATTTTACCACGTGAAATGAGAAGTGTTGAGACTCTGACTTGGGCAATAAGATCATTCATTGTGAAAGATGAACATTTCAATCAAGCAGACAAAATCAAGTTAAACTCAATTCTATTGATAAAAGTTTCCTTATATGAAAATCCTTCTAGATACAAAATATTTTGTAATTGTAAACACAATGATCCATGGACCTTCTTCTCGGCAGAGTTGATATCTTGTGATGATAGTCACAGACATATGGTAGCTAACATGAACAAACATCTGACAACGGTCAAATAAAACAGTAGCACAATGTATTTATTTTCATTGGCTCAAATCCCACAAGAAATAAATCGTATACTGACATGAATGCAAATAAAGAACTTCAATACAACAATACAAATAAAACCAACCCAATACAAGTACAAAATTAAATAAAAATCAACCATTACATTTTTATGAAATGATTTGTCATAGGGATGGGATACTTTCATATAATCTTTGTTCAAGTGTCACAGGGATAAGCTACTTTCATATAATCTTTGCTCAAGTGTGACGTTTAGCATACCATAAATTACCAAGTCTAGAAACTCAGAGAAAATAAATGAAGACTTGACAACAGAGAGAGAAAAATAAGAAGGTAGGCTCATGTTTCAAGATAAGCTGAACTATCAAAGACCATCATATATGAACCATGCATGGAAAGAGAAAAGGGGCACCAGAAATGAAGCGATAGGGAGTGGACAGAGCTGTCTTGTTTTTACAAGCAGATGTACATGACAAATAAGATATGGTAACTAATAATCCAGTTAAACTCCCTCAGCACACAAATACGGTGTTAGTGAACTGAAACCAGTGCTATTTGTGTCACTTATACTCAATGCATGACCTTATAGATGATTCTTCAGTAAAGGTATATAATCATTCACATTTTATGCTGCCCTTTGGTGCCCACTAGACTGCTTGTAGTCTTTTATTGTTTACTTTAAGCATGATTGTTGTATAATCAATGTTTCTTCTTCTTTTTTGGGACATGTTAATGTTTTATTGATTCACACTTGGGAGAGTTATTGAACATAGTGGAGCATACAGGACAACCAGATGGAACATGCAGATGGAAGTAGAGGTAGTTTCCGCTGAACTCAAGTTGCTCTTTAGAACTTTATTTACTAAGGCAGTTATTGTATCAGGCTCACAATCCATGCCTTGAAAGATGCAAAATGCACAATGTTGATAAGTGCTTGGCATCTTTAGCTACTTCCAACATCTGTGGCATCACTTTGATTTACTGCTCTTGGCGTGCAGCTGTTCATGGTCATGAGAGAGCAGACAGACCAGCATAAAATGCATTAATGGATGGGGGTGTTGAAAATGGACACGGGAGACGATGACACATGGAGTGACGAGACAAGGCTGATTCAGAGAATTTGATATTAAATGTGGAATACAGCTGGATTCCTACACAGTAGAACTAGGAGTGTATTCAACCACTGAACCACAGGGAACAATTGGTATCCATACCCATATTGTTGCAGCAGAAATTCACAGCAATTATTCTTCATGAGGAAATGATAATTGCAGGTACACTTGAGCACTTTTGATTTGAAATACATTTTTTTGTCATCAAACTGGTAAACCTAGCATGAGTCTAAAACATACTATGATAGATTGATGGAGTACTTCATAGATTTATGTTAGCAACAGTATACAACACTATGATGGATTTGTTAACAACAGGAAACTGATAGATTTATGTTAGCAACAGTATACAACACTATGATGGATTTGTTAACAACAGGAAACTGATAGATTTATGTTAGCAACAGTATACAACACTATGATGGATTTGTTAACAACAGGAAACTGATAGATTTATGTTAGCAACAGAATACAACACTATGATAAATTTATTTTAACAGAACACTCATACCTTATATTAACAATACAACAAAAGTATTTCATAAAAGAAGTCCAAGATATTCATAAACATTCCATTTTCTACATTATCATTCTTCAGTCAGTCATCAGCTTAAAGTGGTAACAGCTTCAATGTACCTTCAGCGTAAAGTGGTAACAGCTTCAATGTACCTTCAGCTTAAAGTGGCAACAGCTTCAATGTATCATCAGCTTCAATGTATCATCAGCTTCAATGTAACTTCAGCTTAAAGTGGCAATAGCTTCAATGTACCATCAGCTTAAAGTGGCAATAGCTTCAATGTACCATCAGCTTAAAGTGGTAACAGCTTCAATGTACCATCAGCTTAAAGTGGTAACAGCTTTCAATGTACCTTCAGCTTACAGTGGCAATAGCTTCAATGTAGCTTCAGCTTACAGTGGCAATAGCTTCAATGTACCATCAGCTTACAGTGGCAATAACCTCAATGTACCATCAGCTTACAGTGGCATTAGCTTCAATATACCATCAGCTTACAGTGGCAATAACCTCAATGTACCATCAGCTTACAGTGGCAATAACCTCAATGAACCATATGATTTAATTTTCAGAGCTGCATAGGTTCTGAAGCATTTTCTTCAGGTGATATTTGCTCTCCCTCTTCTCTGTAAACTTGACATGCACAAAGAATGTCTTCTACTACTATAAAGAGTATGAGAGAAAGTGAAGACTTCGGGGAATTAAATTGAACAAAATTATAAACCAAAAACAAACTAAATTGATGTTTCGATAAAAAGTCTTTATCAATAAAAAAGAAAGGCAAAGATGCATGGTGCAAGAGTTGGAAAATGGCACAAAGAAGAATAATGAAATAGTGTAAACCAGGATAAAATAAATAACAAACAGCAATTTTTAAAATGTTGATGGAATGAGGATAGAACAACATGAGATAATAAACATGGAGTCATCAGATTGACAAACAGAATAATTACCGGGTATGTATTAAATATGCATGATTCTAAAGTCATAAGGCTGAAAAGTGTCATTAAAAAAAGATAAAAAAGAGATAAAAAAAAAGGACTCTCAAAGAAAGTATACTTAGCTCTATCATGAGAAAAACAAAATTCAGTAGCAGTGACTTGATTGACATGATCAGACAACATTAATCTAAAGACTAACCTGATGTGAACAGATGATAGTAAACATAAAGAACAGTGACGTGAAATGATCATATGATTTCAACATTAATCTTAGGCGAGCGTCTCTTGCAAATTTTAGTGGTTATACTGGCAACTGTTCGTGCACAATTGCACTTCATCATGTCTCTCTATTACATTTTTTTAAAATCATACGATGGTAAATGTCATGTGACACTGGATGAGCACGATCTATTCTAGAGATACATCACTTTCATTCTGTCAAGACTGTGTTAAGGAGGATGATTGAAAAAAAGAAGTCAAAATCGAGAAACATCCAGTTCAGAATCCATTGGCGGGTCACAATGGCCATCAATATGTATACTTGATGTAAAATCACTATGAATTATGATAGTAAAGAATTGTGGGGAATAATGTTATTACTAATGAGCCCGGTTTTAATTAATTTCCCTCTTTAACTGCACTTTTTAAAAACCCGATTATTTTACCTTTTTGTAATAATAAAAAAAATACTTATTATAACGCATGAATGTTTACCAATATCCCTGTATAACACACAATGTTAAAAAATGGTTGAAATGTAATAAATTACAAAATCTGAACTTTTGACATGCGCAATTTTAAAAGAAAATACCGGATTTGAAATTATATGTCTGGAAAGGTTAGGGTTAGTCTCCCCAACATCTTTTCTGCTGTAAACTAAGGTGATGTAAAAGGGGAGAGAGAGGCCGTAATAAAACACCAGTCTGGGACAGACCATAGCATTGAAAATAGTAGGATAGACTGGGTATATGTATTTTAGGTGGTGACCTTGCTTTTCATTGCACATCTTTAATTTAAGCAACACATTCAGTCCATTCTCTGGACAATACAGTTATGTGGACTCATTGGGAACAGTTTTAAAGTGACGTAATTTATCAGTGCTGAGGTTGACACTCATGTAAACACATTACACAAGGGAAATAACCGTTAATGACCAGCTATGCCATTCATGCGCAAGGGACATAACTTATGTTAATAATTGTCATCTTATGTAACAAAATTCGGTTATAACGTACATATTCTGTCAGATTCAACCAATTCGTTATAATGGAATTCCACTGTACCAAGTAGATATAGTAACAAGTTGATTTTGTCAATGACATTGAACATAAATGGGACAAACATAGTGACGGATATTTATTGGCATTACGTCTACAATTCTAGAGCCATTTTAGACAAACTAAGTTATTTCATGTTTTATTTATTCATTCCTCTCATATTTAATATGAGACATGGAAGAAAAAACCCCACAAATTAGACACATATTTGATGTATGCATATTTGTATTTAAATGTGCAAACATTATTTTAATACTTCTAATCGCAAATAAGTTACTGCATTTTCAAAACACCCACCAAAAATTAGGAACATTTTTAAAAAAAGAACCCAATGGCAAGGGATTTTGTACGGGTGCTAAAAGTTAAATTCTGGACTAGCTTGATCAATGAGAAATATTTGGTGTAAAAAATGTTCTTGAGGATAGACTAAAACCAAAAGAGGAAAAATGACACAAAATTCATAACGATACATAAGTTTCACATACAGGCCAGTTTTCTGTAAGGATTAAAGCTAAACATTACATTACAATACAAGTAATGTCTATTTCCTGCACAAGTCAGATATTAATTCATATCTACTTTTTCTTCCCCTTTTTGATTCCTGTGGCCGCTGTATCAGGACTTTCACCTTGAGCTATTGATAACTTTTTCTTCAGCTCCAAGAGAATGGCAACTTCTGCATCAATAACAGATTTCTCAGCTTTGGCAGCTTTCAAGTCTCTCACCTTGGCACCCTGCATAGATGTCACAATATACTATCAATGACAACAGACACATATAATATAATTCGCAACAAGTCTCACAACATACTATTAACCAGATCGCAATGAGAGTCACAGCGCGTCACCGCTATTACCTGCACCTTACAGTTGCCGAAGGTCACTTTTTAAAAACTTCTGTCGTTGCGATCTATATGACATTTTTTGTGTGTGCTGGGTCTATTAAAAACCATGACCATTGCGTAGATCCGTGGTTTAGCTTCCAGTTTTATGTTTCAATCAAAGCGGTCGCACCGTAAGACTGATTTATTACGGATTTTTTTAAATTAGAGGAGTTTTAACCGATTTTCCAGTCACTCTTTCTTTACTTGTTTTGTTATGATCTATATTACATTTTTAGTTTGCGCTGAGACTATTAAAAACCATAACCATTGCGTAGAACCATGGTTTAGCTCTCTGTTTTATGTTTCAATCAAAGTGATCGGACATAAGACTGATTTATTACGATTTTTTAAAAATTAGCGAAGGTCGGATGTGTCAGGCCGAAAGGCGCAGATATCACAGCAATGCTGTAAACCATGACACAACGCATTCCGTTCTCCGGACTACATCCTGCTGATTTGCAGGAGTTTGAGAACGAACGCAGAAGAAGAAGAAGACCTAGTTTTGGAAATGGAAGATATTATTCATATGTACACTGATGATGACAGCCGTAATTGCGATGGAAATATGCACGATGTGGGTAATTTGCATATCAAATATAACGTGGAAAGTGATGTTCCTTGTTAGATAGGCCTAATGTTTCCAACAAAGAGATGGACATACATGGTACTAATTGTAACATTGTGAATTTCGCCGTAGTGATGTAGATGTGAGGAGAAGTTGAGAATTTTGTACAAAATGTTGGTGGTCTGTACATAATCTTGATGAGATTGCCACACGTTATGAATACTTTAGCATCATTGTCAACAATGAGTTTTTCAATTTGTAGCCGATCTGACAAATTTGTATGTAACATAACGCAAAGAACAAACAAGGAAAGAAGACACATGCTGAATATCTGCAACTGTCATTGAAATGAAATATCATTTTTAAAATTTATATTATGATAGATCTGTGTATTCTGTTTGAGTATGGCATGTACTGAAGTACAGATGACTGGTTCAACGTTTTGAGCATATCACCCTGTTTGGGAAAAAGGAGATTTGAGAATATATCTCACTATTTTTGTCTCAATATGACTCCACTATGAAGAACTCTATATAAGAGATAGAGGTCAACAAAGAGAAAAGTTACTAGATGGGCTTGTATCGTGGCACGGTAGAAGCTCACCAACCGAGCTTATTGACAACACAAGAGACAGAGAGTCGTGGAGAAACATGATCGCCTACGTCAGTCGGCATGGCACTTGATTGATTGATGAAGAACCCCTAAAGGTAAAAATAATTTTCTCCATATTATGTTGAGTTTGAGTTTATTTTTAAAAATATATAAGTATTAAATTATCTTTGATATATTTTCATGTGAGACTTTTCATTTTCTGGTGACCTGCCAAACCTGAGTTTGATATGATGAACAGTTTGAAAGAAAATGTATTTTTAACATCATCATATCGACAATTTGGTGGAGTTTTATTATCAATGGCAACAGATCTGTCACACCATATTATCAATGACAACAGATCTGTCACACCATATTATCAATGACAACAGATCTGTCACATCATACTTTCTTTTGTTACTGCATGTTTTCCTGTGAAGGAGTTCATGGAGGCTTTCTATGGGCTGTGGAAATAAAGGCTGCATTTCCATAGCAGATGCTATGACATGTACAGGAAGGATTTTGATTGTACCTCCGAAAGAAAAAAATCCTGTTCCAACAGTGAACTGAACCCGGGACCTCAAGGGTCTGAGAACTGTGTTCTAACCACGCCTGCCATGAGCTCCACCTCATATGACAGTATGAATATTCTTTGTTCCCCTCTCGAGCCACAGCAACACACAGGTGCTGTATATGTGCTCCACCTGGCACAAGATAAGAGAGTGCAAACATACTTTCTTAAGGGTCACAAAAATAACTTACCTGATTTGTGACTGCTTGGTTTAAATCATTCACATCTCCAGCATGCGTAGTTACTTCCCCTTCTGGTTGAGATTTCTGGCCCTTTGCCTTGTTAGGCTAAAAATAAATACTTGTGTAAATAAATTGTTAGGAAAAATGGACAAGAATAGCATATAAAGTGGTAAAACTTACATTTATCAAGATAAAATGGGAGCAAAGTTACCCGAAGATAAAAGTGGAAATGAAGATAGTGTTTAATCATAGGTTCCCAAGCCATAGTTTTCTGTGGGGTCACCAACTGAAACAGCAAATTAAAACACTGATTTTAAAACAATTTTCATTCTTAATTGGTGTCTCCTTCATTTGCTTACACATTTCCATATTTCAAATGATCCTGAGAGAAGGATGGCAGTCAGCTCCAGTCTCTGAGCAATGCTATACAGCTTTTCATGAACAGAGCATCTGCTATAAGTGTTTCACTGTTATATTACTGGTGTTACAGGTACATAAGTCTGTTGTGCTGGGGCAACTATGCAATAAGTGTTTCACTGTTATATCACTGGTGTTACAGGTACATAAGTCTGTTGTGCTGGGGCAACTATGCAATAAGTGTTTGACTGTTATATTACTGGTGTTACAGGTACATAAATCTGTTGTGTTGGGGCAACTTTGCAATAAGTGTTAAACTGTTATATTACTGGTGTTGGGGCAACTATGCAATAAGTGTTTGACTTATATTACTGGTGTTACAGGTACATAAGTATGTTGTGTTGGGGC
Organism: Meghimatium bilineatum; assembly: GCA_034231615.1. Taxonomy (NCBI): domain Eukaryota; kingdom Metazoa; phylum Mollusca; class Gastropoda; order Stylommatophora; family Philomycidae; genus Meghimatium; species Meghimatium bilineatum. Next base: position 9,019,004 of record CM067322.1, on the reverse strand, counting down.
AACTATGCAATAAGTGTTTGACTTATATTACTGGTGTTACAGGTACATAAGTATGTTGTGTTGGGGCAACTATGCAATAAGTGTTTGACTTATATTACTGGTGTTACAGGTACATAAGTATGTTGTGTTGGGGCAACTATGCAATAAGTGTTTGACTTATATTACTGGTGTTACAGGTACATAAGTATGTTGTGTTGGGGCAACTTTGCAATAAGTGTTAAACTGTTATATTACCGGTGTTGTATAGGTAAATAAGTCTGTTGTGTTGGGGCAACTATGCAATAAGTGTTTGACTTATATTACTGGTGTTACAGGTACATATGTCTGTTGTGCTGGGGCAACTATGCAATAAGTGTTTGACTTATATTACTGGTGTTGGGGCAACTATGCAATAAGTGTTTGACTTATATTACTGGTGTTACAGGTACATATGTCTGTTGTGCTGGGGCAACTATGCAATAAGTGTTTGACTGTTATATTACTGGTGTTACAGGTACATAAATCTGTTATGCCGATCTTGTATTTGTGATTTAGTTGGTAATTTAGTATAATATTTCCTGTTTGTAGTTGGAAAATGATAAAATGGTTTATCTGGAGAGCTGATAGTAAGGTTTATTTTGTATTTTAACTGGGAGTTAGCACACACAATTGGTGTCTTATAGTTAGAATAATCTGGGTGTTAGCACACACAATCTGTGTCTTATAGTTAGAATAATCAGGGTGTTAAGCACACACACTTGGTGTCTTCTTCTTCTTCTGCATTCGTTCTCAAACTCCTGCAGATTAGCAGGATGTAGTCCGGAGAATGGAATGCGTTGTATCATGGTTTACAGCATTGCTGCGATATCTGCGCCTTTCGGCCTGACACATCCGACTTCAGCACGGCTTTGGGTCACTGACCCTATATGGGATGGGACAGCCAACTCGATCCCATAACCTCCTTAGTCGCCTTTTACGACATGCATGGAAGGTAAACAGTGTTGCTATTCTTTGCTCCCCTTTCGGGCCCCAGCAACACACAATCTGTGTCTTATAGTTAGAATAATCAGGGTGTTAGTACACACAATCTGTGTCGTATAGTTAGAATAATCTCACACTTGTACAATACTGAAACTTATTTCCAATGTGTCTTCTTTCACCCAATTAAAACATTTTGTAAAATGTACTCATGCCATTGGTCACTTTGTTGGTTACTCCCTATTTACTTATCATCTTCTGTCTCTGTTAAGTTTCCAATGTTATGTTGCCAGCTCTTGTCAACCCATTCAAATGTGTCACCAGGAAGAATATCTTCAAGCTCCACTAATACATTGGGATTAGTACAGCCACTAGTGCACTATCTCATTATCCAGAGGATCTGTGTTTAGATCATGAGGTGGTCACTTTCTATGTAAGGATCTGAGTCACACTGCTGAGGAATGAAAGCAAAACTATGCAAATTCTTCATCTCTCTATGAAACTGTAACTACGGAAAAAGTGAGTAATCATTTTATGGAACTAACTTTACTAATTGACAGAACAAAGAAATTCAAACTTGGTTACACACACACACACAAGGAAAAAAACTAACAATATATCAATATTGAAGAGAAAACTAACAAACCTTGGGTACAACATCCTCTGGTTTTCCAGCAAACTTTTGCTTGAGCTCATTGATTGTAGCAGTTTCAATTTTCTGGAACAGTGGGCTAGGCTAGCAAATATAAACAAAGGCAAAAAAATTATATTATTATATATATATTATTGACCATTTATTATAAATATATTATTGACCATTTATTATAAATATATTATTGACCATTTATCTTTTATGTTGGTTTGGAGACACAGGAAATGCAAGCACTAGAGTTCTTGTAGTTTTTTTCTGCAATGTAATGTTTTCCCATTGTTTTATGTCACACACAGTAGATGTCTTATGCTGTTGCAGCATTGAATGACTCAGTTTTCATGTTATGACACATTTGGTCGCTTGATCCGCACTAATATTGTGCTGTCTCAGAATGTAGGTAACTCCTTCAATCCACTTTATTCTTGGTCTCCCTCTGCATCTCACTCTTTACATTTTAATGTTGTATGCTCTTGCCACTGGCCAATAAGGGTTCATTCTCATTAAGTGGTGAACTACTTCAATCTCTTGTTTTTCAATATATTTGACCACAGACGTTGTTCCAACAGTTCTTAGAAAGGGTAAGAACATAATTGAGTGGATGAAGTACTGTGTGATTAAGTACTGTATGATGATGTGCTGTGTGATGAAGTACTGTGTGATGAAGTACTGTGTGATGCAGTACTGTGTGATGCAGTACTGTGTGATGAAGTACTGTGTGATGAAGTACTGTGTGATGAAGTACTGTGTGATGATGTACTGTGTGATGAAGTACTGTGTGATGATGTACTGTGTGATGAAGTACTGTGTGATGAAGTACTGTGTGATGAAGTACTGTGTGATGAAGTACTGTGTGATGAAGTACTGTGTGATGATGTACTGTGTGATGAAGTACTGTGTGATGAAGAACTGTGTGATGAAGTACTGTGTGATGAAGTACTGTGTGATGAAGTACTGTGTGATGATGTGCTGTGTGATGAAGTACTGTGTGATGAAGTACTGAGTGATGAAGTACTGTGTGATGAAGTACTGTGTGATGAAGTACTGTGTGATGCAGTACTGTGTGATGCAGTACTGTGTGATACAGTACTGTGTGATACAGTACTGTGTGATGAAGTACTGTGTGATGAAGTACTGTGTGATGATGTACTGTGTGATGATGTACTGTGTGATGAAGTACTGTGTGATGAAGTACTGTGTGATGAAGTACTGTGTGATGATGTACTGTGTGATGAAGTACTGTGTGATGAAGTACTGTGTGATGAAGTACTGTGTGATGAAGTACTGTGTGATGATGTACTGTGTGATGATGTGCTGTGTGATGAAGTGCTGTGTGATGAAGTACTGTGTGATGATGTACTGTGTGATGATGTACTGTGTGATGAAGTACTGTGTGATGAAGTGCTGTGTGATGAAGTGCTGTGTGATGAAGTGCTGTGTGATGAAGTGCTGTGTGATGAAGTACTGTGTGATGAAGTACTGTGTGATGAAGTACTGTGTGATGAAGTACTGTGTGATGAAGTACTGTGTGATGAAGTACTGTGTGATGAAGTGCTGTGTGATGAAGTGCTGTGTGATGAAGTGCTGTGTGATAAAGTGCTGTGTGATGAAGTGCTGTGTGATGAAGTGCTGTGTGATGAAGTGCTGTGTGATGAAGTGCTGTGTGATGAAGTGCTGTGTGATGAAGTGCTGTGTGATGAAGTGCTGTTTGATGAAGTGCTGTGTGATGAAGTACTGTGTGATGAAGTACTGTGTGATGAAGTACTGTGTGATGAAGTACTGTGTGATGAAGTACTGTGTGATGAAGTACTGGGTGATGAAGTACTGTGTGATGAAGTACTGTGTGATGAAGTGCTGTGTGATGAAGTGCTGTGTGATGAAGTGCTGTGTGATGAAGTGCTGTGTGATGAAGTGATAAAGTGCTGTGTGATGAAGTGCTGTGTGATGAAGTGCTGTGTGATGAAGTGCTGTGTGATGAAGTGCTGTGTGATGATGTACTGTGTGATTAAGTACTGTGTGATGATGTGCTGTGTGATGAAGTACTGTGTGATGAAGTACTGTGTGATGAAGTACTGTGTGATGCAGTACTGTGTGATACAGTACTGTGTGATGATGTACTGTGTGATGAAGTACTGTGTGATGAAGTACTGTGTGATGAAGTACTGTGTGATGATGTGCTGTGTGATGAAGTACTGTGTGATGAAGTACTGTGTGATGAAGTACTGTGTGATGAAGTACTGTGTGATGCAGTACTGTGTGATGCAGTACTGTGTGATGATGTACTGTGTGATGAAGTACTGTGTGATGAAGTACTGTGTGATGATGTACTGTGTGATGATGTACTGTGTGATGAAGTACTGTGTGATGAAGTACTGTGTGATGAAGTACTGTGTGATGAAGTACTGTGTGATGAAGTACTGTGTGATGAAGTACTGTGTGATGATGTGCTGTGTGATGAAGTGCTGTGTGATGAAGTGCTGTGTGATGAAGTGCTGTGTGATGAAGTGCTGTGTGATGAAGTACTGTGTGATGATGTACTGTGTGATGATGTACTGTGTGATGAAGTACTGTGTGATGATGTACTGTGTGATGAAGTACTGTGTGATGAAGTACTGTGTGATGAAGTACTGTGTGATGATGTACTGTGTGATGAAGTACTGTGTGATGAAGTACTGTGTGATGAAGTACTGTGTGATGAAGTACTGTGTGATGATGTACTGTGTGATGAAGTACTGTGTGATGAAGTACTGTGTGATGAAGTACTGTGTGATGAAGTACTGTGTGATGATGTACTGTGTGATGATGTAATGTGTGATGAAGTACTGTGTGATGAAGTACTGTGTGATGATGTACTGTGTGATGATGTACTGTGTGATGAAGTACTGTGTGATGAAGTACTGTGTGATGAAGTACTGTGTGATGATGTACTGTGTGATGCAGTACTGTGTGATGAAGTACTGTGTGATGAAGTACTGTGTGATGAAGTACTGTGTGATGAAGTACTGTGTGATGAAGTACTGTGTAATGAAGTACTGTGTGATGAAGTACTGTGTGATGATGTACTGTGTGATGAAGTACTGTGTGATGATGTACTGTGTGATGATGTACTGTGTGATGATGTACTGTGTGATGAAGTACTGTATGATGATGTACTGTGTGATGATGTACTGTGTGATGAAGTACTGTGTGATGATGTACTGTGTGATGATGTACTGTGTGATGATGTACTGTGTGATGAAGTACTGTGTGATGATGTACTGTGTGATGATGTACTGTGTGATGATGTACTGTGTGATGAAGTACTGTGTGATGATGTACTGTGTGATGAAGTACTGTGTGATGATGTACTGTGTGATGAAGTACTGTGTGATGAAGTGCTGTGTGGCTTTACACAAGAAGAATGTTTCACTATATATGAGTATGTTATCTACTAAGGTTTTGCTGTTGCAAGTTGGTTGGTCTGACTTGTGTTGCAAGTTGGTTGGTCTGACTTGTGTTGCAAGTTGGTTGGTCTGACTTGTGTTGCAAGTTGGTTGGTCTGACTTGTGTTGCAAGTTGGTTGGTCTGACTTGTGTTGCAAGTTGGTTGGTCTGACTTGTGTTGCAAGTTGGTTGGTCTGACTTGTGTTGCAAGTTGGTTGGTCTGACTTGTGTTGCAAGTTGGTTGGTCTGACTTGTGTTGCAAGTTGGTTGGTCTGACTTGTGTTGCAAGTTGGTCTGACTTGTGTTGCAAGTTGGTTGGTCTGACTTGTGTTGCAAGTTGGTTGGTCTGACTTGTGTTGCAAGTTGGTCTGACTTGTGTTGCAAGTTGGTTGGTCTGACTTGTGTTGCAAGTTGGTTGGTCTGACTTGTGTTGCAAGTTGGTTGGTCTGACTTGTGTTGCAAGTTGGTTGGTCTGACTTGTGTTGCAAGTTGGTTGGTCTGACTTGTGTTGCAAGTTGGTTGGTCTGACTTGTGTTGCAAGTTGGTTGGTCTGACTTGTGTTGCAAGTTGGTTGGTCTGACTTGTGTTGCAAGTTGGTTGGTCTGACTTGTGTTGCAAGTTGGTTGGTCTGACTTGTGTTGCAAGTTGGTTGGTCTGACTTGTGTTGCAAGTTGGTCTGACTTGTGTTGCAAGTTGGTTGGTCTGACTTGTGTTGCAAGTTGGTTGGTCTGACTTGTGTTGCAAGTTGGTTGGTCTGACTTGTGTTGCAAGTTGGTTGGTCTGACTTGTGTTGCAAGTTGGTTGGTCTGACTTGTGTTGCAAGTTGGTTGGTCTGACTTGTGTTGCAAGTTGGTTGGTCTGACTTGTGTTGCAAGTTGGTTGGTCTGACTTGTGTTGCAAGTTGGTTGGTCTGACTTGTGTTGCAAGTTGGTTGGTCTGACTTGTGTTGCAAGTTGGTTGGTCTGACTTGTGTTGCAAGTTGGTTGGTCTGACTTGTGTTGCAAGTTGGTTGGTCTGACTTGTGTTGCAAGTTGGTTGGTCTGACTTGTGTTGCAAGTTGGTTGGTCTGACTTGTGTTGCAAGTTGGTTGGTCTGACTTGTGTTGCAAGTTGGTTGGTCTGACTTGTGTTGCAAGTTGGTTGGTCTGACTTGTGTTGCAAGTTGGTTGGTCTGACTTGTGTTGCAAGTTGGTTGGTCTGACTTGTGTTGCAAGTTGGTTGGTCTGACTTGTGTTGCAAGTTGGTTGGTCTGACTTGTGTTGCAAGTTGGTTGGTCTGACTTGTGTTGCAAGTTGGTTGGTCTGACTTGTGTTGCAAGTTGGTTGGTCTGACTTGTGTTGCAAGTTGGTTGGTCTGACTTGTGTTGCAAGTTGGTTGGTCTGACTTGTGTTGCAAGTTGGTTGGTCTGACTTGTGTTGCAAGTTGGTTGGTCTGACTTGTGTTGCAAGTTGGTTGGTCTGACTTGTGTTGCAAGTTGGTTGGTCTGACTTGTGTTGCAAGTTGGTTGGTCTGACTTGTGTTGCAAGTTGGTTGGTCTGACTTGTGTTGCAAGTTGGTTGGTCTGACTTGTGTTGCAAGTTGGTTGGTCTGACTTGCCACTACTGAGACTTTCAGGCATTCCACATGAAGATTATGTCTTATAGAAATTAGTATTATTAGCCCATTCTTGTCTATTTTCTCCAGAAGAGAGAACTTGTTACATTGTTTTAGATCCTTTTAGTTACGCATCATTTTAGATGTTTACAGCAACTCATCATTTAGATGTTTACAGTAGCTCTTAGTTTTAGTCGGACATATTCATTTTTAACAGTATTTTTGGGGCTTTCTTTTGCATCTGTTCTCAAACTCCCACCAGATCTCTCCTATTGCAGGACAATGATTCTACAAGATTTCTAGCAGGATGTAGTCCAGAGAATGGAGATGAGTAGTGAGATGTTTTACTTGCGCCAATGTCCTGTACATCTGAATTGGGTGCTGACAACTAATACATTCAGTGTTTTTACCAATTCTACTGAATGTCTGTAACCATATTGATAGTAGTCAGCCAGCCATACAGACCACTGGTTCCTTTACCTACCTACTGGTCACAACGCTAATCTGCAGGAGTTTAAGAACGAACGCAGCATATATTACTAGTTGCCAACCAGACCAACTACCACACAACAGTAAACTGTTAATAGATGACAAGATTATATAGTGTAGCTCTTCTCTGGTGAAAGCTACTCCATAGCATTTCATCTTATACAATAACATTCTTCTCAACATTCGAGTAGCAGACATTCTCAAAGCATAGAAAACCATTGAGTTTTCTTGGTATTAAATACAGTTGTGAAGTAATCCCCCCACCCCCTCCCTAAAAAAATAATCAACACAAAAGGATAAATGAGCTGTATTATTCATAATTCATGGAAACGAGAACACACTATGGCTATAGTCTCACTATAGTTATCTCAATAGTCACACTAAAACTATAACAGAAGTCTCATTAAAGGAGTTTTTAAAGTTAGCTCTTTCATTACAATACTAGGGGAGTTGGCATATGACAATATCAAAGAGTTGGCATATAACACCATTAAAGAGTTGGCATATAACACCATTAAAGAGTTGGCATATAACACCATTAAAGAGTTGGCATATAACACCATTAAAGAGTTGGCATATAACACCATTAAAGAGTTGGCACATGACAATATCAAAGAGTTGGCATTTAACACCATCAAAGAGTTGGCACTTGACAATATCAAAGAGTTGGCACATGACAATATCAAAGACTTGGCATATAACAATATCATGTGGCATATAACAACATCAAAGAGTTGACACATGACAATATCAGAGAATTGGCACTTGACACTATCAAAGAGTTGGATTTAACAATCAAGTGGTGGGTCATTTCCTTATGTCAATTTATAGAGAAACAAAAAAATTACATTTTCAAAGCAAACTTCTAGCAATAATTTAAAAATCTCAAAATTTATCCAAGTTTTTCTTACTCACCGTTCCAATCTGATGACCAGGCTGCAATAAGGCTAAGAACTCAGTGCTGAGAACGTTGACTGATGGGCCTGTTTGCAACTGCTGCTGAATCTCAGCACTAGTAGATGGCATGTATGGTTGGAGTAGTACAGACAGTAAGCAGGAGATGTTTGCACACAAACTAACAACTGATCCAGCTCTCTTCCTGTAATGAGACATAGCAGTTTCTTTTTATAAAGCAATTTTGGTTTTTCCTAAACTGTCGACTGTGTGTCTTTCCAAATTTAAATATAGCACCTTCTTCTTGTTTACAATTTAACATGTCTACACAGCAAGTCAGGCTTTATAGATTAATGATGCTGTATTTGAAAGCTTCTCAATTTGCCCATACAGCTTTCTATGGATATCTGTCACTGTGCGCCACTGCATCTTCATTAACTGATTTAGTTTAACTCAGTCTTGCATATATCAGTCAGGATATGTTCTGCTGTCTGTGCTGCCTGTTCACATAAATATAGCATGATTCTGCATTTCTTCTTCAGCATTCATTCTCAAACTCCCACTGGATCTCTCTTGTAGCAGGACAAATGTCCTACTATATTTCCAGCAGTAGTCCAGAGAATGGAAATGCGCTGTGTCACCATTTTATTTGGGTCATTGGCCAGACACATCAGTTTTTGGCAGAAATATTCTGCATTTAACCAATTCCCAATTAGAGACACTGCACGTCACCGTTATTGTTTGCCCCATACAGTAGTAATTCAAAACATTGATCATGCAAACGTTTTCAGAATCTTTAAATGTGTATCACATAATCAGTCAGTCAGTTCTTCTTTTACCAAGTTTGGCACATAGGGTGGATGTCATAGTTCTCCATGCCTGTCGGTCAGTTGCCAAGGATTGCAGGTCTTGTTCATTTATGCCTGTTGATTTTAGTTCATTCATAAATGTTCTGAGAGTTGTTTTTGGTCTTCCGTTTTCTTTTCCAGCCTGGTGTCCACATTAAGGCTTGTCGTGGAACTCTATCTTCTTTCATTATATGTGGCCAATGTATGTCCAGCTGCGTTTTCTAATGATGTTCGTCACATATTCTTGTTTTGTCTCCTCTCTTATCACATAATACTATTATACAATATATTTGTGATGTGCCAAATAAATATGCTGACAAGCATTGGCCTATTACTGATAGGAAAAATTTTGTTTCCGGAATAAAATGGGTTATTATGATAAGGTCTATTTGTTTGAAATGTTTCATTTTGCGAGATGAATGTATATAAAGGTTTTCACGTCTTCTCCATAATATAAAGAAGCATTATGATTTTAAATTCATAAATTCGAGCATACAGTAATAATATACCTACAATCAAATTATTTAACTTGAGAATGTAGTGGGCAAATTGGCTAGAGCAAAAAAATTTATAGTCCTTAAAATCTCCCTGCACTGCAGGTACAATTTGACTTTTTTTTTAAAGTGCAGCTAAGGGGTTAAAGAGTGTTGAGTCAAAAGACATTTCATATGAAAAATGAACTATTAAAGGAAATAAAGATCAAAAAAATAATTTATTTTGGACATATTAAAATACATTATACTTTGTTGAAGACCTTGCTTGAGTGGAGACGACTTTGTTGAAGACCTTACTTGAGGGGAGACGACTTTGTTGAAGACCTTACTTGAGGGGAGACGACTTTGTTGAAGACCTTACTTGAGGGGAGATGACTTTGTTGAAGACCTTACTTGAGGGGAGACGACTTTGTTGAAGACCTTACTTGAGGGGAGACAAGCATGAGGTAGGCAGTGATACAATGGAAGAGAAACATCATGAGATGGACAGGTTACAGTCTAGCAGAGTGCACCACCAAGGAAAGAGACATTGAATGTTGGAGGTCCATTGCAGCCAACCTTTGTTGCGAGATGGCATTTAATGATGATGATGAGTCAAAAGAATGTTGTAGCCATGCTGTAAACCGTGTCACTACATAAATTTATTATCAAAACTACAGTCTGTTCTTTGCACCCCATACAAATATTTTTATCAGGTACCTACTTCTCTTCTGGGTTGCCTTTGGCAAGAACCCAGGGCTGGTTGGATTGCATGTACTGATTTCCCAACCTAGAGATTGACAAGATGTTCCTGATGCCATCTCTCAATCTGGAAAACAAGTTTTGAGGATGTACAAGTAACAGACAATCAGTTAATATAACTTAGTTCATCAACAGGAAAAATAAGTTTATCTAACTTAGTTCAACAACTGGAAAATAAGTTTATCTAACTTAGTTCAACAACTGGAAAAATAAGTTTATCTAACTTAGTTCATCAACAGGAAAAATATGTTTATCTAACTTAGTTCAACAACTGGAAAAATATGTTTATCTAACTTAGTTCAACAACTGGAAAATAAGTTTATCTAACTTAGTTCAACAACTGGAAAAATATGTTTATCTAACTTAGTTCAACAACTGGAAAATAAGTTTATCTAACTTAGTTCAACAACTAGAAAAATCTGTTTATCTAAGTTCAATAACTGGAAAAATCAAATTATCTTATAACAGTATTCCGACGCTGTTGTAATCTAACCTAGTTCAACATCTGATAAAATCAAATTATCAACAACTGTTGAAATAAAATTATCTAACTTAGTTCAACAACTGGAAAAATAAGTTTAACTTAGAACAACAACTGGGGAAAAAAAGGTTAACTTAGTTCAACAACTGGAAAAATAAGTTTAACTTAGTTCAACAACTGGAAAAATAAGTTTAACTTAGTTCAACAACTGGAAAAATAAGTTTAACTTAGTTCAACAACTGGAAAAATAAGTTTAACTTAGTTCAACAACTGGAAAAATAAGTTTAACTTAGTTCAACAACTGGTAAAATCAAATTATCTAACTTAGTTCAACAAATGATTCCATGTTTTCAAATACACAAAAATAATGTCTGCATAAAAAGATATTTTTTAACAGTAATCAAATCAATATATGGTTTATGGTTATAATTTTCTAAATTCTATTCAATGCAAGGGTCAAGTATCAAATGGACATACAAGCAAACATTTCAGAAATATGGTAGCTGGGATTCTACTCTAGTAATCATAAACTCTAGACATCCCCAGGTTCTCCATTATCACCAATATTGTTTCATGTGTATAAAGTACAAAAAACAGATGAAGATATCACAGGGACTGGTTGAACTATGTCATATGGTGATGATATTTTCATGAACAAAATCACAGGGACTGGTTGAACTATATCACATGGTGATGACATTTTCATGAACAAAACCACAGGGACTGGTTGAACTGTCATATGGTGATGACATTTTCATGAACAAAACCACAGGGACTGGTTGAACTGTCATATGGTGATGACATTTTCATGAACAAAATCACAGGGACTGGTTGAACTGTCATATGGTGATGATATTTTGGTGTGTAAGCAGAAATTGAAGGTAAAAATATATAGAGTATATAAATAGGATATATATATATATATATATATATATATATATATATATATATATATATATATATATATATATATATATATACAGTATAAATTGAGTCATGTGTCAAAGAATTACTAGTTAGGTTTCATAGGGAAGTTCTCCAATGGACAAATAATCAGACAAAACTATACTTAGTTCGCATCCTCTTGAATCAGGCCCATTGTTCTCCAATTCCAGACACAACTATACTTACTTTCAAATCTCTTGATTCCTACGCACAGTTCTCCAATAATCAGAGAAAACTATACTTAGCTCCCAGCTTTCTTACCTACAGCTATCCAAGTTATTGATGTAAGACTTCAACTCTCTTGTGATGAGAGGAAGAAGTTGAAGATCCTCCTCTGTCAGATCAATCGGTTGTATGACTCCTCCAAAATTGTTGTTCAGAAACATCAGAGATCTGAGAAATCAACACAGAAGATTTAACTGCTGATAATATTATTAATGAGAGCAACAATGATATTCTACAAGAATGAATAGATTTTAACATATATATATATATATATATATCTATCTCAGCAATCATTAAAAACACCACTTTCTTTTAAGCATAGCAATTTTTTTGTTAAATATAAAATACACAAAACAAGTAAATTTACAAATCTAATCCATTTACAGACCCAAATGTGCATTTTTCTATTTAAAAAAGTGAACAAATTCAGTGCTGTCACCTAAGCAGTTGTCTACACTAAGGTTAAAAAAAAATTGCACTCGCTGTCAGTAAGTCAGGGGACACCACTAATACCATGTAGCCTCCATACAAGTTTGGTATCCACATGTCATGCTATTGTACAGTGTATGAAAAAATGTTTGGGGTATGAGATCCCATTCTGCAATGATTACTAGCTCAAGATCATGGACATCATTGATGACATGTTGGAGGGCCCTTAGGCGGTCATTTGTTGTACTTGAAGCCAGAAATCTCTCATTCAGCCTCGCTATAGTGGAATGGTCACAATTAAAATTGGCAAAGTCTCTGTCACCATACTACTCCTCTGCATACAAACAGCCTAGCCTGACATCGCTCTTGTAAAGAAAGTGGAGGCATCGCAAACACAACATTTTCCATATCAATGAAAACAAAAGATGGTGTTTTACTTCCTGAAACTTTAATAATGTGTAATGTCAATTTTATTTGACTAGTAATATGGCCAGAAGTCAGCAACTAGATGTTTTGCATGTGAAACACACAAAATTGGAATAAAACATGACAACGACAATCAAACGTGAAAACATTAAAGTTAAACCACATCCTCATTCACGTGGTTTGAAAATCGCTCATTGAAATAAACAATTCAAGGATGAAAATAGTTCATGCGTTTGGTGCATTTCTAACGATTGCTGGTATATTTTAAAAGTTTGAAAGTTAACAAGCAATGATATATTTTCTACCAGAAAGAACAGACATTTGAACAAATATTACTACTTGATGTGTCAACATGTTCAACTGCAACAGAGAACATATATTACTTGCATCAGAAAGGAATGATATTACACTCACAAGAAAGGACAGATGATATTACACTCACAAACAGGGACAGATATTATAATCACAAACAGGGACATATATTACACTCACAAACAGGGACAGATATTACATTCACAAATAAGGACATATGATATTATACTCACAAACAGGGACAGATGATATTACTCACAAACAGGTACAGATATTACACTCACAAACAGGGACAGATATTACACTCACAAACAGGGACAGATATTACATTCACAATCAAGGAGATGCAATATTACATTCACAAACAAGGACATACAATATTACACTCACAAACAAGGACATACAATATTACACTCACAAACAAGGACATACAATATTACACTCACAGACAATTGTGTAGCATATCCTATTCAAGACATAGCAAACAATGCAGCATTACTTGGCTGTAGTGATTTAAAATGCAATATTTTATGATCAGTAGGTTGCCATTGTTTTCTTAATACCCTTGCTGAGTACTTTTCTGTCTGAGACACACAGACCAGGATATATTACTATCACAGAAAAAAACAGATGACATGACACCAACAAGCAAGGAAATATGGCATGAACACCTATAAGCAATAACATATGACATGACACCAACAAGTATTACAGACAGAAACCTGTTGATGAAGTTTCCCAAGTTGTTTAACAGTTCACCATTGTTCTTCAACTGGAAGTCATCCCAACTGAAAGCTGTATCCTGTGTAATAAAAAAAATGACAGTGATTAATCAGCACACAAAACAGTTATTCTACAAACTAACAGTCTCTGATACAACCAGTTACTATAGTACAAACAATCTAGCCATCTCTGATACAACCAGTTACTATAGTACAAACAATCTAGCCATCTCTGATACAACCAGTTACTATTGTACAAACAATCTAGCCATCTCTGATATAACCAGTTACTATTGTACAAACAATCTAGCCATCTCTGATATAACCAGTTACTATTGTACAAACAATCTAGCCATCTCTGATACAACCAGTTACTATTGTACAAACAATCTAGCCATCTCTGATACAACCAGTTACTATTGTACAAACAATCTAGCCATCTCTGATACAACCAGTTACTATTGTACAAACAATCTAGCCATCTCTGATACAACCAGTTATTATTGTACCCTTGGCAGTTGCTTGTTTAATCAGGCTAGTCTGCTAAAGAAGTACACATATTTGTCAACTTCCAGGATAGTTCTATACTTCAGTTCAGAATAACTATATACATCTGCCCATATTTGGTTATTTTTTTCAATCACCAGGAATTATGAGAGATTAGCTCTTACTTTCTATGTATAATGGGGTGGTTTTCAGAACTTTATTTCATACCCAGAAAACTCAGATTCTCAGCGGAGTACAATGCTTTGAGAAGAAGTCTTCTCCTTTGAGGAGTTCAATTCTAGGTACTTTGTGGCTTTCTACCTTTCCGCAATATGCAGAGTTGAAATTATGAGCTTCAGGTCCCTCGTCAAGCATTCTTTACTGTCAGGTGTCCATAGCAACCCAGCCTTGGACCACGGTTACTAAGATTGGTAGGGTAGCCAGCTATGCATTCCTGTTTATAGATAGAGGGCACCACATACACATTGCCAGCTGGGACCATCATCAGGGCTGGAGCCCATCTAGTAGTCTCAGCATGATGTGGAACAATGGGTTCTCTTACTGTTGCACCACAAAGGGAAACAATTATATAGATGAAATACTCTTGGGTTTCCACAAAGAGAAAACCTCATTATACTGGCATTTCATTTACTGAGAGTTTATTGTTGCACAATGGTTCATCTTGTAGAACAATAGTGATAAATTCAGACCTTCCACATGTTATCTACTGGGAGTTTACTGTTGTATAATCATTGGTTAAATAGAACAATAGTGAGACCTTCAGATATACAGCATTTGGGATAAAAAGTACTTCACAAAAGTAAATACTAAAGGTCAATACAGGTTTTATTAATGAAAACAAAGTATATGCTGCATAAAATAAAGATAAATGTATACTAGATGGCAACTATGAATGTCCTAAGTGGAAGGGAAGCAAGAAATAATTCAGTGTGATTTATGACCCTTTGCTGAAGATGGATGTATCAGGCCATTGAGGCAAATAAAACAGTGACACAATGCATTTCGATTCTCTGGATTACATCCTGAGGGGGGGGGGTGTATGCTGCCAGTGTGTTGCAAGGGTCTGAGAGGATAGAAAAGAATAGCAACACAACATTTCATGCATGTCGTAAGAGGCAACTAAGGAGGTTATGGGGTGGAGGTTGTTCCATCCCATATATGGTCAAAGTGACCCAAAGCTATGCTGAAATCGAATGTGTCAGGCTGAAAGGCGCAGATATTTCAACAATGCTGTAAACCATGACACAACACATTCCGTTTTCCAGACAACATCCTGCTAATCTGCAGGAGTATGAGAACGATCGCAGAAGATGAAGAATAACATCCTGATGGGTGTTCTCATGTCCTCTTACAAGAGAGAATCAGTGGGAGTTTGAGAATGAATGCCAAAGAAGATTTATAACCCAGATTGGTACAGCGTCAGCTTCACTCTACACCAGGCTTTCTGAAACCAGTGTTTGCTAACACATTGATGTTCTCGTAATAATGTGTTGCTCACACCATGCAGGTTAAATGTTCCTGAGCACTAACAATCATGAGTTATAACTTTACAATTCAAACTTTGTTACATAAAGAGAAACAAATAGTGTATTACTCACGATTATAGGAGGGAGGGAAAGACATGGGGGAAGAGTACGCATATAGTAAAATGAAGAAGATTATATGGTCAATTTCCATGTTTACTTTTAATTTCCACGTTTACTTTTACTTTCCACGCTTACCTTTACTTTCAATTCACCTTAATTTTCAATGTTGGCTCATTCATTGTTAAATCCTGATATTCCGCAGGACAGATATGTTGGGCCATTGGCGCAAATAAAACGGCAACACAATGCATTCCCATTCTCTGGACTATATCCTGCTGGAAATCTAGTAGGATCATGGTCCTGCTACAAGGGAGATCCAGCGGGAGTTTGAGAATGAACACTGAAGAAGAAGAAATCCAGATATTTTGAGTAACATTCAACCTCAAGATATCATTAGCCTGGTGATAATTTTTTATTTATCATTGATTTCCTATATGTTGCGGTGCTCACACAATCAGTATTAAATGTGGGTAGTGCTCGATCAATCATATCAAACATTAGGGGCAGACAGTCAAAGTTTCTAGGGCATGTGCTGAGAAGAACACAGCTTGAACACTTAATAACCACTGGAAAGATCAAGGGGAGACAAATAGGGGATGACAAAGATAAAAGTTGCTAGATGGACTTGTATTGTGGCATGGTAGAAGTTCATCAACTGAGCTTATTGACAACACAAGAGTCGTGGAGAAACATGATCGCATACACCATTCGGCATGGCACTTGATTGGTTGATTGGTACTCGATGTCTGAGATCACCTGCACTAAACTAATCAAATGCTCACCTGTGACTCTGGTCTGACAAACAGCAGGTAAAATCTGTAAGCATCTGCCGTGATTCCAGTCTCTTCAGCCTGATCACCAAACACGCCAGTATTGCGACTCTTTGAGAACTTGGTATCTTCATAGTTCAAGTATTCTAAGATGAGTCAATCAATACATACATCATTTAATACTATGCTGGTCAAATACAAACATCAATTACACTAGTAAAAATAGACATCAACTGAACTAGTCAATATGGACATCAACTGAACTGGTCTAAATGGACATCAACTGAAATGGTCAATATGGACATCAAATGAAATGGTCAATATGGACATCAACTGAAGTGGTCAAAATGGACATCAACTGAAATGGTCAATATGGACATCAACTGAACTGGTCACATTGGACATCAACTAAATTGGTCAATATGAACATCAACTGAATTTGTCAATATGGACAACAACTGAACTTATCTGGTATGTCATGGACATAACTAATGAATTGTACGGTATAAAATGACATTTGAACCATGTCAGCTGATACAACTTGAATCAACATGTTTTTTCTAAATTATTCTAAACCTCATCCCTAAAAAAAAACTCTTACTACATGATTTTAGTCAAAGCATCCAACATGTATACTCTTACTATGAATATAGACTGGCCAGTGGAGACAGAAAAAAACACACAAAGTGGGCAGGTAGTTTAGTTCTTCAAGAACCACAAACATTAAAACAAGCACATATCATTAAGCATTTGTGCTGCAAGGGATGCTATGTGTTGTGCCATTAGAAGACAAATGGTACATGTAACACAGACAAGACAGAGAATATCATTAGCTAACACATATGTTGAACATCTGCTGCAGCTGAACTTACCAGTGGCTATCATGTGTTGTACTATTGTGTAGTTATCATTGGTTCCCAACAAGCATGCTGGAAAGATGACACTGTGGAATGGAACATTGTCCTTTCCTAGGAAGTGGTACATCTCAACCTGCAAAAATTAGGGACAAGATTGGTATATTCATAAAATAATGTACTGCATGCTCTCAGACTCAATTTGGATTTAAAAATATTGGTGATTATTTGAGAGAGAATGCAGAAGTATGTTCATAAATAATTAAGTTTTAGCAGAAAATCAATGTTTAATGAAAACATAGCTGTGCCAATGTTAAGTGTACATGTGACATTTAAAACATAGCTGTGCCAATGTAACTTACAATGTACAATGTGCAGTGGGGTGGTTTTTCTGAGCTTTCTTTTATATCCAGTAGACTTCAGCCTTCAGCTTAGTGAAATGCCAATTAAAGGAGTCTTCTACTTCTTTCGTTCACTTGAAACATGTCTATATCTGTAATTCTGTCTCCTGAATAAAACTCACTGTCTTTTGTAGTTCATACAGTGTCCCATAGAACTTTGATTCCAGTGTTGTTTTCTCTGGCCAATATGTCTGCCTCAGCGTTTCCTACTCAGAACAATCTTGAAGTATATACTTGGTACTCTGTGCTGCCTGTCCACATGTACACATGGCCGTGTTCCCAGTCTTTAACTTTGTGTGTACATGTGACTGCGGAGTTTGTTGTGTCCCGTTCTGAGGCGTAGAATTACAGCTTTTTCTGATCTGTTCATAATGTGATAGTCATCTCATGTCAAGTGTTTGTGGCTTTCTTATTGACTTGATTATCTGTTTTTTCGGATGGTAGGTGATTGGTACATCTATATAATTGTATAGATGACATGCTACAAATCTTCCATAAGAGAGCCTCAATATACAGGCATGTAATCTACTAAGATTTTATGTTTTCATGGGTCTTTTGTGAGCATTGGAGAGACCCACAGACGCAACGGCATGCATAAGAGATTGGATGTGGTATCTGTATCTTTCAGCACAACACATCCACTTTCAACATACTTCTGGGTCATTGTGATCCTTCTTGGCATGGAACAGCAAATTCCATCCCCAAAACCCCCTTAGTTGTCTCTTACAACATGCATGATAAGTAAAGTATTCCCATTCTTTACTTCCGTTTTGATCCCTAACAACACACAGGCAAAATATAGCTTTACAATGTCCACATAATATGACAAATGAAAACATAGCTTGACAATGTAAACGTACAATAATGTGCCAAATGGAAACATAGCTTAACAATGCAAACATGTGACAAATGAAAAATACAGCTATGCAATGTAAATATACCTGTAACAAATTAACCCATAACAATGTAAAAATAATTGCAACAATTGACATACCTGCCCAGGGTTCTTCCACCATTTCTCCCAATGCTCTGTGTAATTGGCAGTGATGCTTATGTACCCAATAGGGGCATCGAACCACACATAAAACACTTTATCTGTGTATCCCTCCAGAGGAATAGGAGTGCCCCACTTCAAATCTCGACTAATGCAGCGAGGTTTGAGTCCATCACGAATCCACGAGCTGGTAATGACTCTGGCATTGTTGGTCCAAGTACCAGAATCAAATACTCCGTCCAGGTATATCTTCAGCCTTTTCTCCAGCTGTTGATATAATACAAGTATATCGTCTATATATATACACACACACACACACTATATAATATATACAAATTCGCATAACTTTTTACAGAGTATTATTTTAGCTATATAATTTGTACTGATTCCAAATCTAAACCATGATTGAGATAACCTGGTATATGTGTTTCACAGACCAGCAATTCAGAGCATACTTCACTCCCTTTGCCAAAACTGCAAATTAAAAAAAGTATAAGTGCCTTTGAAAATACATTTTAATGCGAGGAGGGGGGAGATCGCTAACATGTCACACCCCTACGGCAGTTAAATGCTATGGGTTACCTTTACTTTACTTACTATATTAAAAACTGATCTGACAACAAAACACTGCCAGGCAAACAAAATGTCTAATACCTTAGGCAAATCCAAAAACAAATGTTTGGAGTTGCGGATCACAGGTGAGTTCCTACAAATTTTGCACTTTGGATCTTTCAACTCAATGGCATTTATTAACTTTCCACATCCATCGCACTGGTCACCTCTGGCATCTGGATATCCACACATTGGACATATGCCTTCAACAAATCTGTCTGCTAGAAATCTACAAAACAAAATATTAGTTATTTCTCTGTATTCTTGACAAATATCTACAACTTTACAATATAAATATTAGACAAATACACTCAATGAATGTCTAAATATTTAGAAAACTCACAAAGTTGGCAGAGTAAAATCAACATTCCTCAAATCTTCCTATTATCTCACTGAAAAATAGCTGCTGTTTAAATCATACTTGTGAAAACAAATGTGAGTTGAAAGACAAAATATTGTTGATTTTCTGTAAATTATGGAGCATTCTCAAATCAACAAGATGACACGCAGACATACTGAATAATGAGAGCAGGCTTTCAATCAAAATGTACCAATATTGTTGAGTACTCATCAAGACAGGCAACTAAAGAACAACATAATCTCCCAAGTCAAGTCAGAATTCAAACTTAATATAAATATTGAGATGTTAAATTGTTGTTAGATTAACACTTTTGCTAAATCCAGCGCAAATTTATCTCCTGTTAACATGGTATGTTTCTGTGTTTTAGTGCTTTCCAAATGGAATATGTGATTTCTTGTCTGAATGTGATAGAACATGGTTTAGCCATTCGGAGACCCTGAAACGACACTGAGACTGGTCTACCAAACCGACCAGTGCAGAACTGAAATGCTCATAGGAAACATGGAGAGTTCTCAGAGGATGACTATCAATATCAAACCATCTTCAGAGAAGTCTTCTACCCCTGATGCTTCAAGGCAAAAGAAGTTCAAGCAAAAAAATATACCAGGGTGTTCACTCAAAGTAAACTTTTCCACCCCTAACACCGTAGGGCAAAAAGGGGTTCAAGCAAAATGAAAGAAGACCAAGAGTGTTTTACTCAAAGTAAACTTTTCCACCCCTAACACCGTAGGGCAAAAAGGGGTTCAAGCAAAATGAAAGAAGACCAAGAGTGTTTACTCAATGTAAACTTTTCCACTCCTAACACCGTAGGGCAAAAAGGGTTCAAGCAAAATGAAAGAAGACCAAGGGTGTTTACTCAAAGTTTTGAAAATATTATGTGCAGTCTTTACAAATATATAGAAAATTGAAATCATGACAGAGCTTTCAAATGTTCATTGTGTCATAACACCAGATCATTGATGAAGACCAGGAACAGTGTGGGGGGATAATATTCCTCCCTGTGGTACCCCATGACATAGTATGACTTTCTTCCTTGTGTAACCATCTAGTTGTACAATTCCCATATTTTTTTTATCATTTCACTGGGCACCAGTTGACTTATTCATTTTCAGTTTTGTAACTACATGCTCCAGTTCTCTGAGTGTGATTGGTGCCTCCATGACTTCAGATATGGTTCAATGTTTTCTCACTTCTCATGAATCTTCTATTGTTTCTCTGGGCTAATTTTGATGTTGTCTTCAGAAAATGAGTGTAAAGTAGTCGGCTACCTTCCCATGAGGATGTTTCCAAAATGTTCTAATCTACTTAAAGTATTAACATGAGCAATATGTCACTTTACAAGTATATAAATCTACTTACTTGTCACACTGGGCACAATAAAGCTGATCAACACTGTCCTTCAAAACCAGATCCTCATTGTACAGCTTCCAGAATATGTCCTGTGCAATTCTGCAGATAAAGTCATCATTCATATTTCAATACTCAATTACTGTTAATTAATACTTCCGGTTAATGACACGAGATGGCTGTTGCTATTCTGCTTGCCCAAATGGAAGTAAAATTCGATATTTCAGTGCTTTCTAAATGGAATGTGAAAGATTAGAAAACGGTGTAACCATTCGGAGACACTGAAACAATATTATGACTGATCTAGCAAACCGACAGTATAGAACTAAAATGTTTCTAGGAAACAACTGAGGTAATGTCAATCACAAAAAAAAAGAAACACCACTATCCTAATCGATGACCAACAACTTGACAGGCAAAAGAATTCACTTATCTTGGAACCATCATATCATCGAATGGGAATCTGACTTTCACTGTCCATTCTTTACTTTATTGCCATTATGCGTGTGCTCATTCACATGGGAGGACCATAGACTAGTCGCTGCATCAGTTAAGTTATTTTACTACCATTTTATTCTCATATATCACAATTATCTGCTCATATTCTCTTCCTTCTGTTTGCTCATTCTCTTCTGTTCCTGCCGTTTTTGGCCTCTTTTTCTCTCTCCCACCTGATCCCTGGTATCATCTCATTTTGCTCTTCCCTTACATCATGATTGCTTGTCTGTAGCATTCATTCTCTGTTGCCACTTTTGAGGTGAGTATTTTTATTTTAATTTTATTTTAATGTAATTTACTTGCCACCATATCTTTTCCTTTGTTCATCTCACATTCTTCAGTCTACTTTCTCGTCCCTACTTACTACTAACTTCTCCCCATACGTTTTTCTCACCTGTCATGCTTCCACATCTTTTCTTCCCTCATTACCTATCTGCTATTGTCCTCATTATAACCCTATTTGTCTCCATGTAAGACTTGTTTTATTGTGGTCATTTGTTTGTCCTGATGAAGGCTTTATAGTCGAAACGTCGTCTGTCTCTGTATCTCGTTGTTAAGTTGTTTTATGTTTCATTTTGGTAACACACCTACCTATTTTTGTATTTCTTGACATTTTGCCCTGTGTTACCCCAGCCACCTACTTCCTGTTTAGGGTTGTTACCCTACACTGGTTGATTTATCCCTTGACAACAGATTTAAGTAGTTTACACATGCTTCCAGACTACTATCAGACAGTGTCCTCAAAAAGCATTACTATGCAGACACGATGGATACAAAGCCAGAGGTGGATCTTGCAAATGATGGATAACAAATAAGTCAAAGAAAACAAACATATATGAAGCACACACAAAAAACTATCTTCAGAGAACTCTTCTATTCCTGACACTGCAAGGTATAAAGCAAAAAGAAACTCAATAACTGGATATCTGTCACCACATTATAATAAGAAGGGAAGCATATTCTGTATAGAACATTGCCTCTTATTAATTATTATTGAATTTCCAGGTATAATGTTTATGCTGCAGAGCTAAGTAAATTGGATCATGGAAACACAGAATAAGGTGAGCTCATTGGCACTGGGACAGTTTTATTGTCTCACTAGTACCTCTGTCATGCAATCAATATCACTTCATTATAGTTAATGAACGCCTAACAAAGACTTAACAGCACTTGTAATAGACCAGTAGGGCCTAACAAAGACGTAACAGCACTTGTACGAGGCGTGTTCAAATGAAAACGGGACTTGTTACACCACGCGTGATAGAGCGCACTGATATTGATGACATTTTGCACTAGTTATGAGTATCCAATAATTTACATACGGTCACGTGTTCATCTTCCCAGCATGCATATGTGCTGCAGAAGACTGTTAACAATATGGCGGGTGTGATTCCGAACCCGTCCAAAGTGAATCAGCGTGCTGTGATCCAGTTTCTTTCATTTGAAGGATGTCAAGCAGTAGACATTCATCGGAGAATGAAGGCAGCATATGGTGACAAATGTTTGTCGAGGACCAGAGTGATGGAGTGGGTGCGTATGTTTAAAGACGGACGTGAGTTAACGGCAGATCTTGCACGGCCAGGTCAGGCGCATATTGTTGCAACAGAAGAAGACACTTTAGACAAGCTGCATAAGGCCATCAAGGCTAAGCGACCAGGCAGACTTTCTCAAGGTGTGATTCTTCTCCACGACAACGCTCGTCCGCACGTCGCAAAAATTGTGCAGGAAACATTGGCAAAGAAGAATTGGGAAGTTCTTCATCACCCAGCCTATAGTCCCGATTTATCCCCGTGTGATTTCCATTTGTTCGGACCGTTGAAGAAAGCACTAAAGGGACAGCGATTCAACAGCGACGCAGACAGCGGTGACCACATGGTTCAGAGAACAGCCACGCAACTTTTTCTCGGACGGCATTCGACGTCTACCTAAACAGTGGGATGCTTGCCTAAATGCATACGGAGATTTTTTTCTGATGAACCCAGGTGCATTCTTATTCACAAGTGGTTGCTTTGTTCAATTCCGTTGAAAATATTAAATTGCGTATGATACTTTTTAAATAAATCCACAAGTCCCGTTTTCATTTGAACACGCCTCGTAATAGACCAGTAGGGCCTAACAAAGACTTAACAGCACTTGTAATAGACCAGTAGGGCCTAACAAAGACTTAACAGCACTTGTAATAGACCAGTAGGGCCTAACAAAGACTTAACAGCACTTGTAATAGACCAGTATGGCCTAACAAAGACGTAACAGCACTTGTAATATATCCGTAGGGCCTAACAAAGACGTAACAGCACTTGTAATAGACCAGTAGGTATAAATTCAGCAATAGATGTCAAAGTGCATACATGCTGATAATTCCTGTAGGTCACCGTTAACATACTGTTACCCAAGAGTTCAGTCATAAGTGTGAAATTTTTCTAGGTTGCTTCAATCACAGCATAAATATGTCAACAATTACAGTGTGTCCATTGTTACACACTGCTCCTAAGATTAGCAGGATGTAGTCCAGAGAATGGAATGTGTTGCATCAATTTACAATTTAGTAGTGGTATCTTCAACCTTTGACCTGACTTCAGCATGGCTTCTTAGCCATCTTGACTCTCTGTGGGATAGGGACAGTCAGTCCCAACATTTTAGTCACTGCTTACAACATGTATGCTAGGTCAGCATAACTATTCTTTGCTTGCCTTTCAGTCTACAGCAGCCCACTGGCAACTGTGATTTGTGAAACTAGAAAACTGTTTCCTTCTTCTTCGGCATTCATTCTGAAACTCCCGCTGGATCTCTCTTGTAGCAGGACCATGTTCCTACTAGATTTTTAGCAAGATGTAGACTGGAGAATGGAAATGTGTTGTCGCTTTTTATTTGCACCAATGGCCCAACACATCCATCTTCAGCTGTAACTTTGTTCAACCCTTACATCAACATCAGAGGAGAGTATCCTATTTTGAGTTGGCCAGTCAGATTAAGCTTTTCTATGTGGTTTGAGATCAAAAAGCAATTTTGTTTAGCCCTTTGTAGTTCCAAATTTTATTTTTTTAGTCCTATGTAGCTCCAAATATTTTTTTTAGCCATTTGTAGCTTCAAATATTATTTTTTTGTGATGGGGACAGCACAAATAGTGCTTCTAGATCAGTCTGGTGCACTTGAAAAATAGCCTGGCAAGACAGAGTTCGCCCACGCATTTTCCCAACCAGTTCTTTACAGCAATCAAGAACACTTTTGACTAACATATACTTACTCTGCTGCAGCGTTGAAGTTTTGCCTAGCAACTCTTACAGTAATTGAACACACATATTTAACCAACATATACTTACTCCAGTAACTGAACACACATATTTAACCAACATATACTTACTCCAGTAATTGAACACACATATCTAACCAACATATTTATACTTACTCTGTTTGTTGTTGTGTTGTAGTTCTGCCAAAATAATCAAAATCAATGTTGAACCACTTGTAAATGTTTGCATGTAGTTGATGATACTTGTCACAAATCTCTTGCGGAGTCACTCCTTCCTCCATTGCTTTTGTTTCTGTGGCTGTCCCATACTCATCAGTGCCACAGATATACAGAATGTTGTAGTTTCGAAGTCTGGCAAACCTGTACAACACACAAACAATTATTTATATAGGTGCACTTGTTCACTTTCATATACAGCTTTTTTTAAAATCTTGTAGATGGCCATTAAACAATACAAGTAAAACTAATTGAGCAGCAACTTTCATGAATTAACCTGCTTATTTAATCAAGTCACAGAACTTTTGTGTGTGCATCTACAGATATAGAAATAGTTCAAGTGAACGAAAGAATAGAATATGAAGAAGAAGTGTGTGCATCTTTATCTGGAGCATTTAAATCCTATCTATTTGTCCATAATGACAAATCAGCGCAGCATCATCAGAGTGACTATGTTTTATAGACCTCCATTTTATCGTATTTTCAGTAAAATCATTATGGATTGTAATTCTGATGATGAATTCCTGGGAGGTAAAAGTTAGCATGTAACTTCATTTCCCACCAAAGAGTCCATTCTTTTGTTGCATCTGGCCACATGATATCTGCACTAAAAAAGAACAATGAAAATGTACACACCTTACATAGACATCTGCACTGAGAACACATCCAATAATGTTGCCAAGGTGAGGTACATTATTGACATATGGTAGCGCACTAGTAACAAAGATGTTTCTAGTATTTTTGTCTGGCAAACTGAAAAGAAACAAAATATTGCAATTTTTAGAGTAACCCTAGAGTAGGATTATGGAAAGTACCAAGTTAACTGATATACTGGTTCTCAAGCACATAGAGAGTTTGGTCATCGAGGAGCATGCTTTAATGGCAGTCCCCTATATGTCCCACAATTTGATACCCTATGGCTTTTTCAGTCTTAATACCCATCACTTCTATGTATAAATACTGTTATGTTATGATCATTTTTTATTTACTTTATCTCCATCCCTTCAGTTCTTACATTACTTATTGTCATTCATCCTCTTCCAGTATGTACTTCCATACATTAGTTATGTGTTGTTTACATTGCCATTCCTTTACTGACAATGTGCTATGTTGTATTTTTTATAAAGGCCGTTTTGCCAAAATGTCAATTTGTGTGTATTCCAGAGATTAGCAAAATTTCATTACCCTTAGAGATTTTTATAAATTACAGAATAGATAGTATTAATGATGTATATAAAGTGATAGTTCATTTTGTGCTAAAAATATCACATTAGGCAGTTTTTTCACGTTTAGCAACTACATAGAACATAATGATTTCCTTCAATTAAAGAAAAGAGTATTAGTGATATATAAAAATGAAAGAGATAGACAGTCTTAGTGACTGGTATAAATGTTAAAAATAGCCATTATTAATGTAGCAGTATTAGGAACTTTTCCATCTTTCCAGATGATAATAGTATTGTTGCGCTATAATAAATATAATCTACAATACATGGCGATGATAGATATGACTCACACGGTCACTCTGGGGCACATAGACTTCCACAGTGTGTATAAGGAATCAAAGGCTCACTTGTACCATTGTTTGTCTTTTTAGATGCTCAGCCCTTGAACTATCTACTACCACTTTTTCATTTGTCTTTATACTATTCCTGATCTTTCTCTCCATGCAGCATGATCAATGGCATCCCATGATTCCACATCAATGCATGTATCATGCATATCTTGTTTGCAAAAGTCTTTGAAACCATCCCTGAGATCTTTCCCCAAACTGTAATTGTCCATTACTCATTATTAGTAATGTATATTAACTTCAATCCCCGCCACAGACAATTGTGCATCCAGAACGTTCAGAAAGCAATGGCAAACTATCAAACAAATTTATATTGCCTAGAAAATCACTACAGCCAAAAATGCTGGGTTGATGGCTAAGTTCTGAATGCTACCAATATTAACTAACGAGATAATTTTGTCATGTGACGTATTCCTTCCAGAACGTTGTCTTCCCAATGAACTCTCTGAACCTCTCTCTGTCTTGGGCGATGTGGCTTGCATTTTCTAGCGATGTATTCATGTTATCTTTAATGTCGTCAGTCCATCGTCTTCTTGGTCTGCCCCTTCTCCTCTTCCCAGGTACTCTTCCCCCCAATATTTGTCTTTCTAAACAGTTATGTCTCTTTATATGACCAAACAGGCGTAGTTTTCTTTTTGTTATTGTGTTTACTAACCAACACTCTGGAATATTCAGTGTGTTTATAATATCTGAGTTTCTGATTTTATCCTTCCATGATATTCTAAGTATCTTCCTGTAGCATTTCAGCTCGAAGGCGCTGATCCTCTTTGCCGCTGTTTTACTTAGAGTCCGGGGTACAAAGGGAACGCATTGCACTAGGCGGACTCAGGGTTAGCAGATAACCAAGATCCCAAATGTACCTCCACGCGGTGCACCCTGGAAACAGAAATACAGCAGCTCGTGCTGATTCTGGCCAAATCATTTGGGGATCGTGTCCGAGAATGTGGAGGTAGCAGATGGAAAGAGATTTGACTGCACAAGAGACAGACAATATCTCAGACACCACCAGCAGCACCACCTATAGCGACACTGTCAACATACAGTGAAGCTAGTCAGTCCAGTCTGAACTTTGGAGGGGCGGCCAATGTAAAAGGAACGTAAAGGTAGATGCATGGCGAGAGACAAATATATTTCATACCAAGTACAATGAAACAATGAGAGGTCAGAACAGCGCTAGAGGGCAGCGCGAACTGCAAATAGAAAATGAAAAGTTCCTAGGAAAGGGGAACTACAAGCTCCGTCAGCTCGAGTAGAGCTTCTAGTTACCTGTGTTCCTTACAGGCAGAGACCCAGACCCATCCATTGGCGTTTGGTAAAGCAAGAAGACCTAACCCAACTCTAATGTCGAGCCTTCCTAAACCGGAAATATGCTCGCAAAGAGAAAGGGTTCAGTACTCGATGCGCTCAGGCACAAAAGGGACAACGATTTAGCCCTGGCCCAACTCTACTGTCAGGTTTTCCTACACCGGAAATACACTTGAAGAGAGAAAGGGTTCAGTACCCGATGGGCTCAGGCGCTATTGGGGCAAGGACGCTCATTCGAGAACGCCTTGCTCTCAAACGCGTGGTGTGAGACTCAAACTTGGACAAGGGGTACACGATGTCGGTGAATGACACCTCGGCTAAGAGGGCGATAGAGCCAGGGTCCAACTCCTCTGTTGAGTTCTTCCCCTTAAGGAACCAGGCTCACGGATGAGAAACGGTTCAGTACCCAATGGGCACAGGCACAGCACGTCCAATTACACGAGGCAAGTTCATAGACAGTGGAACACCTTGTTCGAGTCAGCCGAGAGCAAAAAATCGTCTGGGCGAAGAGTCTCCACTACGCGTGCCTGGAGACAGATATAGAGGATAACCCGAATTGTCAAGGCATGCCGAAATCGAATGTGCTAGGCCTACAAGGCGCATAACGGTGGCACATCGTAATCACGCTCCCGGCGGAAATCGCACGGATATCCGTGATGGTTACAATGGAGCGAACGAAAAACAAACAAACTTAGAGTCCATGTTTCACAGCCGTATGTTGCAACCGGAAAAATAAAAGTTCGTAACATTAGCACTTTCATTTCTATTTTGTTGTTTTTCCATATGTTTTTCAGCCGTGTTATTTTGCAATATGCCATTGCCAATCTCTTCCTTATTTCTGCCATGCAGTCTCCTGCACCGTTGATGTTTGCTCCTAAGTAATCAAATTTATCCACACATTCTATCTCGGTATTTTCTATTCTGATTTTTGGTTGTTGTGTTGTTATATCTGTTGACATGATTTTTGTTTTATGCGTGTTTAAATACAAATTTTGTGCTTCGCTATATTTCTTTGTGTTCTTGATTAGTTGATCCAATCCCTTTATATCATTTGAAAGAAGCACTGTGTTGTCTGCGTAGCGTAGTTCCGGGATTAGGAATCCACCTATGTTTAAAGCGTGGTAGTCAGTGTTGTGTATGTCTTCTCTCACATTCCTCATTACACTTTCAGCGTAGATGTTGAACAGGTATGGGGAGAGTGTGCACCCTTGCCTTACTCCACTCTGTACCTCAAACCACTCTGAGAGATCGTCCTCTAACTTCACTGCAGCCTTTTGATCTTGGTAAAGTTCCTCTATTAGATGAATCAGATGTCTTGGGAAACCCATGCTGTTCATTATCTCCCATAGTTGCTGGTGTTGGACGCAGTCGAACGCTTTTGAGTAATCTATGAAACACATGTGCAGGTCAGTTGAAAATTCCCTACACTTTTCTATGATCAATCTCATGTTAAGAATGTGATTTCTTGTTCCTCTGCCCGATCTGAAACCAGCATGTGTTTCGTTTATCTCCATCTCTAATTTCTGTTTGATTCTTTGCATTATGATGTTTAACATTATTTTACTTGCTTGACTTATAAGGGCTATAGTTCGGTAGTTAGAGCAAATCTGAAGGTCGCCTTTTTTTGGGAGGGGTATATATAATGATTTTTTCCATTCATCCGGCCATGTACCGCTTTCCCATATTTTGCAGCAGAGTTTGTAATATTATAACGAGATAATATTAGTAATTTATATACATTAAAGAGATAATATTAGTAATTTATATACATTAAAGAGTAATATTTGTGATTTAGTTAAATTAAAGCGATAATATTTGTGGTATATTTAAATTAAAGAGATAATAACAATTTATCTAAATATAAGAGATAATATTAGTGATGTATGTAAATTACAGAGAGAGTGTTTTATAAATTAAAGAAATAATACTAGTTATGTATATAAATTAAAGAAATAATACTAGTTATGTATATAAATTAAAGAGAGTATTACTTATGTATATAAATTGATCTTTACTTATATACTTATTTGACTTTTCCAGATGTCCAGATTGGACATTACAGTTGCGAGCATTTCATCTAGTTTCAATTTCTTTGCAGGAGCTGTCATCATGATAG
Organism: Meghimatium bilineatum; assembly: GCA_034231615.1. Lineage (NCBI taxonomy): Eukaryota > Metazoa > Mollusca > Gastropoda > Stylommatophora > Philomycidae > Meghimatium > Meghimatium bilineatum. The sequence goes on along the minus strand of CM067322.1, from coordinate 8,988,988 downwards.
TAACTGTCAGTATAGCTGCTTGGAGCTGCAGGAATCTCCTGTGGAGATATTGCCATGGATATGCAGGAGTTTGAGGTCAGGAGTGTTCAGACAATCTGCTTGTGAAAGTGTGTACAGTGGAAATATTTGATAAGAAAGGAGCGGCCTCTCATTCACTTGTAATGTCTATATCTGCAGTGTTGGTTCTTGTAGAAACTGGGTTTTGTTACCATTGCTTGTTTTGTACCATAAAATCTAACCATCATCGGTATATTACAAGGTCTGTTAGTGTGTCATAGTTTGCACATTCTTGAAGGATATACTCAGCAGTTTGGTTTACTTGACCACACTTAGACTTCTCTAAGTTACCAATTTTGAATTTTGTGTACATATGGTTGCTTAGTTTATTGTACTCAGTTCTGAGCCACAATATTCTGATCTGTTCCTGTCTGTTTTGCAGATCTCAGTCATCTTGTGAACAGTGAAGCTAATCTTTTGAAGTGTATGTTCTCAAACTCTAACTGGGTCACTCTTGTAGCTGGACAATTGTCCTACTAGATTTCCAGCAGAATATAGTGCAAAGAATGGAGATACACTGTGTCACCAATTTATTTGCAATAATATCCTGACACATCTGACAAGGTAAAATAGGTATCATCTGTGCCTTTATCGTGTCATTTTTTAATAATAGGTGATTGGTGCGTCCAGGCTTTTTTAAAAACATCTTTCTTGCTAATTGGTTAGACTCTCATTTCCTGTTATTCCACAGTAAAATAGAATCCCATTTATGAAGTATGATACTGTATTTATGCCGCTTTCTGGACAACACCTCTTTCAAATTAAAAATAGGTGTAATATCCACAAATTTCTGGAACAAGGTCTTATTCATGAACACAACTCAGCCATCTTTAAGGATTTCATGTCGAGATTGAAGGAAGTTGGCATCAAATGCAGCATGAGTTAGGGGCCCCCTCCAAAGACTGATGAAACGTGTGTACCCAGCAAGGTAGGGGAACCATCAACATGCATACATTTTGTGGTTTATTGAGAGGTATTAAGCATGGCTCCCCTGGAGTGCAACAAGTGTTTTCTCTTATCATTGATGATGATGTTCTTCCTTTGCAAGCAAACAAGAGCATGTTGTAAAAAAATGTTCATTTAGTTTAATATTCAGAAGTCTACAGATGACAGAGAAATCCAAATCGGACACAGAAAACTCAACAAAACTGAAGGCATTGAGACGAGGGACAACCAACAGTATTCTTATATTTTGGTCACTTGAATTGTCTGCAGTATTCTAATTTTAATGTGTTCAATACCTGCGCTGATCTGACCATGTTAGGCTGGATGACCAAGAGCTATGGTTTCTAAAGAGCTTCGGTCAATGCTGCAGAACTTGAGAGATGTATTTAGATACTTTTTAAAACATGTTTTCTGATCTCCACTTTACTAATTATTCTTTACACCATCAGAAAACCTATACCTATTAGAAAATGTATATTTTTTGTGACAGAAATATAATGGTCATGCAGTACACAAAAGTGTACATCACGTTCACAACTTTAGTTCTGACATGTATATTAACTAACACTGGGTGCTGTCGAATTCTTGGCTTTGGAAAGTTTTTAGGGTCAGTTCTCCAAGCAGCTAGAGCAGCATCAATCTCTTCTTGTGGAACTTTCTCTACCTGGTAAAAGAGTTAGGAAACATACTGATTGATTTCAAGAATCACTTCTTAGTAATGCATGTATAAACAAACAAATAACTGTTTGGACACATAGAGACTAATAATACATCTTTCTTTTCTTTAGTGTCAAGGGTAGAAGAGTTCTTTGAAGACAGCCACTTTTTGTGTGCTTCATGTATGTTT